>JAUBNY010000592.1:9115337-9134967 GCA_032275445.1 Crypturellus soui
GCCTGGATGCCGCCCTGTGCCACGTGCTCTGGGTGTCCCTGCTGGAGCAGGGGGTTGGACTAGATGATCTCTAGAGGGCCCTTCCAACCTTAACCATTCTGTGAGTCTGTGAATGAATATTCCTGCAATCATTCCTTCTTCTAAGAAGGATTTGGGGTCAAGCTTTTTGCATTTCAATAATTATTAGAGCAAAGATGGATCCCTCTGATATACCTTGAGTAGCAAAAACATTGTGTGCATATGAAAACAAATTCCAAAAAGAAAACACATTAAAATCAATAATAATCCCATTAGAACTTATTATTTGTTAGTGACAAATGTTATAGAGCCACTTCAGGTTGGGTACACATCAAGTACAGCTGCCAACAGCATCTGAATTACTCAAATTTCATGGCCTGTAAAACTAAATAGAAAATGTGTAAGGACAAACTTCCATTTATTAACACAACTTCCCTGTGAGAAGAATTAGAAAAGCAGATGAAAATGAGAGAGAGAAATGAAAACATATCAAACAACAAACTCCTCTGCTTTTAAAGCCAAGGAATAAGTCAGAGCTTGTTAATGGCAGGATGACCTCCAAATCACATCCTATGATGAAGAGTCACTCTCACTCTGCACCAAAACTATACTGTTTAGGGCAGTAAGGACAGCACTGTCAGGGTAATAAATATTTCACCTTTCTTACCACTAATAGATGACCATGAACATAAGGACAAACCTATAAATTCTGGTCATGGCTCCTTTTCAGATCATCCCTGCTATAACTGTAAAGAAGCATAACTGAGGAGTCTTGTTGTGCTGCATTTTTGGGATACAAGGGAAGTGTGTGTATCTATCTGTACAGCTGCAAAAATATCCATTCCTCTCCCTGCAAAATGGCTGCCCCAGGCCTTAACAGGGGATTAAGGCTTTGCTTCCAGTAAATAGAATCCTTTTGGCATGCTATAGGATAAAACAAAGGTTATCCTTGAGGTTTACGTGTCAGAAAGACCTTGGGAATTCTGGTTGCGTATCCCAGTTCAGACATAAGTGTTAGTTTATAGTTTTTCTTCTGAACAGGTTTCTTGTTAAATCTCTTGATACATGTCCAGAAAAAGCGGAAATGATGATATGTATTTCTTTTGTCCTCTCAGACATAAGCTTTGAGACTCTAAATGCTCTGGACAATCCCATGTCATAATATTTGAGTCGCCAATCTAATGTTTCTTGATCTAATAAGAGAAGAAGAGAAGAGCAGTAGGCTGGTTCTTTGCTGAAGCAGCTCTCCACTTTGATCACAGTGTCTGGACTTCAGAAATAGGTTCATTATGGAACCTGAAAGGAGATGAACATTAGTTTCCCTCTGTAAAGAGCATAAAAGCAATGGTTTTCTCAAAAAAAAAGGAAAAAAAAGAAAAAAAAAGAAGGGAGCTTGTATTTACAGTGTCTCACTGAGAATTATACTACATGGACATTGCAATAGAATAGCACAGCCCTCCAAGTTCTGAGAAAGGGAAGATCCACAATTACAATATTAAATGACAAGAATTTAACAAGAATGTCGACATTTTTCTAGAAATTTCTCTATAATATAAGTCCTGATAAAGTGTGCCTTACATTCTATCAAAAGCCATTTTACTGAAGTGTGCAATTGCCCAAATAATGAATAGAATCTTAGTCCACAATTTTAAGAGATCAATACTATTTAGCAAGTGAATGATAAAAATGGACATAAGTACAACAAGTTCTCTGTGGTGAAAACTACAGCTTTTGCTACTTATTGGGTACTTCCCAAACTTACTGGATACAGTATTAAATAGATTTAATGGGTCACAAGTATATATAAGTATTCTTTGGGTATTAGAAAAAAAAGTCTTTCCATGCCAATGAGTAATCTATAGGTCTAGAATGCCCCTCTAAACATTTCTATTGATTTCTGTACTTTTCAGGAAAGCCCATTTCATGAGCAAAGCTATCAGGAACCTTATTTGGTGCCGTATCATATACAGCTAATTTTCTTCCCTAAAAAGTAGAGGGTATTCGGATCTATAATGCAGAAATATTGATCTTAGAAGTCTGGTGAGCACACAAGAAATAAAAGTGAACTTACACTTCCCTTGTAATCTGATTCTGCATTTTGGTTTCTAAAGAAAACACATATTCTTCATTTAATGTTTTATCAGGTTATTTGGATAGTCAGAGACATGATATGCTGAAAGCTCTTACATAAAAGAAAAGCAAACATGTAAACTTCTTCAAACAGCAGAAATGTTTCTTGCCAAAGCAGCCTTGTTTTCCTTCTGTGGAAGACTGTGCAGAACTTTGGTTTGCATGTTGCTGTATGAATCAGCAGCTATTGAAGAGAGGGGGAAAACAGGTACATGCTTTTAAATGTTACCTGAACCAGGCTTAAATCTTCGAGTACTGAATCGAAACTTATCTGAATTAAATAGGATACCTCTTTTTTGATTTAGAGCAACATTGATGGAATCATATTGATGGAATTCCTGATGAAATGAAAAACAGAGTGCCCTTTATGTTGTCAGAAAAGGCTTTTATAGATAAATGTAGCATCAGTGTACAGTTCCTACTAGACAGTAATTGCTTGTCTACTAACACATTCTTCAATTAGTTCATTTTAAATTAGTAGAGTGGACAAGAAAGCTAAAAGGAACAAAGACCAAGATACCTGCCTTAGAATATGTACAGGTATAGGGAATTGAAGTATTCAAACTATGGTGGTTTGCTCATCAAAAAAGAAAAAAATATTCTCAAGTATCTGATTTTAATATTTTAAAAATAATATATTGAAAACACTTTAATTTTTGCAGATCATAAAAATGATCAGTAAAACTATTTTTTTTTAAAAAACAGAACAAAACAGACATTCAAGCTTGCATTTAGTTTAGAACATTGTTCTCTGGTTTATCTGTACACTATTCACTAGTCAAGAGCCCTGTGTTTCCTCTTGCACTAGGAGCATCTAAGGGAGTTCACACGCCTCCAAGAAGTGAAAGAAGAAGTGAAAGCACCGATGAAGACTTTGGAATTTGAAGCTCATCATTCCTGTGCTGAACACTGGCTACAGCCATCATCACATCAAGACTTAGCAGCTGAGGCCAGGCAGGAATATAAACAGACTGCCGAAACAGGGCCACAAAGAGGCACTCAGAACTATGCTTAATTCCGTGGAATAAGTGTTAACAATTCCCTGCTCAGGTTTAAAACTTTTCTAAGGGCGGAAAACACAGAAATCTCTTTTGTGTGTGTGTGTGTGTGTGTGTGTGTGTGTGTGTGTGTGTGTGTGTGCGCGCGCATATATCTATTTACATGCAGGTGTTGCAGTCAGAATTAGTATTTATTCTCATCAGTTCAACTGATGAAGTTCAAACTTCATCAGTTTGAAGTTTGGTTACCTATTGTGTCTGGAATGCTCCTGGCTGTGATTACTATCGTAATAAATCATTCAAGGCATTTCATATATCATATCTGATATCTGATATCTGATATTTCATATCATATCATATCAACTTATATTTGACCTTCAGTGTTGTTTGGCTATGCATGGACCAATGGCATTGAAGACATGCTTCAGTGTGTCACTACGTGCTAGCTTTCAAGCATACTACATAATAATTTTCCACTAAGTCATAATTGGAAGTGGTGATATTATTTTGACAGATTTTCGGCATGCTCTTCCTGGCTATTTTTAATAGAGATGAGCACGTCTATATGCTAGATGAAACACTGAGGCCAGAAGGGAACATCAGGCAGTGCTTTTATAATAGCCTTCATGTTTCTTTCTGGTTAAAACAGCTGCTCAGTGCTCTGCATTCATCCAGGCATGCACAGAAAGTGATGGATCACTTCTAGCCTCTGTAATCCCAGTAATTCTGCTTACATTTACAGTAGAAAACAACATCTAGATGAGTAAAACAGAATAAAGAAGTGTCCTTCTGTCACATGTAGGTGAGACTCTGCTTGGCACTGAAATACACCTCTTTTACATAAAATCATTTATTGCCATATAAGTAGTTCAGGGGAACAGAACAGCAAACAAATGTAATCTCTAATGCAAGTTAAAGATGTGCTATGATTCAAACCGTATTTCTTAACTCTATCACAACCAGGGTTATCTCAAAAGCTGAAACTTTGTATTGTCTGATCTGAATATCCATTAATTAATATGATTGCCAAAACTTGTTTGTTTGATTTAGGCAACGGTCAGTGGTCCATCACAATTCTGTGGGTTCCTTTCTTTCATCTTTTTAATATGTATTTTTGATAATATGTCGTGTGCCCAGTCTGATATTATTTCTTATGAATGCTTCACTTCCAGAGTGACTCTCGTATGCATACAGTAAAATAATAGAAGACTGGAAGGCTGGACTGCTATCAGAGACAAAAAAGGCTATTAACTTGATAAAATATTAACTTTTTAAAATATATACACTCTTTAGAATGCTAAGATAAACTCAGGAAAGAAAACTAGGTGTTTAGTGTCAGAAAGAGTTCTACAGGTCAATTTGTTAGTAAAGTGTAGCCTGACAAAAGAAAATATTAGCAGTGCAACCTTTTCAGGTTTTGTAGGATCTTTTGATGGACAATTTCCAAATCCCTTGCTCCCATAAGGTCTACAAGAGTTTTGCTTCAGTGTTTTTGTGAGAATGACATGAAATGGTAGCATGAAAAAAAGAAGAAAATAAAGTAACTAAATATAATAATCACAAGGAAAATACATAAAAAATGGAGAGCACTCCAATGGAGAGTAAAGGCAACATACAAGCACAGCATAAGAGATATACTCATAAATATACCATTCATGTGAAATTCACTCTGCAGCATTTTGGCTTCTTTATCTTTTCCAGGGAAAGCATAGCAAAGCTATTGCTCACTGTTTGGGGGAATTGTAAACAAGTGTTCTCCTAACTCTGTATTATTACTCATCTTGAATGACAGTAAACAACTCTTTCTTCCAGCATAGGACTATTCCAAGTTAAACGTCAAAATTAATCAAACTACCTTGATTAATCAAAATTATATATTATCATCCTGATTGCAATCATCTATCAAAGATCATTTCCTCCTGCAATTTATAAGGTACATAATCAGTGAAAAAGAACAACAAACCAAAAGTCTACAGAACCACAACATTAGCTGTTAATTATATGTTAAATAAAATTAAATAGACAAAAATAGTCTGGCACTTACAGGGCTTCTTATGTCTATGTCATGCCTTTCACAAACTCAGGTGAGATCTTTCCACAGGCTAATTAACACATGTAACACCTTTCTTTGCCCATTATTATCAGTATCCTAGTATAAAGCTGTAGATCTTCAAGGTTGGAAAAAAAAGTGACATTCTTAATAAATTTTGCTTCTGTTGAGCTTCCAAACTTTCCTTTCCCTCTTCTCCCCCTTTTCCTACCCTCCCCACACACATTGCCTTTCAGCATCACTGATTTAAAAAATCCAAGCCTTCAGAAAGTTTAAGTTGGAAGCAACTGATACAAGTTCACAGAAATTTTCTGGAGAATCTTCACGTTTCTTGACTTCTGCCTAATGTATAGACACCAATCTTGTCCTTGTCTGACCTTTCCCTCTTCATCATCCACCAGAATGTGCCCTTCAGGTTTGTTATCAACTGGGAAGTGAACCAGATGGTCTAAACCAGCCAACCAAAGATAGCAACAATACTGAGAAATAGCACTTTTATTTCAGACTCACTTCAAATACGAACAGACTAGGGATGTAGAAGGAAAAGACAACATTCAGTAGTGATGCACTGAGTTTCTGTTGGGTTGGGGGATTTTTCTTTTCTCTCCCCACTTCTCCAGGATATGTATGACCCAATTATAGCTCTAGACCTTAACTCACTAAAATAAAAGGCAACAAACACTTTTTAAGATGTGTTTTTCACTCCAATTGCATAAATCTCAATAAAGCACTACAGAAATATGGCAACTTACTAGAGTTACCTAAACATCTAGAATTAATTGGTAAGTATCATCAGAATATTACAACAAAGCACTTTGCGTTACCTCTTCACAGACCAGTAACTGACTTATACTTACTATAAAGGAGGTTCTTAGGAAAGGGCAGAAAGGGAGAACTGAAGTGATGCCTGATACAACCTGCAAGGTATTGGGGGTGGGGGGGCGGGGGGGAGGGAAGCAAGAGATTCTTAGGGAATGAACACTTTAATAAAGGATTCAAGAAACCCTTTATAAAATTCACAGACAAAGTTTTCACAGATTTTTCTTCTCTCTTCTCATTATTAGAATGATTTAGAGTATTAGAAACAAGAGAAATAGGTATGAAATCAAAAGAAAAAAATGAATTTATATTTTGGACAAGGTTCAACTAAGAAAAACATAATTATAACAAATTCTTAGATTTTTACTAAAGCAACACCTGATTTACCATTTCATAATTGAAATCTTTATCAGGACAATCTCATTTTGTAAATAATTATTTGTAATAGGGGACAATTTTAGTAAAAAGTATCAAACTATTTAAACTAGGAGTAAAATAAAGATATGCTTTAAACCATTTTTCCATTTACAATTTTTGTAGACTCTTTTGACTTACAATTTACTTAGACATAATGATATAAAAGCATTTACATATGTGTAGACAAATGCATATTTAATTTTTTCTGCCTGTGGGAAGGAAAATAGGAGAAAAGCAAACAAACACACTCAAAAAATTCCTCAACACAACTTGCTGTCCCAGAAAATACTTTCAAGAGAGGGTATAAACAGTGAATGGGTCAGCCTCAAAGGTCATGTCCATTTAATTTTGCAGAGATAAGAAATTGCTGATGTGCCAGTGAAAAGAATCTGACCCCATCTCTTCCTTGGGGTATAAATAGTGGCTTTTTAATCTCATCTATTTGTGGTAGCCAGAATGCAGGCCGTATGATCAGCATTTAGTAACCGGCCTCTCTTGATACACGTATAATTCAAGTTTGGTGTCTTTATTTCATATTTTTTGTAACATCAGCAGGATGAATCCAAGCTTTAAAGATATTTCGACTTTTTACTATCATTACTTAAAGTATATCTTGGCCTAGAAATATTTCCTAAATAGATGAAAACTTTAAAGCTGCAGTCAGAAGCTGAATGTCACATCCAGTGTCTCAGAGCTCAGGCCAAAGCCAAATAAATATATCAAAACTTTTAAGATTTCAATACAAATTCTGTAGCTTGGGCTAATTCATGTGACTGGTCAAAAAGAAAAGGGATTAATGCATAAAGGAAACCGAATTAGCTAAAAATGTCTGAGACAGATCATGTTGCTCTGATGTAATGTAAAACATCACTGAGCAGAAAAACAGTGACATAAAGTGCTGTTGAGAATTCCAAACATTAGGACACAGGGTATCAGTTTCTTCCTCATTTTGTTATCAGAGAGATATAATAAATAGGGATAAAAGATATGGTTACTACATCCCAATTTCCTACACTCTACAATATATTATCTCCATTAATATTATATCTTGTTTTTATAGAGTATGTTTTCTCTGGAGATATTAAAGCCTTGTAAAGGATATCCATGTGATAGCCTGTTTTATAACCATGGAACAAATACTGAAATTAAGACAAAATTGAAAGTCATAAGTCTAAACTTTTCAAACTCAGGAAAGAAAAAAAAAATAAGGTATCTAAACTCATTTGAAAACACCTAATAATTTAGTTCTATTTTATGAAATACTGAGCATCCACAGTTTTCTTAAATCGGAAAAATCAGGTCATTTATTCAGATATATTTAGCTGATTGAATTCAAACAGTTTGGTCTCAGTGAATTGCTTAAGATACATAGTGAATTAATAACAAATGAGAATAGAACCCAGGTGCCTCAGGCATCAAATTGTTTTTCTGTGTTAAATAAAAGCATCTTTCTGCTTAACACAGCAATGAATTTCAAATTAAAAAAAGCCCTGGTTTTAGCTTACCATGAGGCATCTGGGGGATGCAAAATAAGCAGCTCTCTTCTGTTATTCTAAACTGATATGGGAGGAAGGAATTAAGCAAGATTAAAGTGTGTTCACATAAACTTCTTAAATACTATGCAATTCTAAATAATATATCCAAGATATGATTTGATATACCTTATAGATAAAGAAAAAGAAATTCTAGTAGCCTGTGACTTTTAGGCACCGCTCTTGGGAATAACAGGCAAGAAAAGCAAGAAAATGGAAGAGTAGGATGGAGCAGGTGCCACCAGTGTGTCTTCTCCCACAGATACAAGATACAGAAGATCAAACACAAACACGTACACAAACCTTCAGTTTAAACTTACACATAAAACCAAAGAGGATGCACCAGTCCATCATTCTTCCAAAGCATTCCTCAAAACCAAGTGACCAAAATCACTCCAAAAGAGGAGCTGGGCATTTTCCATCATGACATTTACTCCTTTCATCATCGCTGCTGCCCTGCTCCCCACGCGCGCGAATCCCAGGCGCGATCCCCTGAGCAGGGAGGCTCGCAGTGGCTCTCCCCGGCCCGGCTGGCCTCGGCAGACCACAGTCCCTACCGGCACGGCTGCACTGCAGTCTACACTGGGCACGGCTGCACTGCAGTCTACGCTGGGCACGGCTGCACTGCAGTCTACGCTGCCCTTACCGCCGCCTCTCCTCTCTCCTCTCGAGCAGCTCTGGTGCCGCAGCGATGCGCTGCTGCTCTCGTGCAGGCCCCGAGGGTTCGGGCAAGACCGCAGCGCTCGGAAGGAGCTCAGGGCACACGAGCAACGCTTCAGAAACACTGCGTCTTCAGTTCCTTATGACAGTAAAAAAATAGAGAAAATACGACCTTTCAAGGTATTTAATCATTTTCGGTAGCAGGCCTAGATACACATGCCTGACATACATGTACAGATCTTCTGTCCTGTCCAGTTTTACATATCTCATATTTCTCTCAAGAACAGAAGAGAAATTGTCATCATGGGATGTTTTTCCTTAGTGTTCAATCTTAAATTTCTTTTGCTTAATACCACCTCATGAGTTTACATAATGAGCTTATTCAGCTACAAAGAGGGAGAAGGAGCACTTGCTGGCCAAGCGGGTTTTTGCAATACTCTTTCAGCTCCATCACAGATGTTCTACCCTTATTCTTATCTCTTGTGATATATGCATTAATTAGAGAATATTTCACTCATACTAACAGAATGAATCCAATATTTTCTGTGTAATATGAAGCTGATTAGAACAGAAAAAGAAAATTAAAGTTTGCTAATGGATTAGGAGAAAAAAAATACATATTTTCTGTGCACAGAATCTTTTGAAGTTAGTATAAATTTTTTCTACTAGTATGTGATAACCTAAACATTTACTATGCACATAAAATTCTCCATTCTAGATTAATGAGTTTGGTTGAAATTTTTATAAGGAGTAGTTTGGGGAGAGTTCAAAAAATTCAAGTCACTTTAGTTTTCCATATAGCCATCAAATCTAGAAAATAGCTATTTAAATCTATTGGATAACTTTCTCAAACATCTGTTTATGTGGTACTATGCCTAGTTGCATGCTTTTGTATAAAATGCCACTGTCTCCTCATCATAGATTTTCCAGGTTTCCCTACACGTTCAACCAAAATAGTCAAGATAAACTGCCCAGGGCAAAACAGTATGCTACATCTAGCTCAAAAAGAATTTGTCCATAATCAGATAACATTTCCTGATGCATTTTCCCTTGCCACAAAGTAGATATGAAGGAAGAGTTTTAAATATAATAAGTTGAACTATGCATAAGAGAGAAATTCATTTATACAATATGATAGAAGACACACAAATAATGTATTACTGGTTTGGCAGAACAGAATCAAATAAACCTGAGCTATGCTTGAGATTTTACTATTTTCATTAAGTTTCAGAAGAATTTTTGTTTTCATGAAAGTTTTAATACATTTTAACAACAGTCTTGTATTCACAGTTTGAATTTCTTCAGAACTAGAACATTGACTTATCGGTCTCTACACCTTGAAGCAACATCTTTGTCAGTTCAACAGAAAACATTTATCAAACGGCTGTGCGTAATCTTACTGTACGGCGTGGAGTAGAGTCCTCTCTGGCTGCAGAGTGCGAGCACAGCTAAGTCCACTTACTAAGCTAAGTCCATTACTTGCTAAGTCCATTTGAGCAAGACTTGCAACATCAGACTATATGTTTGATAACTGCAACATTTGCAGTATGGAAAAGCCTGGGTGTGTATTGATCATTTGCCATCTACTGTAACAAAGAAAACATATGTCCAATGCTGCACCTTATCTGATAGGAAAAGTAGTACTTCTGAAATGGTACCAGTCCAACAGGCTGCCAGACTCTCAAGGGTACTATCAAGATCTGATTAGCCAAGAATCTGAAGCAAGGACCAACTTTAAAGGGTTTAAAGCAACTGAAAAAGGCTGCTGTCATGTATTTATTTGAATATTAAACAATATTTATTTTTATTGTGTGTGTGTGTGTGTAAAATGTGACTGCATAGTATATTATGTAAAAATAACAACAGCTTAGATTATAGAACAGCTTCTTTTCATGGAAGGCAAAATATTTTAATACTGAATAATGTAATTTCACAGTATCATTCCTGCAGCACAGGTAAGTAAGCAGACTTGCAAGACTGCATCAGAGATCAGAAAAGAAAATAAGAAACTTGAATTCATGATTTGAGAATAAAAATTAATAATAATAAAAATCTGACTTATTCTGTTCCTTTTTTTCATAACTAAAGCTAATAAAATAAAATAAAAGTGATATTTCATACCTGTATTCTATATTCTATTTCTTTAAAATACATCCACTTAATAGCTCTAAGTCTCTCCCTCCTTCCTTTTTTAATAAAAGCTGCTTTGTGAATCAAGTAAGTGAAGCTGAGCTGCACAGTTATGGCTCTGTTTCTCTTCTGATTTATAACAGACACGATTTCACATCTAGGTCTAAGTTTTTCTGAAAATCTGGAGGTTCCAGAATACTGATTCATTCCTATTTCAATATATTTGATTGTACTTTATTTGACTGATGTTATAAAAGAAAACTTCTGACCAGAAACTGATTCAATATAGTAATGCTCAGAAGAACTGAAAGAGTATGATTCAAGGTTTTACAATCTGTTTAAAATGTAAAAAGCAACAGATCAAACCAAGAAAAACAATATTAGTCACTTGTCGTCCTAAAATAAGGAATAGTATAAGCAAATTGTGAAAAGGTTTTATAGTAATTTGTAATCGTTAAGTTTTCATCTAACAAATTCACACATCAGCCTTATAAAGAATATCAACCATTCAGAATTTTGGAAGGTCAGTATTAAAATTGTTCTGCAAGTAGCTTCAATGAAATTGTTTTTCAATGAAATTTTAAACATGGGTGGTAGGAAAGGATGTGAATCCTTTCTTCATGTTCAATCATAAAATTTCAGAGCACTGGGTTGGAGCAAAGCTCAGAAAGCCATATTAATTCTATCTCTTCTGTCAAATGTTTTCCTATCAGCTCTAACAACACTCCAATCAGAGATAGCTTATGATCTCTCTAGAAGTTTGGGGCATTTACTGGAAAAAAAAATCTGTAAATAAAATGGAATTTTCCTTAATGTAACTTTCTTTATAATTGCTGTGGACAGAGACCACAGTCTGTTCCATCCTCTTGGCAGCTGCCAATTACACAGGACTTCTGTAATTTCTCTTTAGTCTTCTTGCCGTTAAACCAAACAGCTCCTACGCTACTGGTCTTTCCCTGAACATCACACGCAGTAAATGTCTACCCACACTCAGTCCGTTTCTCTCTGTTCAAGTGACCCTTTCAAGCCAGAACATAGCAGTCCAGCTGATGCTTCAGAAATATTCATGCAAAGATTCACGTGTGCAATAAGATATGTCTCTTTCTCAAAAAGCTCAACCCTGTGGTCAGCTTGTGGGCAGCTAAATCCCCATCTCTTTCTGCAGAAAAGCTGCCTGGCAGCATTGAGGTAGTAATATTACAGTAGTAATGTTTACTGCTTCTCCTGTGTGTACAAGGCCCTTCACTTTGTCACAGAAGGAAAGATGGGATTGTTCTCTGCAAATCAATATTTGCTGTTAATCATTTCTTTGCTTCCTTCCCAGAAGTGTTTTTCTTTCAAGAATAGGTGCTACAGTTATTTCGTATTTCACTTGCCATTTAAAAGCTCTCAGAAGAGCTGTACCCACTTTAGCCATCTACTATAAATGAGGACTTCTTTCAAGTCTGATTTTGATTTATGCTTATACTGAAAGTCTTGTAGTATATGTACTACAATATACAAGTATTCCTTTAGTTATCTTGAAGGAATGGATCTTGAGCAAAGATCTAAAGCACATGTAGATGGTCCTGCTCAGAATGAAGGCACGAAGTCCTCCCGTAGCCAGCTCTGTACTCAAACACTGCTCACCTGGGCCAGCCACAAGTTGTTCTGGGTAAAACATAGTAACCTAGAGCTGCCGCTGGCAGATTGCCGTACACTCGAACTGCATTCCCCACCTATGCTGCATTAGTAACCATGCAGTAGTTGCAGTACTAAGAGTTTCAGGTGACTTGAAAGAATTCAAAATACTTCAATTCCTGTTCTTTCTTTATGAGAGCTTTAGACCTTTCTGCCTGGTGTTAATTGTGCTCCCCACTGCTTGAGGGTCAGGTTTTGTTTTGTTTTTATTTACTTATTTATTTATTTTCAGGCAGGTGTGGCTAATATAGTCATTAACTAAGAATGCAAACCTGCTGGCATTCAATTTATTACAATTTTCTCTGTCTGTTGACTGGTGGGTGGATGTTTTTCTTAGATATTTTTCGTGTTGCTAGGATTTTGACTGATTAATTTCTATATCATTTTTATGATTTGATTTTCCTTGCTGACTATTTTTAATTATTTGTTCATGCATTCTAAAATGAGACTTAATTGACATGAAATTTGAATTCAAATCAGTTTGAAATGCGTGAAATATGTTTTCAAGAACACCTGGACTTTAAGGTTTAAGAAAACCTTAGCAGCAATTTGAAATCAAGCAGGTGATATTCCCATAACTGCAGTAGTGAAACATCCTATTATTTTAAGCTACTGTTTCAGTAAAAAGACAGAAAGAATGAAGACAAATTAAAGGTAAGAAAAAACTACCCTCCTAAAAGTAACTTAGGACCGCATAAGTAACAAGAAGAAAAGGTGATATTGGATATGGCACAGTATACTTAGTGCTTTTCTTGAATAATACAGTGAATTTTCTGATCTCCATGAATTTCTTCAGAACTAGAACATTGAAAATTTTCTGATCTCCATGGAACAACAGAGACTGTGCTGCAGCTCCTTCCTTGTAGTATAGACACCTTATAAAGTCACTAATGATCGCAGATGTTAGATTTGGTGTTGCTTGGAGCTGCTCTTTTACTGTCTTTTATTTTCTTTTTCTTTATAGTGGGGATTGGACAATTTAAAAATTACCCATAAGCTTAGAAACAACAAAAGAAAAAGAAAGTGATACTACTTAAGGACCAGAATATAAGAATAATTTTAATGAAATGTGAAAATAGGTTCCTAATTGGAGGGGGAAAAAAAACAATCACAAAGGAGATAATGCATATATATGGAGAAACTATATTAGGTTTTTAAAATCTTTCCATCTGGGTAACCCAAAGGGCTAACAAGATACAGGCAAACATATTTTTCTCCTTTCTGATTTTAACTTTTAAAATTAAACTTTATCTTATGAGTCTTTTTTTTTTTTAGATGAATGTTTATCTGAATTAGTGGAATGTATCAATCATAATGCTAATACTTTGACTCAGTCCATGAGTTAACAGAAGAATATATGTTGAAACTCCGTAATTACTAAATGCCAATTATTTCAAAAGTCTAGAATGTCCTTCGGAAGGAAAAAAAAACCAGCACCTGTGAGCAAGTTGCTCCAGCAGCTATGAACATTTAATTGGACTTCAGCTTAAATAGTACATGACTTGGCAGCCTTTTGGCTTCAGTTAGCAATAAGAGAAACTGTGGGGACAGTAGTGATCTTAGAAATGTGTGTGGGTAATTTTGTTTTGATGTATTTTACACATATGCAAGTGGCTTATGAGATATAAATTCGTTATCACTTCATCTATAAAATACAAAGTACAGCCTTGGTTATATGCTGTTTTTCAGTTCATATTTTGCTTTCTGTTAGCCAAGAGATGTTTCAGTTCTTTATAATAAACATCAATGGTAACTTGGTTTAGCTAATATTTTATATGGAAATTACTTCTTTTCAACATCTTTTTTTTTTTTACCTCTTACTCAAACTAACTTTTCTTTTAAATTAGCTGTCTTTTCTCCTTTCGCATTTCTTTTCAATGACAGCAAGCTTTGAGGAAGATTTAAAAAGAATGTAAATGGGCAGAAATGCAGAACTTGCCCTCCAACTACTAGCACTTTTGGTCAGTGTTCCTCAGAGAATAAAGAAATTTTGCTGAATGTATGAATAATTTGTCATTCCAAAGATCTAAAAAACCTCAAGTATTCAAGTTCTGTTTATCCAGTACTACTTTCTCTTTGATAATAAAATTTGCCCTAATTGGTGTGACACAGTAAATAAATAAATAAATAAATAAAATAAAAATAATAAAAATAAAAAACAATAACACATTAAGAAACATATTGATTAAAAAAAATCAATTTATATCCTAAAAACTTCCATTTTAGACTATAAATGGAACAAGTTTCTTTGTATCATACATTTCTTATTGTGTTATCCAATCCTCTAATAAAATTGTGTTGCTGATATTACTATGCTATTAAATATAGATAGAGTTAGGGACCAATGCACAAATTGCACCTTTATGCTATTGTCATTCCTCCTGGAGCAATTTTTTACTAAATAAATTACAAGTTACTAAACTAAGCTATGTTTCTGACTCCATCACAAGGTATGCATTTACTGCTTGGCCCAGTAATCAAGAATTTAGTTCACATTTAACCAAGAGTGTCATATCTAGAGGTAGAGCTTCAGTTTTCATTCTAATCTCTTTACCAACATTTTCATGACAGTTTGTTTTTTCCAAGTGAAACACCTTCCTGGCTGTGCTTGGCAAGTGGCCAGAAAACTTAGCTCCAGGTTTCTCTTGAGATTTCATACATTGCACAGGAAATACAAGGAAATATGTATTCTCAGAATGGAGGTTTTTTTTATCTTATGTGGCCTATTTGTCTTCCTCAATTGGTGTTAAGAGTAATCATTAGTAACTGCATCCCAGGAGTAGGGCTTTTCTTTCTGTCTACCAGGTAATTTTTTATTGCCTAGAATGTGGAATGATAAAATTCATAACCAGTTTTGACCTCTTTCTTTAATAACTAGATATGCTGTGCTTTTGCAAACTAACACACTCTTTTTTGCTGTTTTCTTACTTGACTAACTACTGCTACAAAATACTATGAAATTAAATGAAAAGACAAATATGCCTTTTTTTTACTGTGAAAAACGTAGTGGATTCATAGGGGTGGAGAATAAGCAAAGATTGGTCCCAAATGCCTCTTACGTTATGTAAGTTGTCACGCTGAAGTAATTTGCTCTAGAAAGGAAGCAAGTGCCAACAGTAAATAACTCCCCAGGAACAAGCTATGAGCTGGAAGGAAATGTATTATTCTTTACACCACAGTGTTGGTCAACACCCCTAAACTGGCTTCCTCTCCTTTAGACAGCAGATGATAAATTGCTTCATCCTAATTTGACAGGAAACTACCTTATATTTTCTATTTCATTCTCTAGAATTAATATTATATTAGCCAGCTTAGACACATTGTTCCAGATGTTTTCCCTAGCACAGCCAGATTAAATATGCTTGAACACACCTCCTCAAAAGAAATTGCCTCTGTAACCTTGACACTGTACAACCCTGAGGGAAAAATTAAACTTTATTTTAGTTGCATTTACATTATTTTTGGAGCATGACTAACCTTTTATTTGGAACTACCAAACAGTAGGGATTGGATGATTTACAGCTGGACCAAACCTGCTGATTAAAGCCAGATTCTGCTTCTAGTAGAACTAGTAGGAGTTTTATTACAGACTTCCGAATAAGATGTACTAACTTAATCTCTGAGTTTCAAAGACTTAAGTCACAATTTCAATCACAGTCAAAAAGGGGTGAAGACACTCATAATCTCTAAATACACGGATTTTTCTTACTAGGGCAAAATTCCTGCTCCATTCTCACTATATTGTAATATAACTGCTTTTGGTAACTTGTTTTTGCCACGTGTTACCCAAGTCCAAGGAGAATTTCTAATATAACAATGAAAATACTATAGAGATTTTAGCTGCTACTCTAGCTACGTACATCAGGAACACAAAACCCACCACTCAATGTATATACTACTCGGCTCCATTATTCAGATCTATCAGTTCAAACAAATGCAAAAAAAAAAAATAGGATTTTAGCTTCCAGGAATTGGAATACTGTCCTGTCACTGAGCAGATAAAAAGTCATCAAGTAATTTGTCTGGAAATAATGCTAAAGCAAATGAGAGTACAGTGTTTAGGTTTTTAAGGTAGAGTCATATAGTGAACTAAAAAGCAACATAAAGTGATTTAAAGTAAGTATTTAAAAATTACTTTACCTTTATTTAAAGGGTTTTCACAAGATGATGTATGTTAGGAATCCTCATCAGCTTGGGTCTGTGAAAACAATAGAAGAAATATTCACAAAGCCAAAGGATGTGATAAATGTTTGTTTTTGTTTACACTTCAGAAATAATTGTTCTGTGAATGATCCTCATTATTTTGAATGAGATGCTCTTTATATCACTGCAAACAACAGGAATTTCCTGCAGAGGATAGAAGCAGGGTAGTGAGGATATTGTTTGCTTGCTTATATCTATACTGTATTTTCTCCATGTATTGGAAATGTTTGGTGATTTCTGGGATGGCCTTTCGTAGGAGACAGGAGTGGGGCTTCCTCTCTTCTTGAAACATAACTTTGCAACAGTCCATTTCATTTTTTGTTCCATGAAAACCTACTGTAATCATAAAATAACTGTCAGTCTCTGCTCATTTGCTCTGATCCTAATAAGCTAAGGCAAAGTTTATCGCTTGCTTCAAATCTCATTTTTAACCATCTCTCTCATTTTTCTGGCCTGTTATATTTACTGGCTTATACTCAATACCCAAGTAGCCACCTTGTGACTTGGGCACAAGATTGTCCTGAAAATATTCGGATAATGGTTCTTTGATCATATTACCAGATGAAGGGGATGCCAAAGTGTTACCTGGAATGCAGGCAGCGAGCATGCTCTTTAACAGCTAGCATGAGTTTAGCATTACCTTATGTCTCTGGAGCAACAGAAAAGGCTTCAGCTCCATTCTCTCCAAGGGGCAATGCTGTTATCCACATTCATTAAGATGGTCTCAGACACTCTTCCAAATGGAGAAGTCCATGAGCTCTAAAAAAACTGAATGCAAACGGAGTCTATTACCTTTGGAAGCGAGAGAGGCTCTTGTGTATATCCTATATTGACTGTGTGCTACCTTGTCTTCTTGCCATTGCTTGTTCTAATATTGGAAAACGCTTCTTTGCTAACTGTTACTCCTCTCCAAAAGACTCTGCATCTCTTTAAGCCTAGCATATTGGGATAGTCAAAACAGCGAGCGTAAATTCTACTGAAGTCTTCAGCTCTGGCCTAACTCACAATAACTCACTCAAGCAAAAAACCCTGAATTACTTTTTTCTTCAGTGGATGTCACCAATTTCCAAGCAAGAGAAAATGAGTAAAGGATTTTGTTGAAACTCTAAGGAGTTCTTTCATAGTATGTAAAAGAAGAGCACTAGATAAAATTAAATATGCCATCCACTGGTGCAACGGAGATTTACTGATTTTGAAAGTTTATTGAAATGTAACAGAGAGCCATGTTGCAAATGAAAAACCAGTTTATAGTAAAGTTATCCTATGAATGTTTTATCAGGGCTTTAATTTTAATGTGTGCCTACATGACTGGACATAGAATTAAAGAAAAACATGACAGTTATTATGTTTGACCCATTTATTTTTTCCTTTTATAAGATAAAAAGTGAATATGTCTGTGTTATAAGGTGTATTGTGGTTGCAAGTTGCCCTGTCTTGTTGATTTATAGGAATCTGTTATCTCAGACAGAAGAGTGAGGATTACAGATATAGTGCTATATAGATCATCGAGCTAAAGTCTTCATCTTTTCATCACTATATTTTTAGGAACTTACTGCTAGCTATGTTTTGTGAAAAGAACCCTGTCAGAAATCCTGTTAACAGTTCTGTTTGAATCACACACTTTGAAGTGTGTTGCACTCTCATAAATGTAAAGACAGTTCTGAGCTTGTGTTAATAAAGCTACCACCAAACTTTCAGTATTCTGACTCATTCTGCATATTTAACCATTCATATTTTGTATATTTCCTTGCCGTTGGAGTATTAATTTTCAATATAGGCTGAGAGATTTCAGTCCTTGAGAAAGATGTTCAGTTTATAGAGTTGGGTCTTTATATAGCACTGTTAATTTGAAGGTTGTAAAGGTAAGGTAGGATCCCATGGATACAGCTTAGTCAGCAGTGTAGGCACCAACTGTCTCTTTCAGGAAGAAGATCTTCCAAAATGGAGCTAATATCCCATTAAGTCAGGAAATAAAGAAATGCAGTTAGTTTTCCAGATCTCTTCTTCAGGTAGGCCTCTAGAATAATAAGGTCGACTACCTTTATGAAGGAATATCTTGGTCATAGAGCAAAGCATTGCACATGTGTCTAGTGATGAAAGCTTAAAATTCACATCTCACTTCTTTGGAATACGCTCTAAAAACAGGATATTAAACAAAAAAAAGTTATTATTCATCCACTCCCTCTGGACAACCATATATTGCTGAAAAGTCTTAGGTAGAGGAAAAAAAGTGTGTATCATTCTTCAAAAGGAAATTTTTAGGTAAACTGTAGAAGGGCAAAGTGAAACTTTTTGGGCAAAGTGAAACTTTTTTAAATCTGAGTAATTTAATCTGAAAACAAAACTGCCTAATTATCCTCCCACTGCTGTTCATTAAGACCTATTAATGTCAACAACCACTGTTAACAGAATTGGGATCTGGTTTATAAACTGATGTATTATATGTTCTGATATGTTATCAAAAATGAAAATGGCATATGTCTAAATTTTAACACTGGTCTCCCTCCAAAGTGCTTAGGCACTACACTGCATTGTTTTTCCCAAACTCCATACTTACAGACTACATCTGTGGTTGATTTTGACATTGCAATTAGAGCACTATTAAAGGGCTTCCCCTTGTATGTTTATTGTTTGGAGACTTCTTGATAAATTGGTTAATAGCCTCAAAAGGCATTTTCAAGGTGACTGAAATTGTTTGACTCTGTATAACTGTGTAACAAAACTGATTATCTTGAGTGTTGGATCAGTTACCTTGTTTTGACACTTCAAAACATTTTGATTTTTATTTATTTAGAGGCAACAAACTTGTCCTGTAATGGACGGATTCCTCAGGGGGGAGTGTTAATTATGACTTTCATCATATCAATCTGGATGGAAGTAACTGTGTTCCAGTCTGTCCTCTGCCTCAGAAGATATAAAACCTACAGTCCTACAATCCTATACAGACTTGAGAATAAGTCCTAGGGTTTTTTACAGCCTATTCATTCATGGCT
>JAUBNY010000592.1:9138715-9152529 GCA_032275445.1 Crypturellus soui
AACAAACCACTAAAATATTCTGTTGAACTACTCAGAAGAGAAACTACTGCTTATTGCAGTCGTGGTACCAGCACCAACGTAGTATTTGTTCAAAGTCAGAACCTATTTGCATAAGTGTGTGGAAGGTGGATTAGAACCTAGGAAAAATGAGGCACTTCCCCTTGCCTGAGAAAGGATTTAAAATATTTATATCATGCCTATCATACAACATCAACAGCAAGAAATAATCTAAAAAAATAGAGTAAAATCAAAAGGGAGCACAGAGACTCTTTCTCTTGTGAACTACAATTTAATTAAGTTACTACACAGTTCTAATTTTTTGTTGTTTCAAAATGCTTTTAAAAACAGATCCTGAGATAATAGCTGATAGCTGTTTTATAGACTTTTAGAGCTGGCTTGGGTGCTACACCAGAAGGACAGGTCTACTTTGGAATGCCGAGGAAGGACGGCCCTGCCTACAGACGCAGGCAGCAGGTCACACAGGTGCCCTCAGGCTGACGGCACAAGAAAGGGCTGAGGCCCGAGCGCCACACAGGAGCAAGGCGGATCATTTCTTTTTCTCTGGGGGAGAGTTTTACCAAATTGAGTACCAAGACTCTGAGTTCTGCGTGTCAGCAGCAATTTTCACTTTGTGTCATTTTGGATTGTTACAAGAATGTGATCTTGGTCATGATAAGGACAGCAAGTCAATCTTTTTTTATTAAATTTAGCAGTGGTAATATCTTCTAGCAGGTATCAGACCATCTCTATTTAGGATTATGTATTTTTGCCATGGACTCTGAGTGATCAGTAAGGTATTAGGCTTGCGTATTCGTGACAATGTTAGAAACTTGCTGTTTCTGTATGTAAGCAAGTAAAGTTAACAAAGAAGGGAATTTATTCATGAATGAATACTGGGGGAACAGCAGCAACAACATCAAAATCACAGAATACTATCTATGTCTGTGGTCTAATAAAGCTGTAGAGAAAGCAAGAATGCTCCAAAAAGTCTCTGGTAGTTATCGTTCATCTGAGAACATTCTCAGCTCAGATAGACAGTTTGCGTTCTAGAGCAGATATTTTATATTTAACCACAGATTTTTATATTAAGACAAAATACATAAAAAAAAAAAAGAAAAAATAAAGTCTAAAAAAGGCATTGTTATCTCACAATATCTCACAGCCTGCAGGACAGCCTGTGTACTCTAGCCTTTATATTCCTTGTCTCAAAAAGGAATGATATGTCTGCTTTCATTCACTCTTAATTTGCCTTTTTTTTTTTTTTATTCAGCAATCAGTTTTAGAAATGCTTATATGCATTCACACATATGAGTGCAATAAACTTCTCAAATCGTGAAAGTAAACTCCTCCAAAAAATGGACTTTGTTTTGATATCTCTAAGAAGCCCAGCTAAAACATTGAGGTCCCTATGGTTTTGATTCATCACACCTACATGAATACTGAATACTGATGTGTTTTAATAACCATTTTATCTTGCATGAAACAACTCCTAATTCAGTGTATAATAGTATCTATGAATCATGTGAGTTCAAGCTATTATTGTGAGCTTGAAGACCCTCAAAGAAAAAACATTAATCTGCCACTAGTTCTTGGTCCTACATTTTGCAGTGAGCCATTGATCATAAAGATGTAATTTAGAAAGCACTCCAGTTTACTGTTTTCCTTCTGGAAAACCCAAGGCTAGAGTGTTTTTTAATCCTCATAACTACCAATTTTTAAGTGTGCCTCAACACTTCCAAGGAACATTCTCACTCTCCTTCCCTTTTACAGTCTCTTCCATCAAAGAGATGATTCTGCTAAAGATGATGCCTTTTCTCATGCGAGCAGCAAGCATTGACTGAACATCTCTTCCCTGTTATATATGTCACATGAATAAAAAAAGTGTTCTAAGAAAGCAAATCAATATCCTTTTCTAAATAAAACATACCATAAAAGAGAACAATGTAAAATTTCTTGCTGTGGTTTAGATTTTTTTCCTGGCAGTGTTTTATAAAACCTGAGTTTCACAAGAACAATAGGCATTTTGCTTGAAGTATTCTGAACTACTGCAATGAACTATACTGACAAAATGGACCATAAAAAAAAAAGAAACAACAACATTTGTTGCAATAGTTCTTATTCTCTTTTGTGAGTATAAAGAATTTGTACTAGAAAGACCTTTTTTGTTTCTACCCTTCTGAGGTAGAAGAATATCACTTTTCCTCAAACTGCTTCCTGGCTACTACTGAACAAAGAACATCGAACTAGTGAAGTAGTTGTTCTAACCAAGCATGGTCAGAGCCACCTCTTTATATATTCTTACATTTTTGTATACATGTTTGACCTGTGGTGCTATTGCGAGCTTGAAGGCCCTGAGATGAAAAAAATGTACATATGTAGCACTCCAGCTTATTACTGGTCTTGCGTTTCTGTTAGATTTCCTACTACTATGTCATATTATAAATGTTTCATATACTTATCCAATAAAAACTAAGACCACCTGCAATCCTCAGTAGCAAGTGGAGATTATTTTTCTGTATATGTATATGTGTACCACTAAACAATAACAATCAAACTACTTGCATGGCAGGTGTGAGCTTTCTATTTCTTCATTTAGCTAAATAAAAGCTGATGGTTCTACTTGGCATTCTAGACCAAGAAAAATAGAAATATTTTTCTTCAGTGTGGTTTTATTGTTTATTTCCTGAAATTTGATACTCAAACTTGTAAAGTATGCTTCTTTTTTTTTTCCTTAATAGGACACATATTCAGTCCTATTTCTGTGTTAAGGTTTGGCATCTGTACTGGAATATTGCCCCATTTTATGCAGTTATCTTGTTCTCTTATGTTCACTGAATTTAAGCTTTATTGTTTACTTTAAAGGCATAACTTTGAATTCTTGTCAATGCCTTCTGAAATTCTTGCAGGCTCCCTTACTCACTGTCATTTTAAGTTTTAAAATAGGATTCCATTCTCTCACTAAAGGCAGAGAAAACCTGAATTCAAACAAAGCTTATACAAATCCGGCGTAACTCTGGAAATCTAACTCTGCACTGTCAATTCATATATAAATAAACTTTCAGAATTCTGCAGTATGTTCTTATTTCTCCATTAAAATTACCTCCATTAATTATTATTATTTTTTAAATCAAAACAGAAGATAACACAGAGTTGAATGTTTTAACCCTTCTCTTCTTCAGCAATTACATCCTCCATCAAGGAATAGACTTATATTTTCCTTATTTTCTGTAACTTCTCTTTTTCCTTTATGTGCTTTCTTGGATAACGCCTTCTTCCCTTTAATCTCACTCTCACTTGTTTTAATTAATAGTTAAAGACAGCTGATATAAGTAAAAAAATACTATAAATTCACAATCTGAAAATATCTGCCCATTATAAGCCCTGAACCCTGTAGTTCCATCCAGTGAAAGAAGCTGTCCAATTCCTCCATACTTGGATACTCACAAGTGAGCTTTGCTATTCCCATTAGCTTTGTATGCTCTATATAGATAATAAGGACTTTGGACTAATCTGTACACAAAGCTGACTTGGCAGGGTTTTGAGGTTTAATTGAACTCTGTATTCATTTACAATTAGTTTGTTTTGTTTACTTTCTCATATCATTAGCAAACTTATTAAAAAGAAGATACAAATAAATTTGTGCCAATTACATACGAGAATAATTGGATTTTATTAATCCAAGAACTCATACCATCAATTTAAGCATTGCTACTCTGGTTTCAGATACCTCATTATTCTTCAAACTAATTAATCACATCTATTAATGGGTTGCTTTGAAATGGGCTTCTTTACTTACTCATCCTAAATGGAAGCTTCCTTAAACAACCATTGATAGTTATGTTAGAGAAATAAGTAACTTTTTAAAATCAGTATCATTATATTTTTCCTAAATAAGATTCTGACCTCTAAAGTAACACTAGCATTGCAGGTTCCAAATGAGAAATTTAAAAGCTTTTCTTACAGGACTTATATTTCTTTCACAGTGTTGTCTGTACTGTCTAGAGTTAGACTGTAGGAGAACAGAATTCCTAGTTTTTTTTTTTTATACAGTACCATGTGAGTTTGAGCAAATGACTTGCATTTACCTTCTTAATTATTTTGACATTCAACCAGGGTTAGTGAACATGTAAATGGAGGATTAACAAATACTGCTAATAAATATAGGTTTGTGCAGAATTCTTTACTGTATAAGCACATTAGCTCTTGGATATTATCTTTCTTCTCTGCCTCTGTACATTTTATTTGAAAGTGTATTCTATGTTTTTTATGTTTCCATGTGAGCCTCTAGCAAATAGAATATTGCAGAGACTATCCTGCCCCATATAGAGGTAATGAAAAAGGTGTGATACAATTAAACATACTGAAGAACTTAAGAACTTGAAGATGAGACGAGTTCCAAAAATGAATGCGGGAAATGCATTTGGCCAGCAAATAGGGAAAACAAAGAAAGGGGAATAAACTCCCCTAATTAACTTGAAAGATAAAACCTGCTGCACAGCTGATGGACCAAAATTGGACAATATTGTGGAGGTCAAAAAAGCAAAAAGGGAAAGAGCAAACACAAGAATAAAAATTTAAGTTGTATGATGATATTGTAACATAAACAACTCCCAAAGAGGCCGAGAAGAAACAATCACATGGATTTAGAACAGTCTAATTAGAAAAATAACAGGAGAGAAAGTCTTTCATTCAGTAAGGATAATTCTTCAGGAATGTTTGCATGATAAGATCATGAGCCACAATATTCGCCCCAGTAAATGTATTTTGCTAGGAAGACATACGGAGAGAGAGATGAGATGCAGTGTGGAAAGAGAGAGCTTGTCTCGGAGCATATACATAGACTACAACAGAAGCATAAGAGTTACTAGAAAAGAGGGAGTATGTTGATATTGTCATTTGTTGGTGAGCTTCTTTTTTTTCTGTAGGTATCATAATTAATTTTTTAAATTATGAGTTTTATTTGTAGTGTTTAAACATCACTTTTTTTCATTTTAATATATTCATTACAAGACTCAGGAGGCTCTGAAGGTTTAACTTACCCTAAAAACTGAAAATCGTTATCAAAATATACTTAAATTGTAATTCAATTTAATGTATTGAAATTACTCTTGCTTTGTAATATGTCATTTAAAGATTTAAAAATACAAAGAAATTCTCCATTATGAAAAGGAAAAATATGTCCTTTGTAAGCAACAAGCAAGGTTTTATACCTTGTAGTAAAATACTACATGATAACTACATGATATGATACCTAATCAGGTGGGAGTGTCAGTATCAATTTATATATATATATATATACACGTGTATATATAAAAATATAGAAATCTCCCCCATCCAAAAAAGTGCTGAACTCTTGCCTTCAAAAGTAAATGGAAATCTACAAGGATCATTTCTATCCAGCATTCACTTTTTACAACTTTAGCGATCCACGTATCTCTGACAAATAAATTTCAAACTGACCAGCAGATTCATAGGCAGTAGATTTAAGTGAGATACCAACAGACATGATGTTTAAAACATGATTTTTCTCAGAAATCAAGGGAAAACTGTAAAGCTCCTTCTACACAAGTATAGTTAAAATGCTTCAGGAAAAAATAATAAGGATTTCGACTACACTTAAAAATTAGAAAAGCATATTTCCAAAAAAAAAAAAAAAAAGAAGACCTATGAAGGTATTTCCATTAACAAAAATTCTATTTTAAGAGCTGCCTAAATATATTGGAAATCAAAAGATATAGGGAGAGAATTTGAATTATAAAACCTGAAATGGATATAAAAGAAGAGCAGACTCCTTTCCTGTACTGCTTTCATCACTTTACATGAGATCATGGGCTAACATAAATAAATAAATAAAGCCATCATGGGCTGAGCTGTAAAAATTATTTTTTATTTGTTTTGCATATCTACCAGAAACAGAGAAATCCATACAATGACAGACTACAACTCAATCATCTACACGGACAAATGCTTCTATTCAGAGCACTTTTTGCTTACCATTGTCAGTCACATTTAAAACACATTTGTCTTGTTCTATTACAGGAAAACAAACAAACAAGCAGAAACACTTTATATTTTGGCAGCCAATTTCATGTCAGAGATTCCTAAAGCAATTAACAGATACGTAGCATCTACATACTACAGAATGATAGCTTCGGTCCCATGTCGCTCCATGTGTCAGCTTTTTGCCTTTTCTCACAAAATATTCATTTATCTAGGAAGCACAGGAAAAAAGAATGCCTGTAAAGAGTGTTCATGAAGACAGAATGCACCTAACAACCTGAAGACTTTGCCAAAAAGCAGAAATAGCACCCTTCTGTTTTTTAGCTGTCACTTATTTGATGACTACTATTAACAGAACAAAATGTTTAAGGCAAGAGACCTTGTTCAAATAATTTAAGAAGATTCCACTATTTCCACAGTATTCAATTCTCTGCCAATTAAATCAAGGAAAACAAAACCTAAATAGATATGCTACACGTTAGTCACACATTAAAGCAACGCTTCAAAACCTAAAGAAATCAGATTTTTAAAAGACCTATTCCTTATCACTTTTCAATTAAAACCAAAAATTTTTTTTAAAATGTCCAATCTAGATGCAAAATGCTTGATCCACAGCCATTCTCAGTTCCATTACAATCCCCGAAATTATTTTTACATTCTTTTTACTTGTAGGTATGCAAATGAGAAAGTGGAGTTAGTAATTGTCAATGTCTGTCTCTTCAAAACATCTCTAAAAAGCCCCACACCTCTTCTCACATACTCCCAGATTCTGACGATACCACAGACATTGCTGATCCCAAAGACAACTTTGCCCGAATGATCAAAACAGGCAGGAAAAGATACACATGGAAATATAACATATTGTTCTAGCTCAAGCTGTTCTCTTCAACAAGGTTAAAAAAAGCAATTTGATTGATATGCATTTTGGCTTCTGCTCTTCTCTGCTTGCATAGTGTCATGCAAAAATTAAATCTTGGGCTGATCACCAAATCTAAATAAGCAGTTAATTTAAGTACCAATTGGTCATTTACAGTCCTCAGAAATGGGACATGCAGCAGGTGTTTGCGATGTGTGTTCTCAGCAGGAGACACAAGTAGGTCACTGCTGAACGTGACTTGAAATGAATGAAGTATTTAAAGTCCAAACCCAGCATACTAAGCATTTTTTTTCCTTAAGTCAAGGTTTGCATGTAACCAAATGATTACTAAACTCATGCCACCTTGCTGTTGCTGAAGTGATAAATAACTAAACCAGTTTTAGACAACTCAATATGATTTTTTAGGATTACAATCTTTTATTGCTTGATCGTGCAGTTTATAAAAAATACTGTAATGACTGATCTACTCTTCCAGTTGTGACAGTAATCATAAACATGTATAGATGTCTATTGTGTGCAAAACTTTTACTGCATTTCTCTTTAGCTAAGCACTTATGGTGATATCTCTATAACATATATTTTC
The DNA here is from genome assembly GCA_032275445.1 of Crypturellus soui. Taxonomy (NCBI): domain Eukaryota; kingdom Metazoa; phylum Chordata; class Aves; order Tinamiformes; family Tinamidae; genus Crypturellus; species Crypturellus soui. The sequence goes on from JAUBNY010000592.1 coordinate 9,146,176, forward strand.
ATGTCATAGATATCAAAAAGGCTTCAAATACTTAAAGCTTTTTTTTCCTTCCTTAATATAGTGAGCATGCTAATGTAAATTTTCCAGTTTATATGGCACCCCAAACTGCAAGCTGCTCTGTTCAGTTCGGTTTAATAGCATTATAGCAGAACTAAAGTCTTTTCCACACTAGACATTATGAGCTTAAACTTGCCACCCCACTTCACTTTTTCAGCTGAGAAATACATGACAAGCACAATTGCATCCGCCTAGTTTGCCTATGGCACTTCTGAATTAAAAGATAACTCAAATGATATCTCACTAGAGGGGGGAAAAGCCTTATAATGACAAAGTAAAAAGATGCTTTAGCCTAAATCTTTTAGAAATCAAAAATAATGCTTTACATTCCAAAAGGTGGAACTAGCCTGTGGGAAAGTCATTGCAGCACTTTCTAGATAAAAATCTATGTTAGGAAAAAAAAAATCAAATTTGGGACTAGTCGGGGACTGTGAGTTTGATAATGAACTTTGGCACCCAATTAGGTAGGGAATATCTAAGCTCTTCAAAGCGCCATTTATGTATAAACCAGATCAAAGTTGTCTGTCAACTGTCTTTGAAGAACAGCATTTTCAATTCTATCTTCCTTTCTGTTCTGCCATCTGCTTTTCCCCTCCTGCTTCAGGGTTCTGACAACTTCTGCGGGCGCCTTTCAGCCAGCAGGTCAGTGGGTGGATCCTGCTGCAAACTGCGAGATGGCTGGAGAAAACCCCCAGCGTTTTTATGGTCATTGCTACGTAGAGATTACTGGTATCTTCTGAGTCAGGGCTTGTTATTGCTGATAGCCTTTTAAAGTGTAATAATGCATATGATCTTCAAAATGCATTTTTAATAGAGATGGCAGGGGATAGTCATACTTGCTTCCTTTAGGCACCTAACTTGAATCAGATGCTGGGCACAGTGGGTATGCAAAGGTCTTCTGCTGGAGGATGATTCTGGGCAGGAGCTTATTTTAAGTGATTGTAATTGCTCTGGAGTGGCCACAGTAGCCTTCTAGCATTTCATCTAATTACAAGTCACCTGCCTAACTGCGCTAGCCCTTTCTACAGGCAGTCACAGTCCACTCCTGCTCACAAATTGCTGTCTCCTTTATTGGAAGTTTAAGCAACTAGCCTGTATTAGGCAAGTAACTTTTGGAAAAATAAGATTAGGTAAATTTTATGCTCCTTCAATCCTCTTCTTTTGGTGTTAGCATGACAAGTAAACTTAATGTTTCTTCCGTTTGTATACTAGAGTTTATATAGGAATTTTTCATGTACTATTTGCATATTACCAAAAATGATAATGTAAAACCATCATGCTTTTCATGGGTTTAACAGACGGTTCTCAAAGGATGGGGGGAAAAAGAGTTTCTTACAGTGATTCTCTGTATCTCTTCCAGTTTATGATGCGACTTCTAGGCACAAACACGTGATATGACTTAAGATGTAACTTTTATCAACAGCTATAAAATATGTTAAACTCCATCCTCCATGAATTTAACTCCATTTTCTAATACATGAATCTATGACTAAAAGTATTTGATCTGTTTTTACACCTAACTATCAGAAAAAAAGGCATTTTCAAGAGTTGCTTTGTAGGCCCAGATGCAATTCCTTAAAGACATTAAGTAAGAATCTGTTCTCTAGACTCACTTGGCAATTTGTTTGCTGCTGCATGAGAGCTGTTGGCGCTACCTGCATCAGTGCTTCCCATTGGTTCTATAGAGCAAACCGTAATTTATCATGTGCAGCAGAAACTTGTAGAAATCTGCAAGATGTCCTGCATATTCTTAAAACAATCCTATTTTATTTCTGGATATCTTATTTTGTTTAAATTAAGTTGATTTGTCTCTTTTGTGATGTTATTGGAATAAAAACTTGATGTTAAACTCTAAACTCAGAAGCTGAATCTTAAGCTATTCCTCAGTAATATGACATTTTTTTCTTGGCTCAAGTTTATACTCAAGAAGCTGTCAACTGTTTCCTTGTCTTAAATTTCACGAGAAAAAAAAGCCTTGGTTAATTGAATACTGCCTGCAAAACTGAAGGTAAAATCAGCCTCTGAAAAGATACTAATAGGAATTAAGCAAACAAAAAACCCAGACCAACTCTAAATAGAGATGGCATTCGAAATAAAAAAATCAAAAACTCTCTTCCCAGTGTACACATGTCTTTTACTGTCAGGTAATTAAATAATTTTATTGTTCTTATACCATATCTAGCACAAACAAGAACTCAGTGGGGCTCCCTAATTTTGATAGAAAACATATTATTGAAACATTACAGTTTTAAGAGTCAATAAAACATGTCTGCTTTTGTAGAAGTTACTGTTGTATAGAATTTTTATGCATTTAAATGTTGTCTTTATGCTTCTAGTTTAAGAAAAAAGAAAACTTGGCATCATTTCAGTGAAATTTATGAAGCATACTTACAGTGCATCAAAAGCAGTCATTAGGAAAAAGAAAGCTGATCCACAGCTAAATTAAAATCTAAGCAATTACTGTATCTTCTAATTTTATATTTTATTTTTTCTAGTAATGGGTCTTACGGTTTCTTCAAGTTCTAGAGGAAGGTCAAACTAAATGTATTTGTTGCTCCGTAATTGCCTTAAATCACAAAATGCCATTTTTTAATAGAATATTTGTTAATAAGCAATTTCCTGGACATATTGCATCTGGAAAGTTGAATCTTCAGGCAAAATGACCTCTAACGTCATAAGTCATGAAAATGCCTTGTGGAATGCTCTGTACAAATTTCTTCTTCAAAGACATTATAAGAACTTTTATTAAGGTACCACCTCAAAGGGGGAATTCATTCAGTCTGTGTCATAATGTTATCAAATATTAGTGACTTTCCTGCTATTTGATGCTCTTCTCAGAACAGCAGAAGATCATAACCTAACATTTCCAAAGAAAATGTAAATTTATATCCCTAATGCTGAAGATAGTAGCTTGAATATCTGTCTCCTAAAGATGCTTTTAAAGAAGCAAATTTAAAGAAGCATAGATATATTAATTTAAAAGTTCAATGCATCAAAAGCTCATTACAGAACAGAAAATCCTCTATGACGTTTGGATACTTGGAGTCAGTAGAATTACGTGTATCCTCGTAGGCTTACAGAAACAGAGACTATTTCAGACAAACCCCTCTTCACTGAAATTTTGTTATAGATTTTTTGTCAGAATAAGGATTTCAAGATTTGATTCTGTACATTTATGAAGTATCTCAGATTATTTATAAAATATTTTAATTAAACATGAGTAACACTTTTAATGTACAGGTAAGTTTCTAACTAAAAGTCCAGAGGTGAGGAAAACTACAGTGATTTTTTTAAGTAGAGGACTTATGCAGGAAATATTTTAATTTAAAATTTAATACAAATTATTTAAATAAAGATTTAATCGATTAAGAAAATTATTTTCATATTTCTTTAAAGTGACATTATCTTTAGCTGAAGTCAAAACTGAGAAAAGAATTTGGTAGTGATTAGTTTAGCTAAAAATGTATTCTTTTTCAGTGTTCATGGCATACAGTCATCAAGATACAGCTTTCTCATTGTTTTGGGGGGAATTTTTCCATTCATATGTCCTAATATGTATTTTGTGAATTTTCCTTAATTCATGAGTATTTCTTGAAACTCAAGTTTTGACATTTTAGATGTTTTTTGACCAATAATACTGATAAAGAGTTACAAACAATTTACAATAATTATTTTGGCAATGTGGGTAATTATGGCTGCTTAAATTGTATTTTGTAACATATATATACGGCTGCAATTAAGACTCTAGACTGCAGGAAAAAAAATTGAAAGAAAAAGTAAAAATTGTTTTTCTCTGTTATTTATATTAAGATAGTGCCTAGAAACCATAATGGAGACATGAGTATAATCATGTTAGGGAGAGGAACAGTGAAATACAATATCTACTCTAATAAGTGTGTTCCCTAAATAGAGCAGGAGATGGAGTTGGAAAGGAAGAGGCACAGAAAGGTAAAATGATTGCCTGGGGTTACATAGCACACTAGTGAAATAGTGAGTAATAAAGCCCATATTTCCTACCCTCCCCGCAATTGCCTTCTCCCTGGAACTATTCTGCCTCTTGCATTCAATTAATCAATAGATCAACAGTCTGTAGTGCCACATTTGCATCTACATCTTTTCCCCAGAGAAGAATACATGGATATGAATTAATGAAGACCCATAAACCAAGGATAAGATGATAAGAAACATCACTGCCTCAATTATTTAAGAGTTGGGAAATGAAAACTCTGGGATCTTAACTCTCTGCAACAGTATCAGTAGGAATTTACTAGTGCAAAGTCTGCAATCATGAGCAAGAGAAGGCCCAGAACATTCAAATGATTTGCAGAAGATGACACGGGAAATCTACAGCAAAACATTTACCATGAATTGCTTAACTCCCAGCTCCACATCTTAACCACAGAATGTCTTTTTTTTTTCTATACTATACTAAATGTGATAAATGTACACATCTAAGGTTAATTTTTTGAGGTACCCTTAGTAACTCTCACTAATGGAGTGTTTGACTAACTAAAGCTTAGGACAGGAATTTGGCACTACATTTTGTAAGTATTTGATATTTCCTTAAAAAGGAAAGGAAAAAACAAAAACAAAACAAACAAAACAAACAAACAAAAAAAACAGTCAGTTGGTTTGTACCTGACATTCTGGTTAAAAACATATCTGGAAATACAATGTCTTCTCCCAGATCTGGAGAGTATTTTTTTATCATTCTAACATTATAGGTTTAAGATTAAAAGCATTTCAATTCCTTTGGGTTAAAAAAGATTAAGTAAATACACATACTTACCTTTCCTACATAGGGCTCAATTTTTGAATACTGTTTTGTTATGTTTCTAAAGCCCTAAGAAAATATTTTTAATCAATTATTCTGGGAAATTTCTTTCAAATCAACGGTAATTATATTTCTCACTATGAAACATTTTAAACTCCTAAACTAATTATTTTTTTTTTTTGCTTTTTTTTTTTTATCCTAGGGCAGAGAAGTCGGCAGAGAAGGTGGAGAATTTAACATTTCATAATAGAACCTATTTGCTATCATCAAAATAGTATGTCAGGGACATAGTTCAACTTGCCAAATTGCAGTTCATTCAAAAATGAAACCATTGATTAGACCTGTTAAAAATGGGATGTCTGGATTCTTGGAAGCAGTCTTTACAAAACTGTATTGAAATTAGGGGCACAGCGGTTGTGTTGACAAGATACACATCCATTAAGTTAGATGTATTTTGTGAATGCATCACAGAGATACACACACAGAGAACATTGTTAAATGGTTGCAAATTTATGCAAGTTACAGCCTAAAAATAGTCAATATGTGGCTTCTAGAGATTAAATATTAATATGGATAAACTCTATCAAACAGTTAAATTTGTTTAGAAATTAACTCTCAAAATTGTACGTTAAGATTCTTTATAATCTCTTAAGTAGGACCTATTTTCCTTTGACCAAATAATACAGAAAAATGAGTGCTTTATACATCCTGCAAAACACATCAGTTGTCTCACACAGTAAGTTTCATCTTCTTATCAGATTTCCATTTCATTCCAAGCTACTCTCATGCTAGAGGATAAGTTAGGACAATATCGGCTTGTGGAAGCCGGTATTTGTTTACTTCTGCTCTTTTCTTAGGCTTTGCTACGGCAGATATCAGCAGATCTGAGAAATTTAAGTAGTAACCAAGTGCGGAGGGGCAGGAAAGGTACAATAGCCGAAGAGCCATAATCCACCACATTTTTACATTCTGATATACGATCAAAAGCAAAATCTAGAACTTTTGTGAATATCTTGATTTGTAGTAACATGCCCAGCTGATTCCGTACAGCAGTAAAAATCAAACAAACATTTTTAGAGATAAGTCTACAAAATGGCACTCTGACATAAATAACATGGGACTAGAGGTGCTAGTGAAGATGTTACATCACCTTTTTTTTTTTTTCTCTGATACACTTAGTGGCCCATCTAGAAGCATCTAAGTAGCATCTTTAATAATCCGGATCACAGCAAGGTGATCAGCTGTAATTAATCCATTCAAACGCTCAGGCAGCCTTGTTGCACCCCCCTCCCTACATTATTCTGACAGGCATTTCACTTGATTGATAGTGGGGAAGAAAGAACCATCAATCATATTGTCTGTCTACTGTAGGTCACAAGATCACAGGCACTCATTAAAATTAGGGAAAAATATTAGCAAGCACTAACTGTACCATGGTTCAAATCCCAGCAAAGAGGCCCAGCACATTCTCTTATAAAGCATCTAGCGAGGATGATACAATGATGCTCTAATTATAGTAATAT
>JAUBNY010000592.1:9182786-9207139 GCA_032275445.1 Crypturellus soui
CCATTCTGTCATTCTGTTTTCCAATTTTGTTCTCAAAGGAGACAAAACAGAAAAGACTGCTCTTCTCTGCTAAGAGGCGAATTTTGTCACTCATAAAAGCCCATCTAGACTTTCAACTGTCTAGCTTATTTTTTAAAAAAAATCTTGAAGTCTCATTTTTCTTTTTCAAAAGACCTCCTGACAAATATTTTTCTCAAAAATTTTATTTCCTTTCTGTACTGAAAATGGATAAGTCTGTACACAAAGTGCTGTATCTTCCTAAGTGGTTGCTGAAAATAATCCTGGTATTAGTCTCCTATGGTCCCAGGAAGTGGGAAATACCACTAGAAATACCAGGCCTTTGGCATTCAACTATCTGAACTGAAATCCTCTAAGGATTTATGTTGGTCAGACACGAGTTTTTTATTTTGTCACTTTTTGTTGCTTTTGATTTCTTGCCATTGAGTCCCATCCTACCAGTTAAACATTATCTTCAGAACCATATTTGCCACCATATCACATTCCCTTCATTTTTGTTTTGTGGCCAGAAAAAAAAAAATCATTCACTAAGTGAGAATAATTTCAACATTTAGAAATGTCATATGAAATTTACAGCTGAGATTTTAAAAAGGTGAGACACCTGAGTGGCAAAGGGAACTGAGTTACTAAAAAGTGAAGTATCTGCTCAAGCAGGTTACAGGAGGAGATTAGTTCATAACAGAGAGATGCTGATCACCACTGACTAAGAGTAAGCATTATAAATAGCAGTCATATAACTAGTTATCTGCTCTTTACCTCAAGACTTTCATCGGACTAGTCAATATTACCCTATTTTTTCATAGGGAAGATTTTTGAAAAATGATCCTATTAAGAAATTTCAAATACACGTTTAATAGTGAAATGCCAGTCGATTTCTACCCAACACCACACGCAATTAATCCGCCCAGGAAAGTTGTACTGTTTTCAGTAGTATGCCCTGTATTTAAGTGGCTACTTGAAACATGATTTTCAAAGCTGGGAGTGCCCTGCCCATTTGAATCACAACAGGCAGGCTGCAGGTATGACCAAGAGTCCTTCATTTCAGGGCAATTACTACATAAATGGTCAGAGTGGCTCAGTTTATTTTAGTACTTAGATAAAATTCCTGTTCTATTTTTTGCATGAATAAATAAGAACTTTATAAAGTCTAAGAGGCAAAAAAACCTGCCAGTCAGTAGATACATTTTTAAAGCTCCTTTTATTGTTTTGCAGCTGGTGCCCTTTGCTGAAGGATATTTCCTGTGCTGCAGACAATGAATAAGAACATTTTATTTTAAGAATGCAATTAGAAACACATCTGTTGTTCTAGGACCTTTATGTTAAGAAAGTTCTCCCCAAATGAATCCGGAAGATTTAAAAACATATATATATATACACTACCTATCCTTACAAAAGAACAATTAAATATCCAGTTTACAATTGCAATCCTTCAACATATGACCTAGCAACTATGATTTCATTAATTTCACTGGGCTTTGGACACAAGCAAAACACCTTTTTTTCTTTTTCCTTTGGATCTTCCAAAAATAGAATTTATGAGGAGCCTGGACCTAGGTGGTAGAATTTAGAGTGACTTGTTCTTCATCCTCACAGAGTTTCAAATGAATCACAGAAGATGACCAGCCATGACACACAAATTGTGGTTCACATTGCTTTGTACTTTGTATGGAATAATGTGAATCGTAGAACGCTTAAGGTTGGCAGGGACCTCTAGAGATCATCTAGTCCAACCCCCTGCATATGCAGGGCCACCTAGAGCATGTGGCACAGGACTGCATCTATGCGGGTTTTCAAGGATATTATTTCCAAAAAGCTGCCTGGGAAGCAATCTTACAACCTTAACAGTACGGGAGTGCATTTACAGCAGAGAGGCCTTAGAGAGGGTAGATACAGACTTTCATACAAAATAGGTTTTAACATTAATTTCATAAGAACACTGGAAATCACTATATCTCATAAACAACTGCAACCATGGGGCCAAAGGGGTTCTGGCTCTAAGGAAAATCTTTCACTGTTTCGAGAGAAGTGACAGACATGCTTTTGCATTCAGTATTACTGACCATACTTTATCCTTATTCAAGGTTTTGTCCATCCTGTTTAAAGGAACCCAATTTTGCAGTGTAACAAGAGATTTCAAGAACAGGCCTCAAAACTACTGTGGTAGAAGAAGGAAAGCACAACATGTATTTAGCAGGGTTACAGAAGATGGCTTTCTTTGATGCTGTCTCACTTCTGGTTGAAGCTTCCCTTTGACTTCCAGCCCAGAAAGTCTCATGGCCTGTCATTTTGTTCAGAGACAAGTGCAAGCAGCAGCTGCAACTGGAACTGGTTGAAAACTTGCTGTCTTCCATTCTATTTCTAGGTGGTGTGTTCCTGTTTCAGTCAGATTACAGGAGCTTGTAAGTAAAAGATGATTATGAACAGCTTCCTAATTATCCCTCAGATACTATATGCTTCCTATTCAGACAGTATGGTTGAGTGTGTGATTATTTTTTGCCCACGCTCCTAATCCAGTGACACAAACCAGGCTTAAAAGCCTAAGTGTCAAGTAAGAAGCTATCAGGATCAAAACTCAGACTTTAATTTGTACATTCGATGGGTATAGTAAGCAAAATTATAGGGAGAAAAAGAATATAGGTAAGATGAGTCTTCACATTCTAGTATCTGTAGCTTAACACAATATAGCACATAACAGGTAAATCTCCTTTCCCATTACGTTGGTGCAAGTCAAGAATCACACAATTGCACATAATTAAAACAAATGAGCAAACACAAAATTATGGTTATTTTCATTCCTTACTCAGAAGTCAAATGTTTACAGTTAAAGTTCATCTGTTCATTGTGAGTCTGCAATAGCCATTAGCTCTCCCAGGTCCCAGTATGAATCTCCCAGTTCATACTTCTTTCACAATGTTACTAAACATTCTTACACATTAATGTTCTTACCTCTTATCGTTATGCCACTTTTGCAAAATCAAACATCAAACAAAAAAAATAGCCCTCATTTTCATTTTTGTTTACTACTAGGACTGCAGATTTGAGAGTCATCACTCTGCTGTTTTCAGCTTCATACATTTAGCAGAACATGTTATCCACTTGTGAAAGGAAGAGAGGAATCCTGTTTTCTTCTAAGACAGTGCATTCACAGCAAAGTTAAACACTTTGGGAGCAGTAGCCCCTATTTCAATTATAGCAGCCAGTTAATGTTTCTTTTCCCATCTTTTACTTCAACAATAAAATTTCAGCAAAGAGAACGTAGGCTTATAGACATGCTTGTACTAACATGGAAATACTTGAGAAAGGATTTGAATTATTATCCCAGCTATGATTTTCAACTGTTTCTAGAGACTGGTCATCTGTGACCAAGCATAACATTATGATGCAGTGCAAAGTAGTAATTAAAAAAATGCAAATAAATATTCAGAGATCTAGTGGCAAAAAGCAGTTTGAAAGCGACCACTGGTCAAAATACAGATTTTCTTGTTCGGCCTCAGTTCTGCCTGCTGCTCATGGATTGCCTAACTCCCCAGGGGAGGTTTAGAAGGAGGCCTTCCAGAACCAGCCACTCCAGGAGGTTTGATTCAATCTGCCTCAGCTATCTCTAATTGAATGGAAGTCTCAGAACTTCCTCCCAAGTCCAGTTGCCTAAGTAGTAAAGCCTGGAAAAAAAAAAATCAAATACTTTTTCATAAAAGTTTTAACTAAAAGTATAACCACAAGATGCAAGGCTCTTCTTTAACTATTTCACCTACTGGGCAGCCTTTCTCCCTCAGAGACCTTTCTGCAAGGCTAAGCTGCCAATCCTCCTCTTTGACTTGAAAGAGCTTTTCTCTCCCTTATATAAATAGATCACTGCAGACTCCCACAGAGACAGGAAACCATTTACCTGTACAGATTTACAGCACAGAAAATCCAAATCTCAGCAAAACTAAGAGGCTTCATTTTCTCACAGCCTCTTTCCCTGTACAAAGCTAGCCCTTCCGCAAGCACCTCTTCTGCATTGCACCCACAGTACATGTCTCTCTCCTTCCAACAAGGTAGGCTATTATACTCCAGTTTTGATTCGAGTAGGTGCTCAGTCAACTACAGTCTTAACTAAACCACAACCCCACTTCCCTCAGCACTTTAAGCCCTCCTTTCTTACCCAGCAGTAGAGCTTTATAGCACACAGGTGCGGTCAGCAGCACGCAGCTGGTAGCAACCCCCTTTAATCCATTAAATAGATCACAAGCTTTCTTAAGTGGGATTTTAATTGCAGTAGACTGTCTTCATTTTTTGCAACTGAAATTATCATTCTTATTGAATAACAAAATGTGTACAGCTTGGCTGCTTATTTTTTTGCTTGTACTTCCAGTTATGTATGAACCTACACAACTAAGGAAAAGAGACTGTGGTCCTCTATGATCTAGGATATATGGTCAAGTAATATATAAATAGAGTTTTTACCTTTTTATTGTTCTTATGCACATAACTGCTAAATACTTTCCATATCATAAGCCAAAGAACATCCTCACTTTGGAAAATGGTCTCATATAGAGGAGAAAGCTACTTATTTCCATCACTACAGGGTAGCAGTTGTTTCATCCATACTTTGGCATAGGAAGCATGATGATAGATTTTATTAATGCTTGGACTGCATGCATCTCTCCAAAATACTTCTCATTACAATTTTAGTCTGGTAACCAGATTACGCTCAAATTTACCTACATTTGAAAACAAAAATCTATTTTGGTTATGTTGTTCAGTGTTGTATATTCCCAGTTTAAGAAACTCAAAATGATCTCTTTCATCTTGCAGATGATTGGCCTTATGGGCCTTATATGAGCCAAGAGGTTCGTGGATCCATTCATGTTAAAAGCCTCTGTCTCTATCTCTTTCTTTCCCATACTAAATGGGAGAGCCTCTGGACAAACGTCTCTGAACTTCAGTGTTACCTGAAGGCTTTCACAACGAGTTCTGCACACTGACTAGCAGCCCAGTCACAACGCATGTCCTTTGGGGAATGCTGATTTTTTTTTAAATGCTCAGTATATCTATCTATCTCATTTATAAAACCACTTTAAACAAAAAATATGCAGGGAGATGAGAAGAATAGAAGACAAACAAACTAAACTATGTTTGTCTTTCCAATCTCAAGAGAGCAAAATAAGACAAAATCACTCCCAAATATTTTGATAATTTCTTAAGCTCGAAGAAAGAAAAAAAAAAGTGAGACATACACATACTATTTCTCTTTTTTTTTCCTCCTGTAACAAAAAGATAAGTATGAAGCCAACTCACTGGGTTCAATAGCAGCCTTTTTATTGCGGGATAAGCATGTGGACCCTGGAGCTTCTGTCACTATCAAGACTCTTAAGCACTTCAATCTCCAAAGGCTTCTCTGAAAGCCCATCAGTCTGTCTTGCATATACAAAGACCTGGGGCCACTAGTATAAATAATATATCAAAACTAATCAAGAGGAGAATATGCCAAGAGACAAGGCAAGCAAGGGAAGCATCTTCAAGATGTTATCATAGCACCACGTGAAGCCCATCAAGGCTCTTTGAAGGACATTGCTTTGTTTTATTATGCTCCTTGGTCAAAAGAAAATTTCTGTTCAATTAGACCTTGACAATCTCTGAAACAAATTCATTCAAAACCATAAATGAACATGCATTAAGCTATGCCAGCTCTGTGTATATAAATTATAAAGACTGCAAGGAGACTCCAGTTTTATTTTCATGTAACATCATTATTTTTTTGTCGTACTCTACAAGGCCCTATATCAGTATTCTGATTTTGTACTACAAATAAAGTGGTTCTGTGGATGAATTTTCACATCTGGCTAGATAAAACCAACACAACTTCGTAAATTTGAAAGGACTCAGATATAGTGCAACCACCAAACCTCTTCATTTTCCCCTCTGCCTCCACAATGCAGGAGCTGTGTTGTATTATTATGAAACAACCTAAGACAAGGAGATTTTCTGTACTAAGTGTGGCGATGCATGAACCAGTTGTGCTGGTAAAATACACTGACAAGGAAAATGAAGAAAGTCTCTACATATGGAAGGAAAAGCTGACAGTGAGTTCTACGTTCTGACCTCTCAGCATTTTAAGTCTTAAACAGTGAATATTCGTAATTCACCTTGAGATTCTTAATTTGAAACAATGAAGCTCCAAGTGTTATTATTTATACATAGCCTAATCCTTGAGCTAATCACTCTGCCAAACTGATGAACATGTTAATGTTTAAAAGCTTTGCCAGAACTTAATACAATTCCAGACCTTATAAAGCTCCACAGCCATCAACAGCTTGGCACTTTCTTCTATCTCAGATGAAATATAGCAGCCAAAACACGTTCCACAGCTTGTATTTTAATTTTTGACCTGTAAAAATACCTTTTTTCTTTCAGTTAATCTTAAAAGATTTTATATGTTCTGGTCATCTTGCCTTTTCTTCAATCTCAGGTCTTTATGTGCATGAAAAAGTTCCAAATATAATGAATAAATTTCCTTTTTAATTCTCTTCCTTGGAAATCTATACACAGAATGATACTTGATGGCAAGTTAGCCTATTCTCCCTACAACATATGTCTCTGTTAGATCCTACTGCCAAGAAATCTATTCCTGCCAAGCCAGACATCACCAGTGTATCCAAGGAATGGTGTTCTCTTTGGTTTGCATTTCAGCTGAATTAGCCATATCTGCTGATTATTTCTAATTCTTCCAGAAGCTGCAAGAAAACTAGCTGGGTAAAAAAAAGTGTCTGGACGCAGTTTGAAGATGAAATAATCTTTTGTGTTCTGAAGTATACAAGGAAGATAAAAGTATAAGCTAAGAGAAATACTGAATTACCTAAAATCATCACTGTGCTTTTATAATCTTCATCAACTGAATTATTATTTTGGGCACTACTATGCATTAGCTATATTTCTTAATCTCTTAATTCTTCTCAATCTCTTTCCTTATTCTCATTTATGCTGTATTCTATGCCTTATCTGAAAATATATACTATGTATTAGGATTAAATGATCATGGAAAATGTTAACAACACAGAGATTGAAAGTTTCAGACTGTTATATCTATTTATATGACTTTGTTGTCCTTTGTGGACAGAAAAAAAAAACCTTACCGTTTAGACTGTGCATATGGAAAGCACACAGAATTGTGACAAAAAAAAACACTAAAGAGAAAAGAAGAAAAATCTATTCTAAACAAAATTGTTTGTAGTTATATTAGTTCCCTTTAATGAAAATCAGGAACAACTGTTGCATTACGCAAGTCTAAAACTGTTTAACAGTCTACTCTAAAAAGTTCTAATTGCACTGCCCAGGTTTTGATACAATTGAAAATTCACATAGTAACCTCAAAAGCCACATGCACCACATGACTACTGTGTGCAACCTTTCCCATGCCGTTAGCACTAGTGCACAATTAGTATCTTGTGTGCCATTTTAGGTCTGCCAGAGTCAGGGTATGGGCTCCTCTAGAAGTCTTTCTCAAGTTTAAGGATAGCTCAGGCTATGGGCTAAGATGTGGCTGTTTGCAGAGCAGGTGACATTCTTATCTCTACAAAAACTACTCGAATAACTGTAAATATAATCAGAAAACGATTTTGCATTTTAGAAAAATAACTTTCTCAATCAGCCTGGCATAGAGTATGCACAGTAGGTGCTGTGTCACTCATCCTCAGTGAATGTGAGTGAGCGACTTCCATCTTTTGGCAAGAGTTTCACCAAACTCACTAATATCTCTGCAAACATCCATTCCTTCAAAACACCTCTGTCATCCTGCCTTGCACATTTTTGCAGAGAACTACGCCAGCACTGGATCATGTGTCAGACATACTTCTTGCTACCTGACTGGAGTATACGGTCTTCAAAAATACCCCATGGAACCTAAAAATCTCCCAACTTTGTCTAGTTCCAGCCCTTGAGGTAGGATCAGGCACGGAGAGAGAATGGTTCAGTCTCTGCTCGCAAAACTCCGGTGACAGATATCCTGTTGTTCGTTAGGATGCTTTACCCTAACTACCCTCGCAATTAGAATGTTTCTTAATAACCAGCTACAATCCTCTTAACTGCAAAACAAGCTAATTAAAAAGTTACTTAATCACTCTTCATCGAAAGACATTTAATAATTCATATTTTGTAATCTGTGATTTGTATCAGTGTAAGAATATTAAACTGGGCAGTGAGACATCCTGTCACTATAGCAGAGACAAACATGACTCAATTCGATTTCACTTGTGCATTTTGTTTCTTAACATTTATATATCTCAGACTTATTTAGCAATGATGTTGTAAGCCAAACTTTGCGGCTTGTGTGAGATGCAGTATTACTAATTAGATGGCGAATGTCTAAATATACACTTAATTCATAGTTCTATATATCTAAATTAGGTTCTATTAACTATAAGGAAGAAATTACAATGTTTATGTAAGTAAAAGAAGAGCTGGGTTTTCCTTCTTTACAACAGAGAGAGAAAAGGAATCTAATTTCTATTAAAGATCTATATAGCTGCATAATGTTCAAGAAGCAGAATATAAATGCCTTTGAATTAAAGGTAAATACATGAAAAAAGTATCCAGAAGAGTCAGAAGTTGAAAAAGTAATAGATCGAGAAGCAAATCTTGAGCTGTCAGTTCCACAGCACAGTCTGCTAGAGAACAGATGCTGTTTTCACAGTTTGGTATCCTGAACCCACAGTGTCCAAACTTGCATCACTGACCTTGTAACTTTACAAAGTAATCAGTGAAATGTTCAAAAAAACTATCTATATATATTTAATGTAAATTAGTATATTTTCCTCCTTGACATCTACAATCACATCCAAATGATTTGGTGGATGAAGCTGTTTTACATCAGCATCAACACAGTAATTAGAATCATATGTGTGAAAGCTGTGTCAAGTAAAGTGAAAGCTGAACTTTTTACAGTTTTGTAGAGAGAAGAAAAGTTTGACATTTCGTTTGGTTCTGTGTGTAACTTTTTCTTCTGGCCCTAGATAGTTTTTCAGCTGCATTAAATCTCAGAGGACATCTGGAAAGGAAGAAGGTAAACGCAGAAATTCAGCCCAGATCTCTGTGTCCTTTTGAGCCCTCTTTGCATAATTGCGGATGTTCGCTCTTCTCACTACCCAGCCCTGCATAGACTTATGCATAAACTCGCCTTTTCACATGTGAATACTACCATCGAATTAGCACGTTGTGGCTGTGCTTACATGTGTTATAGTCATAGTAATGGAGTCATAGTAATGTGAAATAAAAAGAGAAAGTGATAGCCATGGATACATTAGAAATATGTAAAACTGAATCAGCTAAGAGATGAACCCATAAATATAGTTTTCCTTAGGCATCCTGAGCAACTACTACTATTCCTCAAGGGATAAGCTACAAAAATATGTATGTATTTACTTAAAATAAGGACATCATAATAATACTATATAATATAATATGTAATTATTTTCATTCTGAAAGATTCCAAGACTCTTCATAAAAAGGTAATTCTTTCCCTAATATTGTAATGCCTTCATCTTTGGCATTGAACAAAATACTCATTTTGTGAGCTTCACCAAGTATACCTAGAGTGAAATGTCCTATAGAATTTAGTGTCATTCCAAGGCAGAACATTGCCTCATTATTGTCTAAAAGAAAAAGAACTATCATTATTAGCATGGTTTTATACAGCTCTAGAAATAGATGAAATAGACTGTCCCTTTCTATTTAAATGATACAAAAAAGATCGAAATTAATGAATAGTTTGGAGAAAGTGAAAGAAGACCAAAATTAAGGCGTTTCCTACAAAATAAGCAGAGAGCAGTTTCAAATGAAGTACTTCAAAGAAAGTACTTTTTTATGCTTCACACTTTGCACATAGTTATTTGCAGAGTACCTTGTCACAGGTATTCAGTAACAGGAATGAGTTCTAAGGATATTTCTACTGTTGGCTATTAAACATGACATTGTGGAGGAAACGTCCCTACCAGAAAATTTGCACACCATTAATTCCAGGGAACCGTAGGAGTATTTCAAGAGGACGAACACAGATGTATATACTTATCCTGTTCTTGTGTTATTCCTTACTCACCTGTCACTGATCAGGATCAGAGACATGATACCCAAACAGACTTTTCATCCACTTTGTATGATTAATTCTCATATTCCAATACTTAATGTTTTTCATTCCTGCTTTAGGTATTAAGAGATCTCAGCCTATGAGCAAGTCACGAACACTGTTAAACTTACTCATACAGAATGCTGTTTTTATTATGCATAAATTCATACAAGGCCAATTTCTGAGCTCTATACTCTACTAGCAATATTAACATTAAAATAGGTTTTAATAAAACAGAGTGCAGGTAAAATGCAGCCTCCTGACCCATCTCAGGCTTTAATGACAACTAGAGTTGGGGCTAGGGATAAGAGAGAGAGAAAGGCTAGAGCCCCACGGAGAGTGCAGCTAGAAAAGCAAGGAAGCACTGTACCCTGCCTGGTTCCAGGACAATGCAGCCTGGTGGCCTCGGTCTCTGCATTGTGAAAATGTTGCAGTATGAAAGCCGTAGTGGTGGTGGGGCGGGGAAGGAGGTATCAAATCAGTATCGGATTCACAGTCTGTGGATTGTAGGTCGAATCGCCTTTCTAGGAGCGAATCGAGTTCCCAAATAGTATGATCAACTATAAGCGCGACTCTGGCAGTATCGGATTCACGAACAGTCTATCAACTGTAGGTCCGATCGCTTGTCCCCCCAAACAAGTAGTTGAGCTCACAAACAGCATGGTTTATTCAAATGCAACATTTACAAAGCAGGTTTCGGATGTCAGTATAGGAAATTCTCTAATACAGCGTGGGGTTTTAGCTATGATGTACAAATGTGCAATCATCACTCACCCCAGAAGATGGGAGAGGGCTCTCAGTCTCGTGTCTCCTCAGGCAGCGTCTCAACCTGAGGGGAGGAAAGGGGGATCAGCCCGTCGACTGACCCAGGAGTTACAATGGAATCTTCTCCCCCTCGCTTCTCATCCTTAGTTCCCCTTTTATAATTTTCTTTACATTCAGGTGGAGCTTGAGTGACTATAGTCATACTTAATATTGTTATTGATTGGTGAAAAAATTTCTCGCTTTCACTTAAAGGTCCAGTCAATCGAAAATTTAGGGCGCATGCTCAGTGAGGAGCGGTCATACCTCAGAGGTAGGTAACTTTTGGAATGGAGGTGTGCGCTGGCATTATAATGAGCTTGTAACGAGCAAAGTTCAAGCAAAGTTCATCCAAAAAAGAGTGATTTGCCATCCTTGCCGGCTCAGCACTGGGCATGTTACCATATATCTCCCGTTGGGCAGCTGCAGTGCAGCTGATCGGCGGCCCAGCACAGGGAGTGCAACAGAGTTTGACTGCGGTGTCTTCACTCCGCTCCATCCTCCGTTACTCCCCTTTGCAGCTGTGAGAAGGGCAGATTGTGCTGCCCAGGGAACTGCGGAGGAGCAGGGTCCGTGCATACCAGCCATCCTGGAAGTGGCAACTGTGTGTCACCCCAGCAAGCTGCTGTAATGCCAAAACTTCTGTTAGGCCCTAGATTTTCTCTTAAGTTTCCTCTTTTCCAGGCTATTCTTCCACATGCATACATAGGATATTTGGCTGACAAGGAAAATTAGGGTTAGGGTTAAGAGAAAGAGAAAGCCTAGAGCTCCATGGGAGGCAGGCAGTTCATAGGACAAGTCTAAGGTTTCAAGACTAAAACTTAGTAACAAAGAAGTCTATTACAAAGAGTCTCCTGATTTTGGGAATAAATGTTTTTTCTCATTTCTCACACCCATGCTATTATGATAAATGATACATTTAGATGGTAACCTGTATTTTATTTTCCTTTCTCTTAGCAAGGAAAGTGATGTTTGTGAAGAATACACCAATGGTATATTAGTAGATATAGTTGGTGTGAATATATATATATCAGTATATATCATTGGTATTCATTTTAGAAGTAATGTTTCTCTTGATTCATTTTAGAAGTGATGCTACCTCAAAAAATTATATATATCAATGGAGCTTTCAGAAAAGTAATAAAAAGCACTGCAGATTTCTATATTAGATGTTAGGACCCTAAGACCCAGGCTATTAAGTACCTACCATTCATCGCTGGGTAAGGAATTTCCTGTAAGTACTATAATTTAACACTCTCACTTTGGTGAAGTTAAAAAGCATTGCATGTACATAAAATTTAAAATCAATATTCCTTACATGAAAAACTATTAACATAATGAGCTTGAAATTTTGCTTTAAGGGTATATATTCTTGCCACGGCCTAGGTTTTTGCAATGATATTCTGATTCTCTGTTATTAAGATGGAACTTAAATTTTCCATTTTAAATGAAGTTAAAATGGAAGATGTCAAACTTGATTCAGCAGATATTTAAAGGACTATAAGTTGTCACTGTTTTTTTTCCATTTAAGAACTTTTCAAAATTATCTTGTTTGATGTAAGTAACAGGACAACACATCTTGAACTGGAAGAGAATCCAGAATGAAATCATAGAGTAGGAAACTGGAATATGAAGATCTCTAAAATTAAAGAGAAATTTTCAACTTTCACATAAGCCAGTACCATACCTATGCATGCCTGGAGACTCTGTCCTCACAACAAACCCTATTCACGAATGTAGGTTTCTAGAGAAGTATGTATTTCCTATATAGTACAGCAAATGGTTTTAATATATGCAAAGGATATATGAATATCACAGAATCACAGGATGGTTGAGGTTGGAAGGGCCCTCTAGAGATCATCGAGTCCAACCCCCTGCGCCAGCAGGGACACCCAGAGCACGGGGCACAGGGCGGCATCCAGGCGGGTTTGGAAGATCTCCAGAGAAGGAGACTCCACAAGGAGCCTCTCTGGGCAGCCTGTTCCAGGGCCCTGTCACCCTCACAGGAAAGAAGTTCTTCCTCACAGGGAGGTGGAACTTCCTGTGTTTCGACTTACACCCGTTACATTCGTCCTGTCACCGGCTACCACAGAGAAGAGCCTGGACCCAGCCTCCCTACATTCACCTCTCAGGTACTTAAACAAGTTGATCAAATCTCCTCTCAGCCTTTTCTTCTCTAGGCTAAACAGGCCCAGCTAGCTTAGTCCTTCCTCATAAGATAGCTGCTCCTGTGCCTTAATCATCTTCGTGATATACATTGTACAATACTTCAAAATCTGTATCTAGCTGTAAAAGAAAAGGCGGCAAAAACTGCTTGATATGCTAAGATTGGCTGTCTGGAAAAATATAGGTGTTGGATTTATAAATAGGATGAATGCACTAGATTCAGGGCAAATTCAGGCTGATGGAGTAAAAATTGAAAGCTGAGTAGGAGTGACAGCTCAGCCTTGAAGCTTTAACATTTTAACAACCTACATTATACCAGTCTTCATTATCCATTAACACTGCTTGCTTGGAATTAGGACAGAACGGTAACTAGGACATGTCTACTCTGCACAGCTGAGCATGACATTAAGATCCATGAGCAAGTGCTGACCCAGGTTAGCGTGTCCATACGCAGCGGTGGCTCTTGCACTGGGAACACAGGCCCAAGACAACAGAGCCATTTTCTGTGTGATAAGTCTAAGCTTTGCCACCTCATGTGCCGCCACTAAACAAGGCAGAGGAGAAGGCACTCCAGAATGACCTGCAGAGTAGTCCTTGACTTAGGAGTGGGAGCAGCGTTCTTCAGTAACTGTGTGTCATGGTTGAGCAAGCTGCAGACAGGATAGAGCAAAAATATATTCAAAGGACCCTCCCCAAGAACTAACAGCTCTGCTAACTGTGCACAGAATTGCAGCTTTTTTTTAGATGCACATTTCTGGGTTTTTTTGTTGTTTTTTTTTTTTTTTGCAATGAAAATTGGGTAACTTATTGTTATAAGCAGGAGGTCACTAGTTTGCATGTATATCTTCTGCTTGCACTTGTAAAGGACTGTAGAAGCTCTGAAAGAAAGGGTTCAGAAGTTTTGTGAGAAGTGCCTAATTATGCTTGACATTAAAATTCTAGGAAGTGTTAAATAATGATAGCATTTTTTTCTAATTTAGCTTATATCATATTTAATAGTTTTTTTTTTTTTAAGAAAAAGAAAGCACCACCTCTTGTAGAAGATATTTATGTTTACAGTTTAACAACACAGTAAAGTGATAATTTAAGAACTCATCTCTCATCTCTGGCAGCAAGTAAAAAATTATTATTAGAATTCTTACAGGAATATTTTATTTTGTATTTTTTTTTAGAAAACAACTACTTTTCTAATCATGTTTATTGGACAGAACATACTAGGTATTCCTGCAAACATGTGCTGGTGGCCAAACAATGACTGTTGCATGAATAACTAGTAAAGATACAGTATAGAAGAGCTCATCTGCACCAACTGCATTTTTCTCCTGTGCTTATTTTATTAATAAAATATAAATACATGCAGTTAATTTAAAAATTTGGCTACATAACAATTAGCAAACTATAGTTTATGCTCTTTACCAAATACAACATTTTATTAAATGCTAAACTTGATTGAAATGAATAGTTTGCACAATGCATTAATAATAATTGCCTCTAGTCTTTTGAAGCAGATTTGATAGATCTGCCTTGAACTGTGAAATTTCTTAAATTTATCTGTGATTTAAAGTAGATTTTTTTTTATAGATCCATTGCCACTGCCAGAATATACATACATACATATATACATATATTACAATACATATATACATATACTTAAACATTTACTTAAACATTTACTATGTATATACATGTGTATATGCATATATTGCACATACATATAGAATATGCAATATATATGTAATATACAATATGTATGTATTATATAAAATATACAGTATACATGCATGTATATATTTATATATAAACATTGTATATATACATACATATATAATATGTACACATTAAATATATGTATGTATGTTTTATACATTTATATGTTATATATAGCATATATATGTTATATATATGTGTATAAAATATATATACACTATATATATATATATATATAATAATTTGTTCAGAACCACTGGAATAAAGCTGAATCATTTTCTTTTTTGTTCAAAAGATATAGTATACCACCAAGAAGCACATCTAAAAAATGTAACTGTTATTTTATGTTATGTTGGACTACCCAAATATATTTCACTAGCTATTGGGGCAATCCATGTATTAAAAGCAAATAGCTTCTGGTGCACCTAGTTGTCCATTCTGAGAGTTGCCACAGAGGAAAGCATCTTTCACAGAGTGGAACCTAAGAAATGGAATTTTAAGTGGAATTTTTCATACTAACTGACTTGTTACTCTCCCAAAAATCAAGGGAATTTAGTTATTGTTAAAATATGCTGGCTTGGCAAACCTGAGCACTAAAATCCTTCATCAAAATGTATTGAGTTACAAGATGTTCTGTTTTGCCATATTTTTGAGATTCAGATCCTTCTACAGATCATGAAAAAAATAGTTCCTTCTTTTAAACTTACTTTGGAGAAGGAAGCCAAATAGCAGTTCCAGCCCTCTTTTAAATAGTTTTCTGGGATACGAATGATGTTACATACCAAAAAGTTCAAACAAAATAATGAGCTACAACTCTAAGTCTTATTTGGATTATTTTTGCAATAATTTCCAGTTAGGTCTCAAAGTTCAGTTTAAAAAACAGCAGAACAGGCCTTCATACTATCATCTACTCCTGCCATGCCCTAGGCTTGCTTAGCAGAACCTTTTCTTCAGAGTATTTCTTTTGTCCTCTGTGGTTGTATGGCTTTAGTTTCCCCCTCATCTTCCGGTCTTAATAGAGTGAAAGCCCAGACGAAAAGGACTCCACTTCTTGTCAGCTATTGCTTGGCCATTAATTCATTTAAAACCTACCATTTTACAACTTGTTACCTTATTAATTAATATGAGCATTTGGGACTTGAGTTAAATGAGAATAAAAATTTTCTTCCAATGCTAGCTCAATATTAAAGTTTTGAAAATTTGAAGACTATTTCACAGTGTTTTGGTTTTTTGAGGAATTTGGCTAGCTTCTGTCAATATTTTATCATTGTTCAGTTCCCTGTAACAGTGGATTTGGTGTTTACCTTTTTTAAAAACAGGGACTCGTACTTCATTGGGTACATTTTCCAGCCTTTTCAGTTTTGTGGGGCAAAGTATGCTAAATAGGACACATATGCCACGTTGCCCAATTGCAACATTGACTTCAGTCAAATGATAATAGGAACTGCCAGGATCAGATAATTGGCTCCACATTTGGTAGAGTCTCCAGCAGTCTTTGCCCCCTGCCGTTGTGCCTGTAGTGGAGGGAAGCAGCACTTGGTCTCAGCTCTGCAGCTCTCCCTGGTAGAGTTGATTAGGTGCCAGCACAGCAGCGGAGGGGACAAACAGATTTTTTCTGTGGATAAAAGTTAGAAACTACTGTGCAGAGAATATTCACTAGTGAATAAAAGACCAGACATAAAAGGTTGTGGATTACCTTATTAAAGAGTACCTTATTACCTTACTCTCTCATTTGGCTCCTAACAAAACCACCTAATAGAGTACCCTAATGCTAGTGAAGCATTAGATTTTTGTTTACATTTTTTGTAAATATTCATCTTCCACTTGGGTCTTTTAACTGAGAATTATTGGAGGAGAAAAGAAGAACAGTAAAATTTTACAATCTCAAATCATTTAATACTCTAAAGAATTTTGTCTGTATTTGGTCATCCAGAATGGTAGAACAGGTAACAGCTGCTCAGCTGCGTTGAGAGTCTCAGGACAGATTTAATTAACTTTTTTTTTTTCCTAATTGCTTCTAGACCCTACACTGTGCTATCTCTACGATGAATTCCTTTTTCTCTTTCAAACAACCCACAGTGTAGAATAGTCCATGAATAGCATTATTTTTTATGGTAACAAGATCTATTTATTTATTTATTTATTTAAAGAAGCATTTATTTTATTTTTGAGAAATTTCTTATTCCTGGCTTTAATGGGTCTAGGAAATGATCAGAAGAGAAAAAGATGAGTCTAACTTTTTATGTGATTGTGTATTCCATTTTCCTGGATATTTTTCAACCAATATTTTACATGATTCCTAAAAGTATATGACTGTCCAGAGCAGTAATCATTGAATGCAAATGTGGAGTGAAACACAGCTAGATACGACTAGAATACATTTTCTGGAATATTGTCTGTTCTGTCTATTCTAAAACAGTATGTCTAGCGACCTGGGAACCAGCACGATGGGAGCACTTTGTAACTGAAACACAAGGCAAATCTTCAGATAAGCATTTATTTATACTTAACTACATTCAACAATTACAAACTAGGCTTTAATCCAGTGTATTGGATCATGGGCTCATGAGCTTTTTGCCATCAACGGGTTATACTGGCTGTAGGTGTGGATGTTCTTAGGCCCCTGAAATCAAGCTGGTCAAGGTCATCTTAAAAGAGGGAAGCTGAAATCAAAGTGTTCTCTTCTTTCTTCCCCAGGTTCCACTGTGTATCACTGGCATTTATTTTTGCATGATTTGAGACCAGCTCAATCCACATCATTACTTTCTCTTTTCATATGTTCTGCCTTACCAGGTGAGTGTTACCTTGCAAGTGCTGGTCCATTCCAGCTTCTTCAAATGAGTTTTGTCTATTTGCAGGCTTGATGTCCGTTATATGATTTCTCTGAGAAGTTGCAGACTGGGTTATGTTACCTTGGTTTTTCTTTTTTAAGCAAATATTATAAAATATTTTCCTTCATATCCTAAATCAAGCAGTCTTGTGGTATGTCAGAGTTAAAAGAAAACAAAGAAAATATCACAAATTGCTTTTCATGCTGTAACTGTTTTTGATAGGTCAAAACCCAGTAAGAATAACATTCTTTGCAAACATTAAAATGCTAGTACCTACCTTTTCTATCACCTCAGTTTCACACTTCATTTCTAAGACCTTTAGATTGCTAAAATCAAAGTAACAGGATGCAAAACTTTTTAAAAAAGTCAGTATTCAGCTGTTAAAAAGCCAGGATGGAGTTATGTGCATCTGAGAGGTACCGCTATACCTCATACTATCACCATATTTTAAATGGGAGTAGTATGAGCACAAAATCTATTTTCTCCAAAGGCATGGAGAAAGTATGGTGTCACATGATGAAGAAACCTCTTAGTAAATCAATTTAACCCTCTGCAAACATACAGCCAAGTGCAGGGACGGAGGAAAAATGACTCCCACCCTATGAGAACATAAGGAGCTGATTTAGCTTTAATGAAAGATAGGGCAACCATATGAAATGGCTTATTTTGCACTCCATTTTTGAAGCACAGTCATGCTATAATATTCTTTCTATACAACAGTCTGCTGTCAACTCCCTTTCACTAGGGTTATCAGTGTGAGTGGGTGTACTGCCAGTGCAGTCAGCTTTGAATCCCTTCAAAGTCTTTATGCCCTCTGGATGAGGGGACAATCTGTACAGAAAGTGCTGGAGAAAATACCTTAATATCCACAGTATCTTCCACTGTTTTTCTTTTAGGTCCTTGCAGCGGCCACCTTACACACCCAATTGTCATGGGTCTCCAGCTCCTCTGTGTGGATGGCAACAGTGGCTGCAGCAGACATAGTCTGTGGGTTTCAAGCATTTTGCTTCAACATCCTTTCTGTTTGCCCCTTTGTTTAAGACTGGTAGTTGATTTCAATGTCATGTTAAATCAGGAAGATGTATTTTACCTTCCATGAACTTACTACACCTCCAGGGAGTTTGAATATTCTAGAAAATATGTGAATTCCTTGAGTGTGGTTGAGAACAAGATATCACGTGGGGATCTTTTTGTCTTTTGTAATTCTGCCATTAAAAATATCCTGGATAGGGAGAATAAACACATTCTCTGAGATGTTTGTATACTTATCCCCAAAAAAAGCAGCAGAGTTACCCTGAATTGGGTACCCTGAACCATTTTGAGAATATTTATGTCAAATGTAATTGTAGTTATGAAGGTTATTTAGTAGATTCAGCGCAAAGAAAAAGGAAGGGACACATATATTCGTACCCTATTTTACAGCCACATTTACTCAGGGTTCTTTTATTATTCTGTCCAGAAAGG
Organism: Crypturellus soui; assembly: GCA_032275445.1. Classification (NCBI taxonomy): domain Eukaryota; kingdom Metazoa; phylum Chordata; class Aves; order Tinamiformes; family Tinamidae; genus Crypturellus; species Crypturellus soui. The sequence goes on from JAUBNY010000592.1 coordinate 9,201,873, forward strand.
AGAAGAGAGTGTTTATTTCTGACTTCCTTTTTCTCAAGTCACACTTGATAAGTAGTTATTTAGGCTGTAGACTTCATCTGCTACCAGTATGGCTAATGTCATTAGTTTCTGTCATGCATAATTTTATATTCTGTTAAGAAATGGAATCTGAAAATGAAGATATGTGCAAAAGCATTCAAAAAGGGAAGTTTTTGTCTCACTTTTAAAAGTCAAACACTTGTAAATCTTAGTCAGAATTCAAGTGGCACAAATGTACTGCAGTGTCAGTTGTCCAGAAATGAAGGGCATTTAATGGCTCGGTAAAGAGACCAAAGGAGGTCTTGAATCTCAGCAGTGCAAAAAGTTGTAGTAGTTTATCAAAACATTGCAGCAGCTTGTAAATACTATAGAATAATAATAATAACAGTAATAATAATAATAAAAGAATTGTAATCAATATCATGATCCTGGCAACCTGAGAAGAAAATAACGGTAAAGCTATTCAGTGAGGAAGATGTGCTGCAGCAACTGTAGCAGATGAACTGATTCTAGGTGAGGTAGCAAAAAATGCTGGAAGGGGATTTTTATTCTGACCATATGCAAAAAGCTAATTATTATACTCATCCTCCCTGTCTTACTGTCCACAGTCTCTGTAAGTAGAGCGGTAGATTTTTTTTTTTTCTCTTTGGAAGCTATATTGAGATTTCTGTTAGAGCAACTCAATATGGATGAAAATACACATGATTTCACAAGATAAACATGTTACTTCCAGATAATTTTATTTTTATAGTCTAATAGAGTATTGAAGACCACACAATTAGCTGACTTGTTTAAGACTGAAATGGAAAGAAGGAATACTAGACAAAGAATTTTTGCCTTTCTTTTCTGCGCTTAGATCACAAGATTATGTGAAAGAGAATTGCCCTTCATGCAGTCAGCATTGTTGACATGGCATATTATTATGGTCATAGTTTCATGTTCCAGTTCATACTCCATACTAGTAAGTGAACTGGTAGAGCTCATTTAGAATTATGCTTATTAACCGACCAAGCACAACGATAAATTTAGGCATCTTTTTTTCAAGCAGTTTGCAACTGAATGGGACTTGTACAATTTTTGATAAACCAAATTTGATACATTTCATGTATTGCATCTCTGTACTTTCCTATGCAACACCTGGTGTTGGCCAGCATCAGAAATCAGCCAGAGGAGGCAACAGCCTGTCCAGTTTAGGAATAGTCAAACAATTTTGCTGTCTATGAAGCATCTCTGTTGTGTTTCTACATCACAGAGGCTGTATTTCTGAAAATAACAATGCAACCACAATGTAATGACTATGTCTTGTCTAAATCAATTCTATATGATTTGAAGTTTATATTTTCTTCACCTTTCTACAAAGAGAGTGAAGGTTTTAGCCAACGCCTTGAGAAGGATGGAAGCACTGATCCTTAATAGCATTCCACCAAAACTCTGAACACTTTTAATGCAGTAAATCTAGGATGACTATACTGACAACAGTAATAGCTACGTTTCAGGCTGACATTTCATAAGAAAGTAATATACCACCTTGTAGTTGCACTAAAATAGACAGACTAGCAAACATGAGAAAAAATATTAACTAAACTAGATCTCATTGAAGAGCCAGTTGTTGCAGAGTGAAGTGCTGAAACAGGGAGGAAATACCTCCTTACTACATTTTGCCCATTTTAGCTTTGCAAGAATGAAAACTACATATTTTATTACTTTCTTTTCTGTTTCTTCAAACCTTCTAAGCAATCAGATACTTCTTTTTCACATTTAATTTCGTTCTCAGACTGCCCTGTTTAGATGCATCAAGTCCTGAGAACCTAGAAAGTGCCCACTCATGTGCTGGCTAATCCTAGAGACAGACACCTAAACTCTTCAGGCATTGCTCTGATTTGCTTTTATATTTATGGTGCAGTTGAAGTTCTGCGTCTGGGAAGAACTTGTAGAACTGGAACTGCCACAATCTAAGGAGCAGGGTCTCACTCATATCAATGGCAGATCAAAATTTAGGAGTAAGAATCAGCTCATTTAAGAGCTGGTGGGGAATGAAGCAATCAATCATTCTTTGGGATGATTGCTTTGTTTTAAAATTCAGATGTAGAGATGATCCTTAAAATATTCTGACATAATCAACAAGAACTCTTAGTTACTGTGTATAACTAAGATGACTTTTATTAAAGCAACAAATTAACTGTATTAGACAAAAAGCTCTAGAAGGAGAGAGAGATCTCTGTCAGTCTAAGTCTGTCATTCAAGTTCTGATCTTTTAATAACCTCTGGTTTAAAACAGTGTATTTAAAAACCACATTTACAGTTTTGGTATATTAGCAATCAGGCCTCCCAGAAAGACATTTTTTTTTTACATGCAGCAATCATGAAAGAAATTGATTCCCATAAATATTGTTTTCCTTCTTCCCACTGCCAAATTAACCTCAAAATCTAGAATTAACTTTTCTTTACATACAGTGTTTAAGACCATGTACTTAAGAAATTGCGCATACCTACATGCCTGTCATTTCCCTAAATATTAGATATTCAGCTCACTTTGGCAGAAGTGCCTAGTTTTTAGCACTCAAATTTAAAATATCAGTCTTTGTCTTTCTTAGAATTATTCAGTGTTCTTGTAGAATGAAATATTTCTTGCCTTAGACCTTACAGCTCCTGAAGCAGATAGAGTTCTATTATTAATACTTCTTTGATTGAAAAAATGTTAATAATGGTTAATGTCCAAAAGATGCACTCTACCAGCTTTTGAATTGAAGTTAATTGAATTGTACAGAGAATAGAGTATACTCACACAACAGAACTCTATTTAAATTTTATTCTTACAGTAAATTCATGTAATCTCTTTTCATTCCTTTGCTTTCCAGCATGTTTGCCAATACTGACCTTTGCTTGTAATAAACTATTTGAAGTAAAATTTATCCATAGCCTAAATCTATTAATATACACTATTATTAATATAAACAATACCATAGATTATTAATTAATAATAGTCTATATGTAAGATATAGATTAAGTAGTTCTGAATTAGAAAGACTCATCATCTAGATGGAAATGACTTTGCCTCTAAAAAGAGCATTGAATAACCGCTTGCACAAATAAAAGTTTCAGTAAAAGATCAAGTCTTCTCTTCTAAAACCAAAAGCTTAAATATATGCAGGATGCAAGTACAGAAATAAAACGATGACAGAAACTGTAAGGACTTACTACATTTTAAGTATTGTTATATGTTTAGTTACATAGGTGCTTTAAAACAGAAATAAATCTACCTTATGCCACCACACTAACATATTCTTGTTAGGTACAGGGCATCTTAACTCACAGCAGCGCAGCGTGGCTGTTGCTGCTTGATGTTGCCAGGCAGTACTGCCTTGCAGTCATTCACAAGGGTAGTCTGAAGAAACCTACCCCTCGGGAAGGCTTGCAGTTGCTATGAACACCACGTTTAAGATACATGCATATCATTTTCTGAATGATCACAGAAGGATCATTGTATACCAACTGTTGGAGGCACAGTAGTCTGATTGGATTTTGAGTTATCTAAGCAGTACTTATTCATAGGAATTAATATTATGTTTGACCTTGTTTAACTGCACACCCAGTTATCAATTTCTAAATATCTCATTTTTCAAATTATTTTGCAGTGGAAGAAACTCATTACTGTTGATGAATTCAAGAAGCCTATGGAGTTGAAGAGACCTTCACATGTAATATGAGGCAGAGATATTTCATCCATATCAGAACAAAACAAAATTATATATATATATATATATATATAATAGACATATATATATATATATGATTATATATAAATTATGCACTACGACAGATTTTCAAGTTAGAGACACTATGAGGTAGTAAATTGTTTTAAATATTTAATCACCAATACTTCAACCTCTCTTTTCACTCAGCCAGCAAAAAAATTCAGACTAGCTTGGGGACAGTTTGACACAAACTGTCAAATATTTTACAGAACAGTATTTTATTTGTTTCCAATATTTATTGGAATATATCAAAACAGTCATCTGGTAAAATTGGTAATGCAACCACAGAATTCAACTCAATGGTGCTTGAAAAATGCAGCAAATATAGCTATACTTTATGGTTTCATTAACATTTCTTAATTCACATACTCCAGGAATAGATCACACCAACAGATATATACAACAACTTACCTGCATAGAAAAGGCAAGGAGGCAGATGCCCTATTAGTATGTCACTAAGTGCAGACAGTGAGTACCGTTTGCAATGTATGACATTTTTTTGACACGTTTCTAATGCAAAAGTGCTCATAACCAAAGCTGCTTTCCAACTCGGAAGATGAAATAGGATAGCATGGTACTACACACAAAACAAATTTGTGACAGTTGGATTGCACATTTACAAACCAGAAATAATTGTGTTTTGAGAAGAAAGAAAATCATTTATGAGTTTTGGTATATGTTTTGAAAATATATGGAATATCTACAAATATCATGGAATATTATGTCCAATAAAACCCAGGATACCTTAAAATTTTAATGAGATCCCTAAGGATACTACTCTGAGCAGAGTCCAGTTATGTCAACTCTCTTCCAGAATATATTGAAAATATATATATATATATATATATATATACACACACACACATATAAGTATATATATCTTCATATATCTGGCATATACATATATATATACCAGAATGTATAGAAAGGAAAATATCAGTCTTCAGAAGGGAATAATTTCTGTTGCCAGAAGTTGCTTGTCCTCCTCTCGGGGGGTGTCTCTCTCCCCCATCTAACAAAGTTAGATGGAGCAGCTAACAAAGTTACTGACCACCACATATCTGTCTAAATTGAAACCTAGAATTCACCCATGCAGTTGTTGATGAAGTTCTGTATTTCTCTTGGAAGAAAAAATGCAAAATTCAAGCAAAAATAGTGTAGTTTTAAGTTTGATAACATGAAAATTACAAGGAAAACAGTTTACTGGGGATGGAAAACAGAAGTGTATTCTTGTCCCAGGCATACTTTGTGTCTCCAATATCTGAAACCTGCAGTTGTGATGAATGGGGGGGACTTTCCAAAAATCTTCTCTATTGGCATAGCACTGCTCCTGAATTGGACTATGAAAGGTTAACCATCTGAATTCCAAGATGTTGAAACATTTGCTTTCAAAGAAAAGTGAAAATATTTAGACATTTGGCCCCACAGTACAAGAGGGATGTGGAGCTGCTGGAGAGAGTCCAGCGCAGGGCGACTAGGATGATCAGGGGCCTG
>JAUBNY010000592.1:9220915-9257937 GCA_032275445.1 Crypturellus soui
GCCGCCGGGGCTGCCTCTCGCGCTCTACGCTTGCTCGTTCGGCGGCTTTGGCCGCAGTTGTTCGCCTCTAGACAAGGTGCTCCGGCGCGAGCGTCCGCTCCAGAGCCCTTCCCTTCGAGATCATGGCCATACTGAACATGCTATGTATAGATTGTTCCATTTTATATCCTTGAAACAGTTATCTCTAAGAGACTCATAATTCCACTATTTAGCTCAGTTTCAGTTTTCTCCAATTTCTTACTTGCCTCTGCCTTATATTTTTTTTCTTAGTTAATAATGTATACAATATTTATTGTGTAAACACATTCATCTATTTTACTATGTTCTACTAACTAAGTCTTTATACCACCAGGGCTTATTAAGCTCACGTGAGTTCCAGAACATATAAAGAAGCTTGGCACCCTTAGCTTATCTTTTGTCTTTTTTTTTTTTTTAATAAAAATATCCTAGAACCTTTACTCCTCCTGATTACTAGATTTTTTGTTCCAAGCTAAAGAGGGAAAAGGAGGAAAAAAGACTTACTCTGGTTTTTGAAAATAAGTAAAAGAATGAACTAGACAGGAAAATGGGATGTTGGAGAAACAGCATAATTTCCCCATGCAAGACTAGCTAGTAATGTTCAGGAGCATAACAACAAGGAAGCATATGTAAGCAAAAAAAAGTATGAGAGAGAAGTAGTGGGAACAGTTTTAGAGTTTAGCATCCCAGAGGGGGCTTTTAGAGGCTAGAAATAAAATTAAGGAACACCGTAGTCGTAGCCTTGCCCTTATCAAGTCTCCTAGAGGGTTTTCCTTCAGAGTTTTAGACTGTACTGGCTTTGCTAGAGTTAGTTCCCTTAGCATGAAAGGAACTTAAGGTACAAGTGAATTGCAAGGGAAGTAGCAAGAAACATCTGCTTACATGTGAAATAACAGGAAAAGATGGAGGGAAGTCTTTAGCCGTAACATAATGTATTGCCTTATATAAGCATTAATCTTGGTGTAACTTATTTCTCTAACTTTTTATTTTCTGTTTCTCATCTGTAGCACACAAATCAATTCTATTGCCACAATTAAAACTAAATTGAAAAAAAACTCAGCAAGACTTTTACACCTTTCTACTCATATTGTGGATTTCATTAAAAATATAGCCACAATTCTGGCTGTGACTCAAAACATTTGCTTGTTTTGGGAGTGAGTGATACATATGATGCATCTCAAGGAAGCTCAAGAAAAGATCACAAAAGTTCACAATTTGAACACAAATTATATATTTTACAAATTCATTAAAAATTCATTAAAAATGAAACAATCAGAATTTAATTTCCGCGTGTGTATGTTCTTCATATGTACAAGTCTCTGGAGCAGTTTTTACTACGTCTTTTTAATATATGAAGCATGTTAAGGTAAGAATAATGCAGAAATCTTCTTGTTTATGGATTGGAGAGAGTAGCGACAGTACTGGTTTGAGGGACCACAGGAGATTTTGAGGGACAACAGGAGATTCTTCTTTTTGTTATTTACATCAACTGACTTGACACCTAAGATCCAGTCTGTTAAACTCTAAGCCTGCACATACTGCTAGTTTTATCTGGGGCTAAATCTACACTAATCCCTATGGTTGAATTGGAAATGGAATTTGAAAGGGGCCGAGAGTACTGAGACTATTGATTTACAGGCCAAGGCTCACCTAAGTTGCTCTGTTACTAACTAGGACTGATTATTTTTCAAATGCATGAGATGATAGGCCAGATCTTTGCTTTAGTCCAGAACACCAGCCTGAGGTATCTGGGGAATTTTTTTCATACGTTGAAATAAGAAAAACATTAAAAAGGAACAGTCTCCTCAACGTTACAGTATATAGTCAATTCCCTTCTTTTGTCCTCAGCAGTTAGGCTGTGGTGTAATTACAAGCAAGGTGTAAGAGAAAGGAAAAAGATTGGATAAAAACACTTCTATGCAATTAGAACTCTGATTTGAAATTCATGCTTCTCTGGACAAGAATGAAAAAAGCAACTCATAGGGAGATATTTTGAAGTACATTTTGTTGTGCTAATGAGAACAATTGCAGTAAAATGAATGTGGGCATTTGCACAGTTCCTTCAGAAAATATTGTGGTATATTGGTATATATATTCTGCCCTAATATTCTACATTGAAAAATCCCAGGTGAGTGACTATAAATCTGACACCGTGATGGTGGAGGAAAACCTTTGTGATGATTAGCAAAAGATACAAGCAAAAATCTCATGAAAAAACCTGTTGTCAAGGAAGAACAATCACAAAATGAATCTTTCACAAGAACTATTGGTCCTTCCTAAATTATAGATGTATTTAATATTGAGGGTAATCTCGATGCTGCATCTGAATGTTAGGGTTCTTTATATACATATATGTATATATATATATAATTTTTCCATAATAAAAATGTTTTCTTGTTCTAAATAATTTAGGGAATGTCCTGCCTGAAATTTTATACTGAGGTATATGTAATTAGGGAATTGGTGTACATATCAGGAGAAGAAAAGAGAGTAAAAATCATTTTAGCATTTAAAAATCAACCTTTTGTTATTTAAGATGTGGCCAAAACTGGAAATGGTAATAGTATAACATGAGATAAATGCTTTCTCTTTTAAATAATTTTCAGGGCTTTGTTTAAGTCCTATCAAAATGGTACTGCCATCTCCAAGTGTCACTGTCCTGTTAGTACATATAAAATAATATGATAAAATTAGATCTTTAAGAATTCCATCACCCAAATGTTACTTTGAAATACGCTATTATTTTTATTAGTATATCTCTATGAAAGAGAGTTTTGTTGAATAGGATTATCCGATTCAACGAAAGATCAAAAGTGAAACCTCATGTCCAAAATAGCACTAAACCATTTAAATCTCCTCAGTTTCTGTCTTAATTTCGAGAAAGTGGTAAAAGTGAATCTACCATTCAAAAAAGTGAATAATGTGCTTGCTATGGTTCTGATTTTACAACTGAAAAAGCAGAATCAATTCCTGTGGCTTTCAAGACCAAGAAAGACTAGAACTTCTGAGAATTTCAGCAAAAGCTTCCAAAATTTGATGGTGAGGGAGAAGATCTACCTACTGCAAATGTGCTAGATTTAGCCCATTTCTCAGGGAGAAAGAGAAACAATATTAAAGGCTTCTTTTCTGAAGATTATTTTTAAAATTCTCTCATTTCATTTTTTTTAACTATATAAATAAGAAGATCTTGAAAACAAATTAGGCATGATCAGTTTCCAGCAACAGGCAGCTGGGTTGAGACTGGACACACACATCTGAAGTGAATAAAAGCCAATCCTGGCATATTTATGACAAAGGACATCTTGTTGGGCTGGAAATTGGTAAATTGCTGTGATTATAAGTAATTAGCCACCGTCACTTTCACAAACCCTATGAAAATTATTAAAAGACACCTAACAGCTGTTGGCTAACAGAAAGAAATAGGTTGGTTGCTGCAAACCATTTTAAGTGCCACTAATAAAAATGTTAGCATTATACGAAAAGTAGCTGCTACCTGACAGCAGCAAGAACAGAGCAGCCAATTTTGAGGAAAAAGTGCCATCAGAGAGTGAGTAGGAGATATGTGAGTGCAAACAAGTAACTGTTGTGTTCTAGTAGCAATTTCTTTAAAGGGATTTCTCATATACAGAGACCAACTCAGCTCAGCTGAGCCCTCTTCCAGTCGAAGTTGTTAGCTGCACAGTAGCATTAGACAGAAGTATGGCTGTCCATACATAAGTATGACTCCCTTCTCTCCAGAAAAAAGCTAACACTGCTGTTTTAGCTCTTTTGGCATTGGTAAACTAGTCATTTCGCTCAAAGCTTAGCACCGTTGTGTATACTGATAGAGAGTGGATGTTTCATATTCTCGTGTGAATTCCTATGGCATATTATATGGACAATATAGCAAAATTGCTGAAGAAGCCATGTAATCTTTGTTACAGAACTGTTATCACAGTTGTTTAAATGACAGTTTGGGGTTATTTTGTTCTTTCCTTGCATGTGCTAGCAGCATGTTTTTAAGACAAGAGTATGAGTTCTCAGGATAAACAGCTAATTACAGAAAACTCGACATCCCTCTCCAAATCCCAAATTAAAACAATTATTTTCACCATAGGGAAATGCTGCTATGCATGTCGTTAGGTCTTCAACTTCATTATTATTATACTTTTTAGCTATTGCCTTGATCCTGGGATTAAACAACAAGCTGTGGCAGTGCCTTACAAATCTTAGAATAAGGGTTATACAGTTGCTATTTCATTGTTTGAAAAGATTTTCTTTGCCACCCAATAAAATCACAATTTTTACTGTGCAGCAATGCAACTTCAGACAGAAGATAAAGACAACCTTTAGGGAAAAAGAATTATTTCTTTAATGTATTACTAAAGTTTTACTCATAAATTTAAGAAGTATCCTATATCACAAAAAGCAATGATGTTCTTTAAAAAGGTCCTTCTAGAAAGTCCTATTCAATATTGGGAAAATTTGAACTGTAACGTGTGAAACTCAGTCAAAAATAAACTCTCAATACATTTAAGACCACTGAAGTAGATTGTACTGAATCCCAGCTCTGAAAAATATCCTAAAATTCTCATGCACTGGGAGTGTATTCACAATCTCATTTATGACACTGCTTTGAAGATGGAAGAGTTTTTCTGCCTTAGCAAACAAGAAAACATTTCATTTCCTGATCTTGCTCAACTGTTTTCACCAGGAGTTAAAAGCTAAGGTCTTTACTAAAAAAAAAAAAAAATTCTCTTTTCCAGTTTGCTAAGGTAAATTTCTTTAGTAATTTCATTAGTGGTCTACAAATGCCACATCTTGCTACATGACAAGACTGATAAGCTGTGAAAGCTGTTATATAGTAAAAATGCAATTAATTTCCAAGTCTCACTGTTCTTTTCTTGACTTCTGATTTCCCCCTGATTAAGAGAGATCTGGACATCTGTCATTGAGATACTTTTCAGGGCTACTCACCTTTCTAAGCTTTAGACTGTTGCAAGACCTCATTTTCAGGTCAACAGGATTAGTTAAAGCAACCATATTTTCTTTTTGTACCTCAAACTGACATTTCGCCTGACTTCTTACTCTGAACTGAAAAATATGTGGGTATGAGTCCTTGGCTGCTAGACTGCCACTTCTTTGTATTTTATTATGACCTTTGGGGAAAAATGACATCTGAAGTGAATAATCCAAAAAGAAGCAGAGTGGCAAAATATTGACACTCCTTATTTGAAGATGATACCAGTATTGAGGAATATATACTTTATTGTAGGCTTGCTATTCTAGATATGCTAGAGCCTCTAATGTCTTGCAGCTTTTTTGTTTGACTTTTTTTTTTTATTGTCTTTTTCCTACGGATACTGTTGAATTCGGTTAGTCAAAGCTTTATATATGGACAGAAAATCAACTCAAACTCTTATCAAAATTTTATTTTGAGATGCTCCTTTATCCTGCAGATTTGTTCCAGATTAGAACTCCCTGTGAGGTAGGAAATCAAACTTAACGTCCAAGCATCTCTCCACTTTGAAAATAACTGGATTTTAATATTTAGCTAGGCTTTGAAATCTCTGATACTGTATTTCATTTCAAATAGTTAATGTGTAAGGCTTAGCTACCTTATGACTATTTCAGCTGATACGAAATGGCTAGTTGAATGTCTGGATTTAAAAGGGTTGTGCATCCATGCTGGTATGGAACTGGAGTCCACTTCTAGAAAGGGATATCTGAGAATACTCACGCTCTAAAAACAGCTTTTACATGTAGGAGACAAGAGTCCTGAGTCCTGTACTTGGAAATTTGACTAAAAAAAAAAAAATGGGAATAGACTTCCGGTCTTCTCTGTGTCCATGTGTGCCTGAGCAAAGATACAGCACAAACTGCTTTGATATTGGTAGTAAGAAAATACACATTCTTGTTTGAAGACAGATTTTTTTTAAGAATTATTAAGAGTTTTTAAACTCTGTTTCAAAGGAAGTATGTGTTCCTGTCACTATCCAAGCTACATCTTAGAAGTTTCAAATTCATGAACATAAATCCACATATATAATCTGCCTTAAGGAGAAGAGTTTGTTTTGTCTTGTTTTCCCCATGCATATAAGATGAAAGGAGCACCTGCAATTAAAAAAAAAACAAACCCTTAGTCTGCTTGTTACCTACTCATCTAATATGAAACTGAATACTATTGCTAGTTCACAGTTTATTATTTTTTTCTTCTTCTCCCACATTGAATCAGCTACCGTTCACAGGCAGAAGAGATGTCAACCTTCTTATTGCCTGAAAATTTTCTGTGGAAATTCTTGATTATTCCTGACTCCATGTGCACATAACTTTTATGAAACCAATTGTACTCATTCATATGTAGTAATGCAGTGTTCTTAAATAGCAATTTATTTTCTGAATGCCTATGATATATTTGATATTTGCTGTTTTATTGGTCTAGAAAGAGATGAGTAGAAAGGAAAAGTTTCATCATAAGATGGTAGATATGAAACACTGATGAACCTGTGAAGAGACAGGATTAGACAGATCCTTTGTCAAAAGAATCTTTATTTTTCGGAAGGGCTGGGAAGGAACTCAGCAGGTCATGCAGCCTTCTGTTCCCTAGACTAGACCAGATATCCTTGCGCTATTCAGGACAAACATTTGTCTAACAATCTTTAAGACTTTCAGTGGTGGAAATGACCTAGATCATCTTTATTAGTACAGAATGACTTTGCATTTATTCTACACTGTAAAAAAAACAATCATCTGACTTCTCCTCTTATCTTTCCCTGCAGCATGTGACGGGCAGCTCCCTATACACTGAAAACTATTTAGAATAGTTATCTCAATTGAATTAATATAATACGAATTTCATAATACCCTTCATCATTGACTGCTACGTGACCAGTTAATGCAATTAATAATATTAAACTGCATTTAGTGGTGAAGTACAGCTTCTGATTGTGGTCAGCCTAAATATAAAGAGTAGTTTAATTTTTATGTGCACTTGTGTCTTTATTTTAACTTATCAAGGAAATAAACTGTCATGGAGAAAAACACCAGTTAAATTACAGAAGTGAGTACGATACTTTTTAAAAGCCATGTATTTTCAACCAATGATTTTCCCCCTCCTTCTTCTGTATGTGCCCCTCATATTCTCCAGTATCTGACCTCTGCATAAATTAAGCCTATCTATTCTATTACTATTTTACCTTTGACCAAATATTTTAACTGCAGTGAAAACTCCTGTCCTAAAATCAGGAGGATGATATTTAAAAGTGCAAAGAATAGACTCAATGTCTGTGTTGGGTTCAAGGACTGAGATATTCCTCAGAAAACTTTTAAAACCCTAATCACAGATAATAATTTTCAAAAAATCAACATATATAAAAATGTCCATAAGATCTTCATGAAAGCCACTATTCTTTTTCATATGTAGACTAATACAAGATATTAACAAGAATATTCACTGAATTGTTCAGTTGCTGAAAATCTGAAGATGTATGCAGCCTTCTCCTGTTTAATATGTGCATTTCTATGTATTTTTATTTATTTGTTCTTCAGAACCCATTTCTTGCACATCTTTCGTTTAATGGCTGTTAAGGTTTGCCATTTTGTAAAAGCACAGTACACAGCCATTCAGATGATGGATCCTGGTCTGGATCCAACCTCTGTTTTTTGCCAGAGATATGTCCAAGTTTTGTATTTCGGGTAAAGATTTTGCATTGCCCTTCCTGGCTATCAGAAAGATGCTGCAGTGTGCACCTGTAGCTCCTAGCTCTGAAGGAGGAGTTGAACTGAGACTCTAAGCAGAGTCTGGATAAAATAAGTTGTTATAAAAACTGATTTTGGATAGAATGAAGTTATGTCAAATCTTGATCTGGAGAAAATGGCCTTTATGGGAAACTAAGTTTATTCATAATATATTGTTGTCAGGTAGCATCAACTACTTTTACTTTCAGGAGCCTTATTCCCCAGACAACAAATATTAAAATGTGCACTTCTATCTTCCTTGTCCATAACATGATTTATTTGGCTGAAATGTCTGGTTCTTTTTACATGCAAATGTTTCAAAACTGAAAATATTGAACAGGTATTTCTTAGTATGGAATTGCAAAGGATAAATCTGGATACAAGGTGTAGTCTTCTGCCAATGGAAGATGAAATTCATTTTTAATAATATATTTCATACCCTGTAGCAACAGGAAAATAATCAGAACCTCTCCTAGTGCACTGTAGTGCTTCTATCAATTCAAACTCAAAGGCACCTCAGAAGTGTTGTTGAACATAAGGTGAGCAAATAAAGGTGACATTGGGCAAAGTGGTTAAGACAAAGAACAAACACAACCTGAGAAGCAATAAATATCAGCTGAAGCCTGAAGTTGATATGGAATATTAAAAAATATATATATCCTCATTGACAAAATGTAGGAAGCCACAAGTCCAGAGCTACAAGTGAAAAAATATATAAGATCCCATAATATATTGAGTGTAGGAATTATGCTGAACTTGAATACCAAGATAGAAAGCATTAAAAAACACTTTTAACTGCCATTAAAGTAGACACACATTTTCAAAAAAGATGAAGCCCAGACAGAAGTTTGACAATCTAATTGTTTACATACTTGTTTTTGAACTTATTGATTAAAAATATTGCTGTCAATAGAAACCATTTGAGACTTTCTCAGCTTCCAGTACCTATTGCTTTATAAGAACTAAAGAACATCCTTATATTTATTTAAGTAAGAAAGATAGTTAACTTTGACAGCTGAAGTAATGGAATTTAACAAGCACTACCAGAGAGATCTTCTCAACATATAAAGGGTGGTGAAAGACAAAGGAGACAAACAATTTTAAATAGTGATATCTTTAACTATGCAATTTGTTTTTTCTCAAGGGGGATCTTGCTAAGAGTAAAATATTCCTTGTGTTTTCTATTACATAAATTTTAAGGATTTAGAGCACATGATAATGTTCAAGGGATGGAAAGGTTGGCTAACTATCAAAATGCAATAACTATTATTTGCAATAGTGTTCCTTTCCCTGTCTTAGACATTTTACACTCTCTATCTCCAATATGTTGTTGGTTTTACTGCCTTGGCATCCTTCATAATATGGCTGTGATTATATGGGACACAGTCTGTTTTCTTTGCCTCTGACTTCTGTTCTTTTGACAGAAGTTGTACCTATGTCTGCATTTGGACAAGGAGGGAAAAGGAGATGTGAATGAGAGAAGCAGGACCTGTCACAAGGGCACCTCATGCTGCCTGCATTATCCACCCACCTGCCCCAAAGCAGCCATGACCTTGCAACACAATGAGAAGTTTCCAGATCTCCAGATCTTTTTGCTTTTGGCAATTTCCTCCAGTGAATATCTCCTTCATTTACTACTGCTGGATTCATCCTCATGCCACTTTCAGGCACTAATCTCCAGGCAGTTCTGCTATTTCTTTCTGCATTTTACTTTCAGGTCACTGCTATCATTAATCATGAATTCAGCATTTTTTACTTCTTTCTGGCAATCTTGCTCAAGGTCACTTTTAATTTTTCTTTCTTACATCCAAAATTTATTAAGATCATTGTATGCATGTATGTCTCTGGTAAACATGCCAGAGACAGGGCAGGGACATGTAGTCTTGTTGCAAGATTTATATAAGTAAGCAGACAAATGTGGACACGAAGTGCTAGCAATTTTGCTTGTGTTTATTCTATTGTGCACTGCTTGTATGATAACAGGCATGTTCGTTACAGCTTAAGGTTATATTGAATGAGTGATTTATTTTTTTTTGGTGTCTCTCTAGTTAAATCCAAACAAGAAACAAAATGAGAGGGTGTTTGTAAATACCTGAGAAACTGCAAAATAATGTTAGTAACTGTGCTTATTCATATCCTAACAGAGTTGTAAAGCTGAAGTCTTTATGATGCTATGCAAACTTAAAAAACACTGTTAAAATCTTATGCATGTACAATTTATGTTTGCATACCAAAAATTACTTTTCATTCTGCAAAATCAGGCTTCTCTAAGTGTAGCAATGATACAATCAATGTTTCCTTTACTGAGTGCTAAGTACAACAGCACAGTTACTGTCTACACAACATTCCTTCAACGGGCCTTGCCTCAGTTTTTACTGAATGAAGAGAGAGAAAATGATATATGGGTAGTTGTTTAACGTAAATGACACCTGAGGCATACTTGATGTTGTTCAAATCAAGGACATGGAACTTTTAGAAAGGGTCCAGCGTAGAGCAACAAAGATGATTAAGAGATTGGAGCATCTGTCTTATGAGGAAAGACTAAGGGAACTAGGGAGGGAGGGAGGGAGGGAGGGAGACTAGGAGTTTAGTCTAGAGAAGAGAAGGCTGAGAGGAGATCTGATCAACATGTTCAAGTACCTGAGGTGTGATTGTAGGGAGGATGGGCCAGGCTCTTCTCTGTGGTGGCCAGTGGCAGGACAAGCAGTAACGGGTGTGAGTTGAAACACAGGAAGTTCCACCTCCATATGAGGAAGAATGTCCTTCCTGTGAGGGTGCCGGAGCCCTGGAACAGCCCAGAGAGGTTCCACCTCCGTATGAGGAAGAACATCTTTCCTGTGAGGGTGATAGAGCCTGGAACAGCCCAAAGAGGCTCCTTGTGGAGTCTTCTTCTATGGAGGTCTTCCAAATCTGCCTGGATGCCACCCTGTGCCACATGCTTTGGGTGTCCCTGCTGGAGCAGGGGCAGAGTTGGACCACATTATCTCTAGAGGTCCCTTCCAACCTCAGCCATTCTGTGATTCTGTGCAATGTTGTCCTGAATACAGAATGAACAATTATTTAGACAGAATTTTTGTGATGCTTATTACTATAATTGGAGTGCTTTGCATCATTGAGTAATCTTTCTTCAAAACAACATTCTGGATGGATTCTGTGTATTCAGGATACATTTGGATTTAGATGATTTGCATTGGTCTGTTAAAGGTTTCTGGATTAATTAAAGATGCTCAGTTTAAGCTTGTAGATCTGTGATCTTTTAAGATTTGGATACTTGCAGAGAGCAGCTGACACGTGATGTTGACTCTCTCCATGTCCAAGGTAGCTGGCAGATTAGGGAAATTTATTTCCTTAACAATTAATTGGTCTAGAATTCATTTTTTTTAGAAGTCTGGACATATTATAAAGCCTATCCTTTTTTGTTTTCCACTTTCTACTAAGGCCACTGTGGAAACGATGAGACGAATGCAATATATTTTTATTAAGAAGGAATTCAATATATTTCTATTAGGTAGTTATACTATAGCCACACAGAGCCGTGAATAGTTAACAATAGTATTCCTTTAGAAACTTGAAAAAAAAGATAAATGAAAGTTAAGTTAATAAACAAATGCAATAATAATATGTAAATATCCATTCCAAACTTAATGGTCTCTATTTTGGTTCTATGTGCTTTCCTTTATATTTGTTCTCAGTAAAAATCAGAAAATGAGTTTATGAGTATGAATAATAACAAAAAGTTTTTTGTAATCTATCATTCTAGAACAACAACTTTATAAAGGGGTTTTATTTAAGAAACCATATTATGAAAAGTTTGTGTCTACTTAGACTGCAGAAACATACTTAGGATACACAGTCTTAGTCATAGATTCCAACAGTGTATGGTTGAATGCCTATTGATAGCAATAATGTGTACAAATTTTAGATAATTAAAAAAATATATTTTAATTCTTTTGATTTTTTTTTTACTTTTATGTTCTTTTAGCTGTTCTTAAATTCCTTGGCTGTTTTCCTATAAATGCATTCCACTCTGTAAAACCAAGCAGTTCATTTCTTTTAAATCTCGCCTTTTTGTCACAGATATACTTTTCTCCAGTTAGCTGTATTTATGCTACTTTCCATTTATATACTGTTTTAATTTATGCTATCAGCTAAAGATATATTTCTTATCTTTTACAGGCTATGCATCTTCTCAAAATCTTAGTATGTCCTATGGTGCCCCTATTCACAACTAAATGTAAAACATTTCTGACTGCCTGTCTATCATCTTTTGCTGCAGTTTTTTTCCATGGCTCTTATGAAGCATTTCTCTTAGGTAATGGACCTACTGCAATCTACTGGTTCTGAAAAACTTGTCAGCAAAGAGCAAATGAATACTACATCATGTACTGCTTTGCATAGCAAAACAAACTGTTCCAACTAAATTTCTGAAAAGCTCTTTTAAGTAAAGCTGCCCCTGCTTTGAAAAGCAGCAGCAATAGCAGCAGAGGATGAATTCAGGGTGGCATTGTCTTCTTGAGTCTAGGAGAAGGAAGATTGCTGTTTGCTTTTAGTATGGAGAGTTGTGCTACCTGGGCAAATACATTTTAAGATACTGAATTTTATCAGAGAACTGATTAGTCTACTTCCAGAATGCAGCAGAAATAGCACTGACCACAGCATGTAAGACAAGGCACCTCCTTCTCTGTCAGATCTGTTGTTCAGAGATTGGCTATGGCATAATCTTTAGAAGTTTTTTTTTTTTTTTTTGGAGAGGGGGTATGTTTTTGTTGTTGTTTTTAAATCTTCTTTTCTAGTTCTTCCTTGATACTCTCCTAAAAAAAATCCTGGAAATAAAGAAGGCAGTCAACATGGTAGTTCCTTCAACATCTTGCTTTCCATTTTGTCTTCTTTCCTTAGGAGAAACTTCAAGAAATAGCATTAGAACATATTGTCACTAAGCCTCATTTAATAGCCTTGAGAAAATATATGGAAGTCTTTGGATAAAATGTAAATAGAAAGGGGCTGGCTGATCTTAAAGATGAAAGCTAGCTAGTATTGACCTTTGGTGCCATCTGCTTTGGAAAAATAGCCAAAATGTGGTCTGGCAACCTCCTAGAATACATATTGCAATCCCTCGTCTGAGAAAATATGGGAGACTTAACTGTTCTCCACATTTTCAGGAACCTATTGTGCAGCAGTGAAAGTTATGCAACTTACATGTGTAATCGCTTTCTCTGTGTGGCACTTTATTCTGTAGAAATGCGCTGTACCTGTGCAAGACACATAAGCAGTACAGTGAACCACATGGGTAGGAAACCCCAAAAGCAAATACCCTGATATTCTAGGAAAAAAAATCTTAAACTGTGATGCTTCTTTTATAAAGGATGGTGACAGAAAGCACATCTTTAGCAGTTGTCCCAGATAAATATTTTACAACCATACTGCTAGTACATTAATATTGATGATATATTGATATTTTCCACATTTGCTATATAAATTAATGAACTACTGGAGCAAACAGCCAGAAGGAGTGGGATGATTTGTTACTCTGTAGCTTCCCCAATTTGCAGTCTTCCCAAGGCTATACATTACCAAGAATAACAAATGGAATTCATATGGCTCCCTCATTAACATGCATTAGCTGTATCAGAGGGTGCCTTATGGTTTATTAGGGTCAGTTCAGGAGAATCTTCATATCTTGAGACAATCTTTCTCTTCTATAAAGAAAAATAACAATGAATTAGGACATTTTTAATGAAAAAGCTTTTTAGATTCTTTTTGATCAATTTGTAAATTATAAAAGTGGTTCAACAAATTTACTCATCTATGAATATAATTTTATTAACAATCTTTGTGAAATGGATTCACTGAATTAAACTTGTGTACCATTTGTATTAAGTAATTAAGTTGCTTAGAAATGTGCTACATTGTCTGTCTAACACCTTTCATTCCTGGTGGATTTCCTGGCTTCTGAAGGCCTTGTTCCCTATTCTTTTGGTTTATGGTATTCATGTGGTTCATTGTTTCTTTTATTTATTTATTTATTTTATTAATGGAGTCTATGCAATATAGTCATTTGCTGTACTAGGTGCTGCATATAATGTTGCTAGAAAGTCACCGGCTCAGTTATTAATCTAACCTAGACAAAAGGTAGAGAAAGCGCATTGGCATCCTACATCCTCTGCATCCTGCCAAGGATGTACACAGCTAAGCGTTACTTAAGGCCCGAAGGCAGTTTTAGTTGGTGCACTGTTAATCCTTTAGGAGAAAATTGTTGAATGAAGCATTGACACATTTTATCCTTGAATCAAGAGAGGTTTGAGGGGTTTCTTTTTTCTCCCACCAATGAACCTTCTAGTATTTAGCCAGAAGAAAAAAAAAATAAAAAGAAAAAATACATTTAGACTCTCTAAGAGCAGAGATTGAAGAGTAAGTGCTTTTTTACTAATAGTTAAATTACCTGTGTACAAAGAACCAGCTATGCAAGCAAGCAAAGCAGTCCAGAGTAGTTCTACTATTGTCTTAGTTTGATTGTTTTTATAGACAGCTTATGGCTAATGAATATTTTTAATCATAAAAGTTATCACAAAATTTGATGTCTATGTACATTGTATTTTGTTTCTCTATATTCTGAAGACTTCTCTTATTCTGCTAAACATTTTCCGAGCTCATCAGCACACTGCTGCAGATATGATTACGCTTTCAGTTGGCACAGCATTTTCCTGTTGATTGCAGGGTGGAAAATGACTCCCTTTGGTGCCTTTTACTCTCATCTGGAGCACAGAACCTAACTACTGTGACCACTTATGTGACAAATTTGGCAGATGCAAGACCCCAGATGGAAAGCTCTCAAATTTGTGTTTCCAGTATAGCATCTGGGTATTTGATTGGCTTCCTGGCTGGCTCCTTATAAGATCTCTTGGGTTTCTTCTCCCAATTTTTTTCAGTTATAGCAGCTGCAGTGCAACTTCTGAGCTGGGTAGTACCAGACTATAGACTGGATCTCCTCTTTCATCAGTAGAGAAGAGTATACTGAGGTCGTAATTTCCTTTAATTCACTGAAAACAACATTCTATTGCTTTACAACATCGTGCTGATCAGAAAGTTTTTTTTTTTTTTTTTTTTTTAGATCCACAACCATTTTGTCCCATTGTTTGAATGAGAATATTTAATCAGGAAGCAGAGCGCCCACTGGTCAGTTAAAATTCACATTTCATTCCCAGTTCTGTATATTTTCTCAGGATTAATAATTTAAAATGCATTTATTAGAATGAAAAATGCTAAGTAACTGCAGGAAATAATATTATTACTATTATCCCTGACCTTGCAATAGATTTGCTCAGTTGCAAATGATAGATTAATTTGTGTTGGGACTTCTTTACTAGCTAAAAGAGTGGACATATGTTTCTCATTGTTAGCTGGTTGGCAAAACAAATATGGATTTTATTAACATTTTAAATAAGTTAGAATAGGATATTAAAATAAGCAAAGGAAATTTATAGGCATAGTCAGTAATCTTTATATTCTGTGTTATTTTGCTTGTGACAAATGAGTTGGTGTTCTTATTTGAAAATATAGGATATGTGTGAACAGCAGCTCCTTTTCAAACTCAAGTTCAAGAAGTATGAATAGCATTTTAATGTGGTTTGGAAAAACTGTAGTATCCTTCAAATTGAATGAATTTTTTATGGATTCTAGGTAATATCATATTAAGTGAAAAAAATACTTAGAAGAATGCTGGTACAAGAGCAATTACCCCTTTATTTTGACCTTTTATACTTTTAAATATTTATTCCTGTGATTCAGGAGTATGAAATGACTTTTGTTCATATTATAATGGAATTCTGAGCATGACCATTAATAAACATAACAAGTGGCTTTAAACAGCATTAAAAACAATGATGAAAGTCCTGTTTCCTCATATCATACAATGAAAATAAATTGGTGAGCAGTGAAACTGTGTTTGTGTTCTTCTCAGTGACATGTCTATTTGACTGGGCAAATGTCAGGATGAACTCTGGGTTCAGAACAAGTATGTGTATCCTCAGCTACCCCCAGGTACATACGCAACGTGAAGATCCAGTAAGTGCTGAAATAAAGAGGTCTTTTTTTGATCTAAGTACAAACTTCATAACTCATAGTAGAACTGTGAAAGTTACAGAAATACTGCATTAGTTCAAGCAAGGCTTCAGGCTGCATTTCCTTGTAAAGTGTTTGATTGTGTAACCTCAAATACCAAGTGATCAGGTGCCACCATTCAATTATAACAACTACTTCTAAATGACAAGCTTAGAATGTTTATTCTAATATTTAGCTTGCTGTTTTCTTTCTCTCAAATGACTCGATTGCTTCTGCTGTCTACAGACTACTTTATCTTTTAACATGTTCAGCCTTTGCATAACTCAGTCATGCTTGTTTCAATAGCTGCAGCACTTCTCTAAGTCCTTGAAATTTAATTTTCTCTTACAGATTTTTAAAGCAATATTACAATAAAGGCATGAAATTATTTGAGTCCTGTAGCCAAGATTTTTTCAAAATAACAAATGTATAGAGAAAAAGCCTGAGAATTTGTAAAGATTTACTCATAATAACCATGAACTAACATATAAAATTAAAAGAACAAAACTAAGAAACTCACGTTTAATTAGAGTACTAAAAAGGCTCACAAAAATTAATTTGCCGTAAACCATGAGAGCATTATCCATGCAGTAATGCTGAACAAACTACTAATCAATTTACAATTGTTTGTTACCACTGTAAAATATCACAATCACTAACTGATATGGAGGGTGATTTCAATCAGATCACTGCTGTAGATCTGATTTTTAAGGCTTGATTTATTCTCACCTAATGCTTGCCTAATATAGAGTTAAATCCTTATTTCCTCTCATAAATAAGAATTGCTCTCTGTCTTGTCCTCCTGGTGCTCACAGCAGCTAAGAAAGTTTATGTAAAACTGTATTTAAGGGTTTTTTGTTGTTGTGTTTTATGTTTTGTTTTTGTTTCTTAAGAGCTATTTCTTGGCATTGAGTTTCCTTTACTATAAAGCTAAAAAAATTCCACACTTTTATTTGTTTGCAATAGTATTTAGGTAAACATGAAATATAAAAATATGAATCATTACAGCCATGCTAAGTTGTAACATATGCTGTGTTCTCAAGATAATGGAAGACATATTTAATATTTCAACCAAATGAAGTATTCTATGTTCTGCATCAGAAGAGAGGGTAGAGTGGCGGGGGTGAAGGAAAGGGGTCCTATTTATGGTGATAAAAACACAAAATAATGTCTCTGAAGCTAAAAAATAAAAAGTCCAAAGTAGTACTGTCATAAATGATTACGAGCTTGGCTCCTCTCATAATCAAGCTGTTTTACTACTTTTGTAGATATTTAATATTATCTTTGTCACTCAGTTGTTGACTATTTTGCATTAACTGCACCTTCTTAATTGTGGCAGAGTTAACTTTCTCTAGTACTTCATTTAACACCAACGTGCTGAAGGAAGTTTGACTTTGAAGGTGAAATACAAACCTCTCCTATCACTCATATCTAATAAAGACCTTATGAACACTTCTGCAAGAATAACGTTACCATAAGTTTCTAAATGTAAGATAGCTTAATTACAAGCTGCTTTCCCAATTTCTTTTTGTACTGTCATTTTGGTAAGACATTTTTCACATTCTCTCTTAAAACTATTGTGTAATATTGTTTTATGCTGTTAAACATCTGCTGTGTTCCACCCCAGTGGTGTCTATGATTCACTGGTAGATGAAGTGATCACTCTGTGCCTGGTATATGTAACACTCTACCATCCTTTGGGATAAATATAAATGCAAACTGTTGTAACAACTAGGTAATCACCAAGGAATCTGTGGTTGTCACTATGCTGCAAGTTGCACCAATTGGGAACTTCACAAGCAGCAGTGATGAAACAGTAGAAGCAGTTTTTAAATGAAATACATCTGACTCTAAGCAAAAAGAATTCATAAAAATAGGAATTATGGTGCTGAACAGCTGAACAGCTCTTAGCCCATCTCTCAGAAGACTTTGCTAGTTTTTCTAGGCAATACAGATTTCTAGCAACCCTCTCTGGATGCTAATTTTAGAGAATAGCTTGGAGACTGTGAAACAAAAAAGGTCTGTCCAAATTGACCTTTCACCTTGTGTACCTGAATTTTCCATGAGCAAACTGGATGGAGAGTGGTATACACCACTCTTGCATTTAAAAAAATCACATTTTACATAATTACCTTAGTAATTGATACAGAAACTTAATCACTGGTGCTACAGCTATGTTCTTAATGGAAAGCAGTGGTATTGCAAGAAGGCTGTTTGCCTTTGATTTCTTGCCCGTATTCCACTCCAAGTACATGTCAGGAATTTTCCTCCAACATTAGCTAATAGTTGTGCTTTTGTATGTGTTTCCTTTTGACTTTTTCTTTTTGCATTTTTTTCTATTATTTTCTTCAAGTGGCCATCAGCCAAAGTACAAAAGTGTCCTAACTGCATTTTTTCAAATAGTAAAGCAGTTACCAGACAACACTACAAACTATTTATATATGAAAAACTTCTGCAATAGAGTAAAACAGAAATACATAAAGTCCACAGTCTATTAAGGAGTATAGTTCATAAAATTCTATTGCTGCCCATTGAAATTTCAAGCAGTCTTACTGTTGATGTGATTCTATTATAAATGAGAAAGTTAATTCCATCTGCTTCAGCAAATATTCCATCTTTCTTAAATCAAATTGTAAATTAATTTCACTATGCTTGCAGACTTTGTAGCCTACAGTATAGTACTGGTAAGTCTGTGTATATATTCAATAAAGTTATGGCTCTATAAAATAATGAGTCAAATGGTAGCCAAAGAGAAAATAATGACAGCTGAAGCACGTACTGGAATGCCAATGAGATCAGGTCTCCTTATTAATACTGGGATGGAAATATGACTATTAAAATATTAAAGCAGCTCAGAAGATGCTGTATTTTATTTGAAGAAGCCTTTTCTTCTTTGTCTAGTACAACAAAATCATGCATTTAAATACATACTGTGATATAATGTGCTATAAAAATACAATACATTAAGGGGACTCTAATTATAGCATGCTGCTCAAACTGTAGTAGTTTTGATTTAAGGTCTTTTTTTCTTCTCTGTGTATGCATGGAAAAAATGAAATCCCACGTACTTGGTGAGGACAGGATTTTATTTTTCATTATATTTTATAAGCTCCTCTTTTTCGTCGCCTTTAAAAACACCAGCAGACACCATATTAAATTGACCCTAGCATTTTTTGTTCTTTAATCAGCCTAAGAGACTGATTTATTGATGATTGAATCTTCACAAGATTCTGCTATCTGTTCTGAAGTTCTCCTACACTTGAGGCAGTCTACTTGAATCATTCGGACCTCACAGCCTCCCTAATCAGGGAATAAACCTAGAGTGAACTTTTTCTTCTTCTTCTTGTCCTCTTTTGAGATTTCTCAACCTTTCCTACTGAAAATATGTCAAGAATGGTGTCTTTCATTGTCTCCTTGATGTCTGGGGATTTTTACTGAAGCTGATGGGGCTACTGTTATGACAAAGTTCTATAATATGAAACTTAGAGAATCTGTCAAGAAATAAAGCTTTTTTGGTCCAAAATCTATTCATACGCACTGGTGCATACACACAAGCATGCACACACATTGATTACAGAAACTTAGGAAGGGTTCAGTGCTAATAACGTCTCGGAGAAGACCTTGTTTATTTTATTCTTTCACCTAAGGATATTTCCACAAACAGAGGTGACCGTCTATATGTGCATTTCCTATTTTATATGAAAAAATAAATTAAATTAAATTAAATTTAATTTAATTTAAAAAGAGAGAGAGATTAAAATCTAGTCATATACTAAATTTCCCTGTGCCTATCAGGGCAGAAAGTGCTTTGTGAAATCTGGCTTGCTGGTAATGATGGGAGGAAACTGAGGACTCTCAGGAGAACATGGAATTGCAGACAGAACTGACTTAAGCTGAACACCCACATTCTAAACATCTGATTGTTCTATCATTCTATAAAAGTACCTTGTACAACAATCCAGATGAAGCTCTGTTCACCAGACTTCATGAAACATTCATGACCTTTCTCAATGAGAGGTCTACCCTGTATTTATTTCTTGTTTATTCTATATTTAGCAGGAAATTTTTGTTTTGATTTGGTTTGGTTTTGGCTTAATTCAGGTTCAAGTGTAATTTTTGTGATTACTACAATTTTCATATTAACAATTCCAGTCTCATCTCCAGCTTCCCAATTCACTGCTTACACAACTGTTTTAATAATGCTTTGTTATCAAATATTGTTGTTATTTATTGATATGGCATACCAAGAAGTCTATTAAAGCTACTAAGATGCCCGTGGTCATTTATAGAGACTGATGCATTAAGATACTGATATTTACAAACATAAAGTTACTGTTAAGAGTTTGATGGTAGTATCTGGAAACTTCAATTTTGTTAAGCAAACTTCTATTATTTGCAACTTGCCATTCTTGAGAATTTGAAATATTCACTTGCAATAACTGTAGAATGCATCTTTTTGATGAAATATTTTCACCAAGACAGATCAATCTTATGAACTAATGCAATAATTTTTAATGAAGACTTAAACAAAAGAAATATACCCTGCAAAATATGATGCATATGCGGTAAACATTAAGGACAAAATACTTTATTTTTACCATTTCTATCTGTGATTTCTAGGTGTCTCTTTATTTGTTAATAAATATAACAGAATAGTGTACCACTCTGTCCTTTGCAAGCTATCTATCACGTTTCATATGTAAATATGTAAAACATGATTTAGCTGTCTGTTGACTTTTATCAAAATTTTTACAAAAGTAGCACTTTTTTCTTACAAAATATTATTTCTGTGATATGCCTCATATGCTCTAATATTTGTACACTAGAAAAATGGTTGCCTTATTATTATTACAATATTGATTTGTGAAATGCATTCCTTAAAAAAAATCCAGGATCTGGTTTCCTCTGTTTGTAAGACATGTTCATGCTGATGTTCCTAAACACTGCAAGAAGTCAGTGCAATGCTTATCCTTTCAATGTTAAAAGTAGCAGTTCAAGAATGCTTATCTTTTCAGTATTACAAGTAGCCGCATTGCATATGATGGCTGCAAAATTAAATCACATGAAATAAAAATGTGTGTGATTCACTGGTGAAGAAAAAAAAAGATGTTCTTGCAAAGGTCAGCATTCATAATGTAAAATTATTGTATGTGGAATATGGGTAATAAATGCTGTGTGATACAACGCTGTGACTTCAATCAAGGCATTTTTTTTAAAGTCATCCTTTAGCTGGTAGGTAGATTTTAATAAATGTAACTAAGTAAGTTAAATAAATAACTATGTTCCTGGAATTAGTTGAGAGAAGTTACTGAAATTCTAACTATACAGAAGACTAAATTATGCCAAAATACAAATACATATTTTTTAATTTTTCCTCCTATTATTTTAAAATAAATATATGCATATCCACATTACAATCAATACTGCTATAAAATAATAAAGTGCCTTTAGCATTAAAATGCTATAAGTTTTAATTCTGGCATATTCTAAAAACTCAGAAGTTAGAAATCAAAGAAATAATTTTAATTTTTATTTTTAAAATGCTGAGGACATAATAAAATCCTCGTTATTTTGAGAGAACGGCCAACCTCAAACATGATTCCTACAAAAGAAATATTATTCAGTTTCCAATTACTTTTTCCATTTTGTTTCTCATGACACTCTTCAGCATTTTTCATTATTCCTCTTTGTCTTTTTCTCCAAGAAAAATATCCCTTTGTCCCAGAATTATCCTAGCACTCCACCCATACAGGCTCATGCAAAACTGTCTCCACTTTCTATATTTTTTCCTGTATCTGCCAAGGATATACTAGCAGAAAATTACTGATTTTTCTCCGCAATCCTCATGAAAAGATAATGCTATATAAATACTATGCATAGTGATTCTCTAATCATCTTTACTTAATGCATTTATGCTGAAACCTCTCTAATTTCTATATTACGATGGAGATTATTATTGGTATAAGTACTGATGAAATGTCCTCTTTGCTTAGAGAGAGCAACTAATGTTCTGCAGAAGAGAGGGAAAATGTGTGAGGCTTTTCCAAACTACCCCACAAAAAGGCCTGGGATACAATGATGATAAGAAGTTTATGGCTATGTATATACACATGCACATATATATGTGTGTCTGTGTGTTTGCACACATGGTCTATTCCTTTTCTAGAGTGCAAAATTATTTAATTCTCAAACTAACATTGCACCTATGGAAGATTTCTGTAGCAGCAGCTATCTGATGAAAGGAGTATAATTTCTTTTTCCTAAGGCTGAGTGCCTATAATAGGTTCTGGTCTATGAAGAAAAATATTTTTGAGGATCACCCTATCTTTCTTCCCACACAATTCCTTTAAACTAATGAGCTTTCCGCATTTTTCTGCATTTTCCCCCACCTCAAAACATAAGATAATTTTGAAAATCTTCATAAATGCAAAGGAGGAACTTTATCTCTCTGGGGAAACAGTAAAAAGGAAAGGAAGACAATTTCTTTTAAATGCTTCACTAGCACACTCCTGCCTTATAGCTTACACCAAAGCTGCTTTGTGAATAAACAGAAAAAAAAATAGCAAGGCCTAAAAAGAGACTCCTGAGAGTAAGCAGATGGAAAATAAAGAAACATTAAAAATCCCTCCCAGGAGTACACTGGAAATAATTACATACTTTGGCACACACTTAAAGCTTCACATGTCAGCCAACTTTTCAGCCTGTGTCCAGCACTAAGCAGGCAAGCACTCTGCAGCACCAACCCTCAGTAACATACAGTGGGAAAAAAATGGGAGTGTGATGTGATGTTTGAAAGAAATTGGATGGTAACAAATGATGATGGTCCTCCAAAAGATAAACAATAACAAGCAGGCTTAATGACAACACAGAGACATTCATCAGCACCAACACATTGTCCACTGGCACAGCCCCTTATATCTGTCATTTTTCTTGTGCCAAATTGGACTTCCCTCCATCATCACTTTGTCCTCCTAGTCTTCCTTATAATCCATTTGACTGTCCAAATGTTTACTTTTGTGGTTCAAACCTCAAAAAAGAGCCATCCATTTCTCACTTACTTTGGATGAAGATAGACAGACATTTATTTAAGGTTCTGTTGTATTTCCATTAAAAACAAAACACCACAAAACATATATAGGTACAAAAAAAGAATTGAAGCTGCATTAAGAAATGTATTTTGACTAGAATCTATACTTAAAAAAATGGCCAGGATCTGATGTCAAATCGGAGGCAGAAGTGGCACAGTGTTCAGTTAATTGCAATTGGCTTACGGTATGTTCTGATCAGATGAGATGTTTTTTTGGAAGGAAGATCAAGGATTCAAGAGTGGAAAAAATGCAGATGGGTAAAAACGCTGGGAAACAGTATCCATACAGAGATGAAATGGATGTATTAGGGCATTTGGCTCCATCAAATTGGTAAGCAAAAGATCACCAGCTAGAAACAAGAGGTTTAATACAAAACAGATTAAGCTGAAAGCTGCTAGCTAGAAACATCCACACACAACAGCTTTATGCTTTCCAGCATATGCTTATAGAGTTAATTATAAAGCTATCTATAGATATAAATATATACATATATTAAAAGAGTATGTGGTGAAGAAAAAAGAATCATGTAGAATTCCCTTAAAGCTTTGTAAACTTGGGTATGCATCTACCAAACAAGCTACTTCGCTAAAATTCTTGGAAAGACCTGCATTAAATATTTTGCACTGAACGTCAGATCACTTGAAATTACTTCTTGAAATGTCTCTCAAACTCTATCTACAGCCATGAAGTCTCATGAAATTATAAGGTTTATAACAGTTGGAATCTAAACATCCTTTCTCTGTTGCTACCGATCTGACGTTCTTCTTCTGAAAACTTACACTGTCCCTAATTTTTTTGAGGCTAACATGAATTTGGCTTGAGTGATCTTTATGAACTTTGTGGAACAGAGTCATTTAGACATCTCATCTGCCTAGTGAAAAAAAAGAGCTTTCACTGTTCCTAAAAAATCTGATTTTTCCTCATGTTCACTGAATGGTACACCAAGATGATTTGATCTACAAGTGGGATATGGCTGAGATAAAGGTTAGTGTACCTCTAGGAGGCTCAAGGCAAAGAGCAGATAGGAAAATACAATAGATATTGCCAAACATCATCAGCAAGGCTTTATCACTGTGTACACTTGATACTAGCCTCATCTAAACAGAGGAAGTCAACCTAGAACAGATTCAAGAAGTGTCATTACAATTGCCCAGAGTATGGAGAACTTGTACAAACAGCAGAAAAGCCTGAAAGGAAATGCAGTTGGTCCCTATGAGTGGAAAAAAAAAGAAAAAGAAAATTAAATGTGCATAAGAACTTTTTATTTGACAGAAAAGACCCAAGGGTGTAGCATGGCTGTAAACAATAAAATCAGACACTAGAGCAAGGTCCTCAGCCATCACCACGTGCTCTAGCTGTCCCTGCTGGAGCAAGGCGTTTGGACTAGTTGATCTCTAGAAGTCTCTTCCAACTATTCTGTGATTCTGTGATCTGCTTCTAGAACAACTTACCGACAGAGAAAAGCAGTAGTTTGTCTTCGTTTTTTTAAAACAGTTTTTTAAACTTTTGTGTAAGGGTTTTTTTGTGTGTAAGGAAGATGACAGATTTGCACGGACTAGATTTAGCCTTTTAAGTCCTATTTTAGAGGAGCCGAAACAAGACTGGAAATAATGAATCTAATGTATTACTGATTTATTTCAAGATCTGCTATGTTAGAGAACAAATCCAAATCCTCCAAAGTACAGTTTTGATGGATGGTTAAGATCTCTCCAAGAATTAACAACAAACAGGTTTCTTTTCATAATCAATGCACAATGAAAAATATTAATGGAAACCCATTTCCTTTTAGAAGCTAGAAGAAATATTGTTGATTATATCTACTGGATTTGCTTGAAAAAGAGTTGCACAGGTACTGTGTGAAAAATCTTCACAAAACAAAACCAAGTACTCTGTAGTGAGACGACTGTGAATAAATAGAGTTCTGAATTATTCTTCCTAGGCTTTTTCCTAGATAAAAAAGAGCTACACCCAAAAATCAATCCTTATTAGAATCATCAAATGAAGTAATCACCTTTCTAAATAAAGGAAACTCAAAAGAAACTAAATCAGAATAGACAGACCTTCCCCTTCAATCTCTGTTCTTGCAAAAAAGAATCCTCCCAACCTAAGAGTGGTTTTAGTGGCTTAATCATTTGCCAAAAAGTCCATCTCTGCATCAAATGTGGTTCAGTTATAAGTAGGAAATATCATTTCAGTGATTGTATACCACAGATTTGCACTCTAAGATGCAGTTTTCTGATACGGGACATTCTCCTTCCACAAAAACATCGTTTGGTTGCCAATAGAACTTTTATCAATAACAACTTTGCTTAAGTAAAAAGTAAAAAAGAATAAGTTGCATGTCTTTCTACAACAGCATGATTAATAAAATAAATTACAGCACACATTTTATGCAAGGAAGGAAAGAAGCTCTGTCTCTTAGTCAGCCTGAATTCATGAATGGGAGCCATGAACTCCTGTGTAGTAGTGTGTTCTACTGGTATGATTTATTCAGTCCTTGAATAAATTTAGATTGTTCTCATTAAGAAATGGACTAGAATAGCATCTGGTTTGTGTGGAAAAGAGACTTTTAATATAGGATTTAATTACAAAAGCGATACCTTCACAATAAATTAGAGAACTAGGTAAGATAAATATCATTTGTTAAAAAAAAAAAAAGTGGAACACTTAAAATCCTAAAATAACAAAATTTAAAAGCATCCTTAACTCTGTTCCTTTGTCATGTACATGGGCGTAGAGTCTTTAACAACGGAAGCTGTATTCTATTGAATCCATACTTTGCTGAGGCCAATACATAACACATCATTCATCATAAAGACTTCCTGAAATAAGTACATTAATAGTACTCTTTCCTTTTTTTCCCTCATTTCATTCTATTACTGAAGGTGAAAGTAAAAAAAGTTAGCTGTATCTTTAAGTGTCTTGATGGAGTTAAAATATGTCCATGGTCATGTTAATTATCCCCATTTTCCCCAACTGAAATATAGGATTATAGTTGTTTTTAATGTACTCCTAAGTGCTGTGTTCTTAAATGTTAAAGCAGCAATTCTCTTCCTCTGTAGTGAAGATGTGAAAATGCATTTTTGTAAATCACTTGCAATTTAGTTAGATTAAACTCTCCTTAATTCATGTAGTTAACCACCATTTCAAGTATTTTGAGGCATAGAGACATACTGAGGGGAAAACAGGAAACTGTATGAAATGAAAAGAATCAAGTAACTAGAAAAATTCTACCTCGTAGATCATGGTCTGTCACATTCTTCCCCCTTTTGCTCTTCATACACCTTTCATAGTCCAACGGCACACTATCTCTTGCCTCTAAGCCCTGTAAGTCACACTTAGTTTTAGCTGTTAGCATGACGTATCTTGCCTTAGGGAAAACAGTATAAAGATGAATGAGTAATGAGGATACTTCACACCAAATAATCCTAGGTCTTTCTGTATTCAAATGTCAATGTTTATTTTCCACTGGCAGTTCTTGTCAATTCCTTCTAATGTATATGCTCTAGAGAGCTCAACAGAACCAAAATTACTTGGCTCAGTGCACAAAACTCGATCACATAAACATGTATAGCCTGCAGTGTGGTACAGAAGTGCCTGGGTAGCTTTGAACTCCCAGAGGGAGTTAAATTTCAGTATTCTGAGTTTGTGGTACTGTTGCTCCTACATTATTTTATTTAAATCAGGCTCAAATCCATTTAGACTGTTACCACTATTTGAGCAAGTTAATTTAAATCTATTTTTGGTATCTTTACACTGCACAGCATTCTGAAGCATGCCATTGGTTGCCATCTAAGTCATACAGAGAGCAGAAATAGAACTATAAACCGTAAAGCACTAAGTCTGGGTAGGGAAAAAGAAAGGCGAATCATTTGGGTTTCACCTGTAAAATTTAATGAGAAAGATAGCTTGTAATTCAATGCATATGCTTCAATAATGTATTGTCTGATATGACATGACACTGCTTCTTTATTTATTTATAAGTTATTTATTGCCATTTCCATTCATTCAATACAATACTCTCAATATCCAAAAACATTTAAAACTAAGATACTACTTTGAAACAAAACTTTAGTACGTAAATGTCCAAGCTTTTCTAATATTTCCAGATTTCAAATATTATTATTCAATAAATTATTATCATGAATAGATGAATAGTAGAATCTAAAAACAAGAACTAAAATCTGAAACTTTTTTTTTTTGTAAATTATGTTACAAAAAAGAAATCATTAGTTTTGTTTACTATGATTCTGCCTAGTGACTTCAAAATATGTGTATTTATATTTAGGACTCACTGAAGAACAAGATCCTACTTTTTTTAGGCTATTTCTATTACATAAAAAATAAGATCTTCTTAAAGTCTGATGTATGTGCTTAGTAACATATATGGAAGATTTCAGTAGCATATCTGGAATTTGAACACAGATCTCTGAATAATTCAAGTAAATATAGCATATTTTATATATGGAATATATTTTAATCAGGCTTATTCAAAAAGTCTATGGCAGACTTTAAAAGACTAAGTAAAGTTAGAGGAATTCAAAAGCAGTTTCTAATTCAAGGAATTGGTCAGTGTCCAGTGTTCAAATTTTATGGTAAACTCCACACAAATTCTCAGCTATTCATCCATATATTATCATACTTAGTTGTTAAGTTGTTAATACTTAGTTGTTAGTGTGCCTGTAATCTCTTATCAAGGGTACAATTTTTTTAAAAGAAACATCTAAGTAAATCTTTCACATATCTGGCCCACGTGATCTTTCATTTTTAGGTTGTAAACCTTTTCTCATGGTAGGATTTTGGAAGACAAGTGAGACAAGAAAAAAGAAAGGCAGATGGGTCTTTCACTGTTTTAAAAATTAACAGCAGTGTCATTCAAACTATTTGTACTACCTGTAGCAAATTATATACTTCATTTTCTGCCTTGTTCAACCACTTCTCAAAAAAGTTTTTTAACGAAATACTCCTTCTTCCTTGACGTGGATTGAATCTGAACAGTAAGTTGCTCTTATCATAGAATCATAGAATCATAATGATTGGAAAAGGCCTTCACGCTCATTGAGTCCTACCATAAGCCTTTCAACACCATGCCTATTAAACCATGTCCCATGTCTTTGTGTACAGATTCTGGCAGATGCAATCCAATGCAAATATTTCAAGAGTTTTGTGAGTTTTTTGTCTTCCCATGTCTGTGAGAAATTGCAGAATCATGTGATTTCAGCAGCCTCTTCACTGGGATATAACTGTGATTTCATTCATTTCTACTCAGATCAGATGAAAAAACTATTTACATTTTTTGAACACAGTCTGTCAAACCAGTTCTTAACCATGCCAATATTCCAGGGATGATCTTGATGCAAAATGGCATCACACAATTTTATGTCCACATCAGCCACCACAATTTCTGTTGAACTGTTTTATTTTTTTCCTTTCCTTTTCTTCTTCCTGTTGCTCCTGCTTCAAGCCCTACAGCTCACACAGGACGGTGCAAAGAACATTTAGAAATGTGTCCCTCCATTTTCTTTTTAGTATAGCATTAATTAAATATGAATCTTGTGAAGAGTTTTTCATCAGCACAAATGAAGGTAGCTACTTATGTCCTCAAGAAAGGCAACAAGCTATATATGTATTTTCCTGCTAGCTTATGTTTTTGTACCATCAGCTTTTGATCTTATAACCATCCTGTTATTTATCACTTTTGCTCTTGAAATGCATTCTGGACTCACTTTTATCATACATAACTAAGTTTAGTTAGGGGAGTCTGCAAAACAGGCTATTACTCTGGTTAATGTTGTCCAGTGCTGAAAAGTAATCCTTATTACAATAGTGATTTTTATTCCTGATGGAGCTAAGAAAGCTGATATATCTAGCATAAACTTAAATCCATAAGAGAAGAGAAATCAAAATTAGTGATCAAATTTAGGTCTTAAGACAGCCATAGGCAGATCTTATACAAAGCACTTCTTTCTTGCCACACCAAGCAAACAAATGAAGAAATTTATTATTAAATAGGGCATGAGGTTTCACAAACTATTTGAAGTAGAGATCTTATTCCACAGAGATTTAAAACATCAGAAAATCCACCCCCATTCTCTTTTTAAAAATTGCATCAGCCACATAGAAACCTTTCACCATTTGCCTAAAGCCAGGTTTCACAAGCAAAGGTTTGTTTTTTTTCTATGTTAAGAGAAACTCTTCCTTTTCTAAAGTGAGCTCCCTGAGTTCTCAATTTCAGGCAAGATTTCAGTTAGACTCTTATGTTAACCTTCCAGCAAGTGAAAGCACAAGGCGATGAAACAGTCTTTACCACTGGCCAGAAAAGTACAGGACACCTAGAGTTTTAAGAAGGCCAAAAAGTCCTCCATATACAAGGTCTAATCCTGATCTCTTAAAATGACTTGTTCTACTTTAGCTTCACTGGGGGACACAGTGCAGACTCAGCTTTCTAAAGAATTTGAAGGTGGTCCAAACACTTTTTCTTTCTTTTTTTTTTAAACCATAAACAGAACTTCTTATCCTGGGCTGGCTATTTCAATAGGACTTAGATGTATAAAGACTTTCTGTGCTGAGGATAGCCTGTAAATGTATAATCCCTGCTGAGCCAGCAGTTATGGGGCAGCTGCCATCCTGTGTGCAGTTCTCAGCAGGCTCACAATTGAAACCCCAGGAAGGTTAGGAATGCTCTGCTCCTGGAGAGCTTAAAAGCACAAAGCCAGTGAGCGTATAACCTGCCTTCTCTTAACTCTGCACTTGCATTTGCTTGAATTCCATAAACAGGGATTGCATTTTACTTTTTTCTCTCTGCTTTTTCCTTCACAAAATAAAGTAAAAAAAAATACAAAAAAGCCTAATTTCCCTTAAAAGAGGAAAGACAAAGGGACCCGTGAATAGTATATGGCTTGAAGTAAATTTAGAAAATGCAGAAATGCCAGAATTGGCCAGAATGCTTCCAAGTGAGGTAAAATAACCCTTTCTGTGCTATTCAGGGCAAGATATTGAAAAAATCTTTCTTAAAAATCATATGAAGAAGATACTATAAAGAATTGCCTCAAGTGATTTATCATGTTATCATGGGACAACACAGCAATGTTGCTGCTAGTAATTTTGCCGTTACTAGTGTTTCTGGTAAAGTAAATGTGCAGTTACTGCACAGGTATCATAAAATTCCATGTGTTACTTCTACTGCTGAAATCCACTCTTGTAACAAGATTTCTGGTATTTTATTTCTTATGTATTAGGACTGGAAGAATTTTGAAACTTGAGGCTTAAAAGTGAAATGACACTTATAACAGCTCTTTCATTCCATTATAATTTTATATTTACAGCAGTTCTTTTTAACCACAGTTTTTTCAATAGCTAAATATACCTTTGGTCCCACTACTGTTTCTCTGCCAGAGTTTAATTATGATAATAACCACTACACTTTGTTCTTTTGCACTCAACATTCACAGTGTCCATTGATTTCAGATTGTCTTGGGTCTCTGGATAATTTGAAGGGTAAAAGGTATGTGTTTGTTTAAGAATAGCTTTAGGTTTTCTTAGATCAGATCAGAAGCAACAGAAGCAATGAGAGCCTCCTGAAGCTGCAACAGTTGAATTTGCAACAGTGAGACCATTCTCTCTGAATTTTACATTACTGCCCATCACTAAAATTTCTAAGAATCTTATACATAAGCTAAAGAGCATGAACTAGATAAAAGGACTCGATTTTTAGGCTTCAAAATGCAAAAACTTCTCTGATTGATAGACATATAAGTTCTCAGTGCAGTCAGTGAGGTGTGTTGCTGCTAAGGCATGGGCTTGCATACTGTGTAAGGAGATGCAAGAGGCAGATGCTGCTAACTTTGAACTGGTGAATGCTTTATGTCCTAATTCCTCCTTTCTGGTCAGGATTAACTTCTGCTCAATTTCCCAGGATTCTTCCCTAGATATGCATACTAATATTCTTCCGTTTAAAAAATGAGCAATGTTACCTGCCTCTCTGCCAGCCCCGCTCCACCTGTGACCACTGTATGAAGAGGGAAAGGATATTTTTCCTTGTATGTATTATACTAATCGATAGAACATTAACCAAGTAAAGGGAAGACCAAGATTCTGCTTGGGATGGTCAAACACAATTTATCATCTATGACAAGGTCACTGCAAGCACCAAACACATATTCATTAGGCTGTGCTGCTGTGTATCAGGAAACTTCTGATGATTCCATGGAGAGGTCTGGTTTTCTGTTATTTATATTAAAAAGACCATAAAAGTAAGCATAATCTTGTAGCTTATCTGAAATACAAGAAGCAGGCTTTCAGCTAACAACAACATAGTTCATGGCTGTACCAGTATGATTGCAACTGATGGCAATAGCTTTTAAAAGCCAGATTCTTTTGATTGTTCTTGATCACCTAATGACATACTAAAAAAAAAATCAAGATTTTATTTTTCTTTACAAATTTGAGGTACATTAGTTTTGTGGTTTACCACTTCCAAGCATTTTCAATGCCTAGGTTAGGATTTCAGCAACACATTAATTGCTACTCTGAGACTATCTAATATTGTTGTTTACACTGACACTGCCAAATATTTCATTTCTTTTTCAATGCCAAAATAGTTGTTGTTTGCCACTGTGCTAGATTTCAGAGCAGACGTGTTCAAATATAATAAACTACTGGTGTGCTGATAGTGATGCTAGAGGCACAATTCACCATGCTGGAGAACAGAAGGATATTGCAAACCTTTACCAAAACAGAAGGCAGATTCCAGTATAGACAAGCATAAATCAAACTACTATTTATATGTTTATTCTTGAAGAATAAAAAGAGAAAAAAAGATTTGCATAGAAAAGAGTAAGCTGAAAGATATCCTGTTAAGGAATATTAAGGAGCCTTTTTATCAGAACCTGGGACTTCAGTGTAGAAAGAAGATACTATAGATTGGCCCAGACAGACTGTGTTCTGGATAGCTGAACACTTACATACCACACTATTCTGAATAATTTCACAAAAAAAAGAAGCCACCTCTTGTAGACAAATCAAACTATACAATGTGTAAAAATAAGTCCACCTATTTTTTCTAGTTTCAGATTTTTTTTCCATTTGTTCTCCCACTCAAAAGCCCCCCAAAACACTTTCATTTCTGTATTTGTACCTTGTAGTAAAGGAAATATTACATTTGATTTGTATTCATTTTGAAATACTTTTTGATACTACAGCATTTTAAGTGTCAAATTTCTATTTCCAAAATTTCCTTTTTAAAAATCCTATTTTTGCCCTAAAGAATGATTCTTCACTGAGAAAGTGAAATTGCATTCAGTGGTAAATTGAGGTGATCAGTATAGACAGGTACAATTGGAACTAAGAGAGAACCTTGATTGGTATTTTTGTTCTTAAAATCCCTTTATCCTCCACTAAAGTAATATATGACACCTCACACACATGGCCTGCACACAGGGTGGAATGGAAAAAAAAATCAACTACACAGCATGGAAAGAATCAACTTTGCTCTACAACCCATTTTTATGAATGAAATTTAAACTTGCAAAATAATTAATAAACAGTGATTTAGGATTTAAAATAAATCTCTAAAAACTATTACATTACTACCAAAGAAAACACTTATCAATAGCACAGTTTGAGGTTTACTGGAGACAAAAGCAAATACATTCACTTTTTGCCATTTTTCAATCTTATTTTCAACTAAAGAGTTAGGATTAAGAGCAAATTAAAATTTAAACTTTAAATTACTTGTATTTCAAGCCTGGACACACTGCTAAGATTGGAGAAACCCCTTTTACTTCTTCTACTTTTATTTTTTTTTTTCTTTCTGTGCTCCAAACCTTGCTAGAGTGTCCTGAGACTGATCAAGTAAGTAAGGTTTTGGAACCAAGGCAAAAGAAAGTCCAATGACATATCCCAAGGACCTTAGGCAGTGTACAGGAAAGAGGCCACAAGTACAACAGAAAGTAACCATCAGAGAAATCACATCAGTGTTTACATTGTATTACCAGAGAGCGATAATAAGTTGGCTACAAAGTATGATAAAACCATAATAAGAGCACACAAATTTGAGAAAGACATAATGAGAAAGACATATTTACAGCACAGTCCTGCGAAGCATATTGCCAATCTTAAAAAGTCAGCATTCCAGCAGTAACATGAGGTACTAAAAGCAAACATTAGAAATAATGAATGAGCAAACTTGATT
The DNA here is from genome assembly GCA_032275445.1 of Crypturellus soui. Taxonomy (NCBI): domain Eukaryota; kingdom Metazoa; phylum Chordata; class Aves; order Tinamiformes; family Tinamidae; genus Crypturellus; species Crypturellus soui. The sequence goes on from JAUBNY010000592.1 coordinate 9,254,027, forward strand.
GTTCTTTCTCCCTAAAAGATGTAATAAAGAATGGGAAATAAACATCAATCATATAGCAAAACCTTTGACTTTTTGCATCTTTCTAAAGAGGTAAGTCCACAGCTAAAGGAAAGTTTAAAGGAACTTAACTGAAATTCAATTTAAACCTAGATTTTTTTTTTTTCCCGAACAGAAAAGTGCAAGAAACAAGGTAGATAAAACAGGTAGTGTTTAACAATAAACTACAGAAGAATTCAAGGACAGAACTGAAGTATTGAATGTGATTAAGAAAAGTTGAGGAACAATCCTAGATGGATTGGGGAAAAATAAATATTTTGAAAATAAATAACTTGAAGTCAATGCATTTTACCCATAATGTTGAACTCTTAAAGCAAGATCTGAACAAAAGTCACAAAAATACTCTTTTAGGTGTGCTCTGTGAGTCATATTTCAGATTTGCTTTTGGAGCTATTTCACTTTGTATAAATAACTACATCAATGAGACTACAGGGAAAGGTGAAACATCTAGCTAGCTATACGGGACACATCAACATTTATAGTTCAGCATACTTTTGAAGGAAATCTTCATATCATCCCACTTTGGTGCACTTTAGTTCACATCACAGAGCAGCCTTGGAACATAAAAATGGGATTCTTTTTCTATTACACTAAAATAGGACTGTACCTACTCTGATGTGCTACAGCTATAAATGGGCACTGAGTCCTCAGGACTGCTTGTGTCCACAGAACCAGACTAGAAGCAGCTTGAGATAAACTCCCTGAAATTAGAACACTGCAGCTGTTAAGTTCCCAGCACAAACCTATTCTGACTACAGATCTACTTGAGGTGAGCTACAGAGCTTGCTAATGAAGACAGAGTCTCACTTTGTTATGTCAGAAATCAGAAACTTAAAGGCCTACCTAGTTAAGGAGATAAATAGGTGGTACAAGAGACAGGTTCATATCACTTTGTAAAATAACAGCATAAAAGAAAAAAGTCTGACAGTATGATTACTTCTAAATTTTGTACTAATATGAATGAGAAACATTTATATACTACTGATTGAAACTTCTATGACCATAGCAGCATCCTGCTTAACAATGAAAACAACTAAACCATTAGACCATATATATTGATATTGTCCAAATGTAAAAAAATGAATATTCTGTAATTCTGTTTTTCTGCAGCCATGAAAAAGTGGACCATTAGCCATCTTTTTGGATTTTACTTTTTATGCTTTTAATAGTTAGCAGTTACACAGATTTAGTTCTGCAGTTATTGCTATAATCCCAGGCTCATGCTTCAGAAATATTAGATTATTAGAACACAAGGATGCAAAAACATCACTATAAATTGTTAATTTGTTTCAAACATGAGTTCTAAAGAAGACTTTAAGAAATGTGTTTTTCACATATAAGATTATACAATGAAATGTACAGTGAAATGTACAATGTAAAAGTATATAAACCACACAACTTTTTTTCTGTCCATTTCTTCAGATAAAATAAAACTCAACAGAATTTAAAGGATGTTGAGAAATAAGTAATTAAGAAATAAATCAGGTCCAAAAGGAACCTTGAGAATGGAATTCCTGAAGAATTAAAAACAGGATTTTAAAAATCAATGCCATAATTTAAAACTGTATTATGGCTCAGATCAGAGTTACTTAAGGTAAAAGCTTACTTGTATATAGATACATATGTATATATAAAATTTGGGAAAGAATCAAATAGATTCTACTGAATTGTAGTAAGCTAGAGCTCAAATACATATAACATGATTGATAACATATTTAGTTCCCTTGGGCGCATAAACTGAATTCTAGAAATATTTCTGCCAGCAAGAGGAAGAATGTAAAAATGCAAAGCACCAGTTTTGGCACTGTTATTAAACTGCTAAGTAATCTTGGTAGTTTTTTGTTTTTTTTTTTTTTTTTTTTCCCCCATCATAATTCTAAAATAATTCTGGTGAAAGCATGAGTGAAAAATGACTGAATGACACAATGGCTGTTTCACTACTGTGACATATTTATATAAGATTAGAAGGCTTCTATGTAAAATAGGTGGATGCCATGACAACTTAAAAAGCCTTTGTAATATGAGGCCCATTGGCTTACTCAATATGAAGCTTGCAAATTAACACTTTGGCCCAATGATGCTCCACATAATGTAACTGCAAGCAGTGAAAGAAAGTTCCTTGTGCCTGACTCTCCCAACTTATCTCATAGTGTAACATACTTGTCTTTGATAGCAAATCTCCTATTTTTCTTAACAGCAACAACATTCGAATTTGTGCAGGATCTGTTTCGGGTATTTTTCAAGCCGCAGCGCAAAGTTTCTGAATTTGTACTCTGTCAGCAAAATACATCATCTACTGTGTTATTACCCAGTCCTGAATCAACACGAACACAGGAAGCTAAAATTAAGATTTTGGTGCCTTCGCTTCCTTTCTCTCATTAGGATGTTTGGGGGAGTCACTTGCAGACCCGTCCGTTTAAGTCATCTCCCAGACAGGGAGACTTATAAGGTTCATTTCCTAATACTTCTTTTGATTTAGGTTTCTGGGTACATCACACTCAAATTTCACACTATCAAATTCCCTTTTATACTACTCTTATCAGCTTTTAACTCTTTTTTGCAAGGGGGATTCCCAGGTCTCTTCTGACCATTTACACGGTCAGACCCAGAACCGGGCAGAGCCAAGCCCACCTCTTTGCCGCGGGAGCTCCTACCTGCACGGAGCAGCACCCACCCATGGTCGCTAGCTGGCAATACTCCGGCTCCTCTGCACTCAGTCAATACGCAAGGATGGAAAGGAACAGCTTGAAACTTGCAGCTTCCTGTCATGAACATGCCTTAAAGTCAAGTGGTAGACAGGCAATTTTAATTTAAGATGTTCACATAATGTCACCAACACATGCTATGCCAGCAGAGAATTGATTGTAGCAGAGCCTCTTCCATTTTTCTTTTGTCCTGACATTACTGCTGACAAATTTTAAATGCTGAACTCTGGGGCAGTTCTAGATAAATCACAGCCACGCTCACGCACAGCAGCTATGACACATTGAACGCGTTGTTTGCAGCAGCAAGCCGGTCTACGCATGGAAAGATTAACTGCAGAGGAGCAGTGCTGGATCTGCTTCACATACACTGTTTATCTGCATACACACAGTAACAGTTTTGCTGCAGGCCCAGCTGTCCAGGCTTCCAAGCATCTGGAAAAGAAACCGGATTTCACAAAAATACAGGAAAAGCTTCATCCTATCTTATACAGGATCTTGGCAAATCTAGCTGATATGTAGCAATGAGCATTTATATGATGGCATCGGCTCTTCTTCTGCACAGGATTCCCCATGGAACTTCTTGCAGAAGTTACATCTCAATTCAGATATTAATAAATTCAGGATGTAGTGTTGTACTTCAGTTTCCATACACTTGCCAAAGTGGATTGTAGAGCCAGCTGATCTGATTGTTAACAATATTGTTTGTAGAGCATTAGATATAAATAAAACAAAGGTTTTTTGCATTAAAGCTGGTCCAGAAAAACTTCAGAAGTCTGAAGCAGCTCCCCAGGTTCCTGGACTTCACCAGAGTTGCTACTGTTTATTACGATCGTTTTCACTGAGGTTCGATTAGCACCAGTAATCCTTCTTAATAGGAGGTTTGGCTCCCCTGCTGCTGACCTCACTCGAGCCAGGGGCTCGACTCGGCCACCACGCGGCGCCCTCCAGCAACGCGCGCCGGGAACTGCAGGCTGCGCCCTGCGAGCAGCCCGCGAGAGGAACATGAGAGCCCCCAGAAACGCCTGGGAAACAGGGACTGTCGGGGGACACAGGCAGACGGCAGCGCTAACCGCCAGTGACCAACAGCTAACGGCCAACGATTAACGGCTAACGGCCAACGGCCAACCGGCAGCGGCGCGCGCGCCCCGG
>JAUBNY010000592.1:9265452-9291870 GCA_032275445.1 Crypturellus soui
TTTTTACCAATTTCAGCTCCCAAATACTAAGAGGCATCTGTTGAAGATTGACATTGAAAATGAACACATTTGAGCAAACAGTTATGAAATAGCAAAAGGCATATTCCTGACAGCAGTGTGACTCCATGCTTAACCTCAGCTGTCTGCTCCAAAACCAACGCGAACAGAGTTATGTTTTAAGACTTAAAAAAAGACAATTTTTCTAGCATTTACATATTTCAGCCCTAGCATATGACGTTTGATAGTATTAAATACAACTAAGTGTTTTACAACAGGAAATTTTGGATGACCATAGTGATTTTATGTAATTTATAAAAATGTATACAGACAGTAATGACTAAAAAGCAGGAGGGTAAACATTTGCTTATTGACTTGACGAATTCCACTACATGGCAGTTGTCCAATTGACTTGTATTATGAATCCACAAAGAGTTACTACTCTTTGTATGAAAACTGATAGGAATTCCATGTGATAAAAACAATGAGGAATGAGGGTTTTTTTTTTATATTATACTGTATGCTGGTAATTATTATAAACTACAGATGATTATAAATTCATATTTTATGTTAATTAACACAAATATTCTTATGGAGGTTATGAAAAGCAACACAGCTAATACAAACTATCATGGGTAAATATTTTGGCACAATACTTTGAAGTATTTATTTTTATAATAATTTGGATTAGAACATGTCTTACCTGAACTTTTACCTAACTTACCATTTGAATAAGCAAAAATATAGAATGACCTTTTCCCTTGCTTCTACAAAAAAAAAAACAAAGAGAATTTCTCTAAGAAAACAGTGCACCTCATATATACTAAGAAATTTTCCCATTTATTAGAAAAAGCCTTTAAAGCGAAGAACAGCTGTCTTCACAAACAAAAACAGATTATTTTCACACAGTTGTTGTGAAGATGAATATTGAAAGTATATGATCTCTAGACTTAATTTTGGTATAAACAGTGCTCCCACCAGTTCTGTGCAGGTTGCTTATAATATCATAACTAAAAGTAAAATGATGAAAGTTGTAATAGTTGCATATAACTGCCAATAGCTGAAAGATAAGTATGAATAAGAGCAGCTATAACTGACTGTTTCGACCTCTAGGGTTCTTTAACTGAAATTTTAATTTTTTTTTTCCTGGCATGAACATTAAACCTATATGGAGAAAAAAAAAATAGTTAGAGCTCATGTATTTTGTACTGAGCCTTATCACACATTCACAGTGCACAACTGACAAGAAAGTAAAGAGAAAATGGGAAGAAAGAATGGAAATAGAAAAGACAGAGGAAGTGGAAAAAACTCACCTGAAGATGTAGAGGCTATGGGCTTATGTTTTTCTTCCCATTTCTGGTGCACTGTAAATTAAAACAGTAAATAAATATTTATTTATCAGTGAACAGGAGGGACACATTCACTGTCTCACAGCACTGGACACAGTATCCTTAAGTGCAAGCTGAAATGGAAGCTACAATCTACATTTGAATCTACATGGAAAAATCTTGCGGGAAGTAAACGGAATTGGCTGCCCTCCCTTGTCTACAGGCTCTGTGTGGGCTACACGGCAACAGTTTACCACTCCGAGCATTTTCATTTAAAACGCTGTGTTTGTCAGATTTTATTCTTTAATTGTTTGCAAACAAATACTAAGTTCTGAAAAAAATTGTATGGGGAGATGAGACAACAGAACAAGTGTTTATCTGAATTAAGGACTTTTAGTAAGTCTGGTAATGGAATGGAGAGAGACAAAGTGCCATCTAGTGAAGGCAATAACACTTTCAAATAATATTAATAATAAAAAAAAAGTTAAGATCAACTTACTGAACTTCGATATAATCAGTTCCCAGATGTGTGTGAATATGACCAGTATTTTATTAATACCATGTATCAATTTACACATTCAGCCAATTATTTACCCAGATCTATGAGCCCGCCACAAACTTCTGAAGCTGTTTCAGAAATAATATATATGTTAATACATTTTTACTAACATATGTTTACAAAGTGAAACAAGTTTAAGTTGTGCTGGAAGCCCTATGGTAATTCTAGCTACAAAAGGCACTCACTGTCCTTGTGCAGAACTGGCCCCCAGAATGGCCCATCGTATACAGTGCGCCCCGTGAGGCTCTACGCAGGACTGAACTGCCTGAAGTCAGCAGGAGGTCCACAGGCTTGTCAGGAGAGGAAGCTGTGTTGGAAAAGGAAACCCTTCCCTTCAGTTTTCTCTACAGTTTCCTGTAAAGGAAATTACCAAAATAAATAAATAAATAAAGGAAACCGTCACTATCCTACTCTCTCAACTTCATCTGTTTTCAATAGATTGCGAGATTGCAAGATTTTTTTCTCCTGTATCTTCTAATAGTAAATCTAGCCCTTCATCTTTAAAGAGATGGGAAAACACTTCAGTTTCACAGTATGAGTTTTGTGAATTCACTGTGAGAAGTGTTTCATTTACAACAGGCTGAGGAAGTAAGTTCACTGTTATTTATTGAACCACTATGGATGTGCTCAACATTAAATAGGGCACAGACTGAGCCTTCCCTGACATGCGTATAATTGGAATAATCCATGTATATGTGTTCAGAAATACACACTCCTGATACATGCGTGAACCTGGCAGCAGCAGAATTAATATGGTGAAAATTGCCTGTATGCAAACTTCTTTTCAGATCTTTCTACCAATTGATTTTCTTGGAATTTCAGAATTAAGTTTCACCCCCTGAGTTACCAGGTCTTTCTTGCCTCATAAGGTACATTTGATAACATGATATATCGAAAGAAATATTCTTCGTATTTCTTCATATGAAGTTCCTTCTATCACGTGAACGTCAAAAACTGAATGAAAGGTTTGAGAGACATGAATTACAAAATGCTAACATCCTTTGCTGACTTTCCCTGATCTTTTATCATCTATTCTGTATCAAACACACTGCAGCATTTATACCCTATCTAGGACTACTATAGGAAATGCGTGTATGTCTATATACACACACACATACATCTTCATATATACATATGAACTTCATTAAACTAACATACCTATAAATGCGCTTTGCTAGCACAGTCTGCAGTTCACATGATACTTCACTAAGTTAAAATAATGTTATTTCTAATTTGGTCTCTCTCATTTACCTGCTCAAATTGAAAGAACTTATAACTACTACATAGATCTCTAGCATAATGGTATCTACCTTTACAGTGAGTCTCTTATCAAGCATATGTGTCTTTAGCTTTTATAATGAACTATGTGATACTATTCTCTTCACCTGTTATAAATGTAAAAACATCCAAATGGGAAACACAAAAAGAGAAGGAAAAAAAATCCCTTTCTGTAATTTGATTTATATTGGAATTGATTACACTGAGGTTTGGAAGAACTATAACAGCTGAATAGGCACTGTAAGCAAATAGTTATTAAAAGTAAATTAGGAGAGATTTAGAATGGTTCTGTGAACTGGAACATGTAATGGGGAAATTAATTAAAGGCTGACCACCACGTAGTGGTGCAGAATACAGAAGAGTGAAACAAATCATTAACATTGTTTCTAGGGTGTATCCTATTAATGCATCCCAGGATATTGTATCTCCTGGCACCTTGGAATAATGCGCCAGGATAGGTGCCAAGCCTTTTAGTTTGTTCATTAATTTACCCTGTCTTCCATTGACAGATAAAAAAGAAACATAATCTGACATGCTGGAGTTTGCTTTTATTTAAATTCTTCCTAATGTCTCTCTCTGCTTTATTTTATTTAAAGTTTCCCCTTACCACTGCTTGTGAGTAAGAATTCCAAATAAGCTTAATCATTAAAAGACTCCTGACACTTTATATAAAGGCAGTGAGATTCACTTTTGTTGTAGTTTCTGTTGTACAGTTAGAAGCAATAAATACTGAAGCTCAGGGAAAAAGACTTGGGATTCGTTTCTTTGAATGACTTCTACATATATTGTGGAGTTCCACTGTGTAACGTTGGTCTTTCGATATGTTTAATACAGTACAGTTGATATTAAATCTTTTTATCTGCTGTGACATATATTTCTAATTAAATAGTTCTGACCTGCTCAGATTTCTATTTAGGTGCTTGTATATTTCCCTATTCCTGCTTGCACATTGATTCTGTGATTTCCCCCCATCTCCCTTCCTGCTGCAGGTAGAAGTGAATTGGGCTAGGAAGAGGCCATAGTTGGATACCAGCTGCCATACAGAAATAGGGAGAGAGAACATATCAGAAATATAGTGGGATATGTAGATAATTTTACCACAAAAAAATGAATTTTCATCCTCTAATCTTGTTAATTTTTGGTCTTTGGATTTCACATTCTACCCTTCCTTTTGTTCCTCCAAGAAGTTTGGGAAGAAATCAGATCCTTGAGATCATGTTACCTGCCCACATGGAGCACATATTGCCCCAAAACTCCTATCTGAGCTCTGCTGATGCATGTCAAATATCTTCACATCAGAAGAGCTCCTTCGTCCTGGGACTTCAGATAAGTCATTATAAATTTACTGTCTCTGCCTGATGGGAATAAAGGTCTAATGAGAAATTACAGGGAATAAGAATAGTTATGCTTTTCCTGTAATGCATAAAATCACTAGCTTATCCAAATGCTGTAAGACTTAGGAGCTAGAAGGTGGTTAATTTTCTCCCTTTTCAAGTAATCCTCAGTTCGGTAATTGTATTTTAAGGACATCAGTGAAGTTGGTCTGTTTTAAAATCCTGTCGATATACATGCGGGAAACGTCAGCTGCGGAAGAAAGTGTCATTGTAAAATTATTGAAAAATAGTCTTGACAGTGGAAAAAGTCATTGAAATGTTATTATTTATGCAGTAAATTCAAAAATTTATATATTCAATTTTTGGAAGGAGGAAGATGCTCAAATTAATACTGTGGAAAGTCTAGTTTCCATGGGTTTCATAATGTTTTTCAAAAATTACTCAAGCAAAACTCATTAAGTGGAAAGAAATAACTATTTTTTCCTTCCTTCACATTTTTTGCTGAGAAATCACTTGCTGTATTATGTCAGGTCCTACCAGCATTGTTAGGCCTGTCCATATGAGCCCACAGATGTGGGCTGACAAGAGATGCCACTCAGCACTATATCACTTTGAAGAGACAGGTAAAAGAAAGGAAAAAATGGATTTGTCTCAGAAGATGGGAGTGCACAGAGACTCAGTTTGCCACATTGATCATCTTTTAGTAATTACAGTAGGACACTGAGGATTTTCTTTCTGACGCTAAACCTTTTATAACAGATTGGAGTCATATAAAGGAGGAGAGACTGAAATAAACCTCCCTGCTTTTTGTTTCCTGATTTGCCTCACTCCTGAGAGCCCACCCAAAGCTCATGCTTTTATGTCCTAGTTCAAAACACATTATGAAAATGCTTCAATGAGACTTCAGTCAGGTTCTCTGCAAAGAGAAATCTTGTACATTGCACAACCATAGCCTTACATTTTTCAATATCTCACTTTGAAAGTTTTTAATGTACTTAAACATTAGCATTGAGAGAAAAAAACTAACTGGGACATGCGTCACTAGTCAGATTCAAAGAGCTCTTGGCATTGCCAAAAACTGATGATCTAGTTAGCATCAGTGAGTCAGCAGCACACGGTTGGGTGCGGATGCGAGTACTACATGCAGTGAGGCACCACAGTTCCTCCTTCTTGGTGGCTGCGAACTGATGTCCCTGCCATTTCTCCAGTTCAAGGCGGAGTGGAGACAACGGGACGCAGCCACAGAGTAGTGTCCATCAGAATTACAGTTCTCATACCAGTTCTCTTTCTGGGCATGAATCATTAAGTTGGTAAATCAACATGGTGTTTAGCGTGTTGTTATAACATACGAAGAAGCACTCATGTTAAGTTAAAAAAAGAAAACTACATCCAAGTCTTTGATTCCTTGACAAAACAAAAATAGAAAGGAATTTCTTCAGAGCTGCACCTACTGCTCAGCTTAGTGTATTATACCACTCACAAAGCTATTAATGATATTTTCCCTTTATGGAATCAATATTTCTTTACTCAGAAGCAAATGTACTTTGCACAACTTTACCAAGCTCCTTAGCCTTCTGGCTCCTGAGAAGTAGGCAGCCGCCTTTGTTTTCGTTGCCCACAGCACTGCAGCACCCGAGCTGCTGATAACAGTCCCTGAATATATTGTCATAGCAACGCAGCTAGTACAGTAGTTACCATTTTTTGCTAGTTACATAAACTTGAGGAAAAACAAAGGTTAATGTGACTGGGTTAATGGAGCCGTTAAAAGAAAGCTATGACAGAGGTTGGACCTCAAATGCAGAACTAGAAATCAAAAAACAGGGCTTTTAACATCCACGGGGAATTTTTCCTCAGCAGAAGACCCAGAAACAGAATTAACAAAGCACTCCCTGCTTACAATTGCCTGATTTAACCACTAAACATATTTTGTGGATTAATTTTGACATGTTCATCCCACACAGTATATGTTGCCATATCTACTTAAAATTGTAGGGATAACTAAAAGAAGTATCAGGGCAGCCACAGTTTTATTTTCTCTTGGCATTTTATTTAAAGAATTAAGAAGAACCCTTAGGTAGATTTCAAAGGATTTGACATGGTAATGGTCCAGTTCATATATTGATGGAACCCTTCCCTTATTTTCAGCTAAGAGTTTACCCATGCAAAAGTTACTCATAGTAGTTAAACTTACCAGAACAGTATAATTACATCCAGTAAGACTGTATAAGTAAAGAAACACTCATAGCGTTGGCCTTAGATACTATGCATAATCACAATGAAGACTACGGTCTAGTTTATCCACTGCTGTTACCAAAAATATACATAAACGCTTGCAGAATAATCTATACCTATATCTATAATCTAAACATATATATAACATAATTCAGACAAATTATTCAAAATGCATGAATTCAGTGATGCCCTTCTGATTTGCACATTGTCTTCAAACGGATCTAACTTTGTTTTCTTCCCCTACACTCCCAACTGATATTTGGATATGTAACATTGATATGACAGTTTTGGTATGAATATGCATGATCACTAATTTCAAATTAGTCCTCCTGAACCATCCTGTTCCACTGCTTACAAAATGTCTTTTTCAACAGTGCTCTTATCAGTCAAAAAGATTTGCTATAATTTATTTGTGCTTAAATATTATGACAGGGTCATATAAATAAGAAGATAAATCAACATAAATAGAATTACTAGAAAAGAAATATAAAAACGACAACACAGTAAAAATATTCACACTTATAAGTGTGAATAAATATCTGTCTTTGAACTATTGCCAATCTTTGCCTAAAATAAGAGAAACCTTTTTTAATACTGAAAAATGATTCTCTAATTCACTTGCCTTCTAATTTTTATGCTGAACTGGGCTTCTGAACTTCTGTAACATCGTGTTTTTGTGATACTTAACTTTTCCTGTTGAAAAACCATATTTTTTCTCTACCCTCCTCCCACCTGCTCCAACTTTTTTAGACATTGCCAAGCAAGGTAACCTTGCTTGGGTAAAAGACATTCCTAAACACCAAAAGGCTTGTGTCTTTCTGTTTTTCTATTTCACTGTAAATTTTGACTTGTTGAATATATATTTTGAAAAGACTGCTTATATTGATTTGGAAATGCGTGCCCATGGCATGCACAGTTATTGCCCTAACAAGAAAAAAATAAGTGCCCTTTCTACTAGGCAGAGGATCCCAGCTACAACAGCACTAGCAGGCGTCATTGCATTGCTACTTGGAAAAGCTGAATAAGCCTCACTTCTGCTATATCGTCTATCTTCAGAGCCATTAAAAGTAACACTGTAAGCTGAATGTAGTTGTCATACCAAGAGGAAGTCTTATTCTGATCTAATTAAATTTTTCTGGCAATGGAGGAAGACAGGGAAGGGAAATAATTAAGGCTTTATAAGTTATTCTCTTCTGCTGTTAAATATTCAAGAGGAAAATTCTCCAAAGTTTTATCCTTCACTGGGCCTTCTAGAAGACTATTTTCTCAGATTCCTGCCATTTATTAATGCGTTGATTCATTTTAGCAGGATTAATAACTCTAGGGGGTCATATTTCATTTCTGCTGAATTCCCAACATACAGAAGCTGTTTCAAGGAATCCTTACAAATAGTTACAGATGAACTATCATCTGAAATCAGTGTTATGTATTTAAAATTGAAGGCAGCTGCAATGCACAGATTTTGGTTAAGTGGCTTGGCAGCTGTCCAGCTGGCTATCCATTTGGAAGTTTTTCCACTCAGAAGTGGTATGAATAAGCTGCTCAACAGTACTCAAGGCCAGATCCAAAGAGGTTATAAACCCAGAACCCCAATTTAAGATATATGCAGCAAAAACAGAGCTCAGAAGCCTGTGTTTAACTCATGCACTGTACAGAGTTTTGCACCTTAGAATGGCTCCCAGAGCAGAACAGTGAGCAGTGAGATGCTTTAACTCCAATTCTCTACAAGGATGTAGAGAAATGCAAAGAAACTAAAATACTATGTGGAATTAGAGAGAAAAAAAATAAAAAGCCTTTCTCTCCTTGGAATCCACTTCCTCCGCTCACTTCTGCAATTAGGCAGAACATTTAATTCCCAAAAGTTTATAACAGTGGCTTGGACATCAACTTTTTTGTTTAATATTTGTTGTAAAGCTATGCACGAAAAGTAGCTAGAAAACTGTTTTTTTCATTCCACATACTGGAATTACATTCCTTTTTCCTACTTCTGTGTCAGGTAAACTGAAAAGCATTCTATTTCTGCATGCTTTTTAATGGTTATGTAGGAAATAATGTAGCTTTGCTACAAGTTTGCTAGTGTTGCAACAAGAAAAGAGCAAGGGTTTAGTTTTAAAACCAAAGCATTTCACTCACTGTGCTCACTTTCATACCTACTCATGAGTATGCAAACTGTGTATTCAAAGGGCTGTCCAGCAGCCAGCCAAAGTGTGCACCTTATTCTGCCTTTCCTTCTGCTGCCCTCATGCCCAACGCATCCTGTTTGCTGCTTGCTCACACCAAGTGCAATGTTTCAGTTTCAGTTCTGTACAGTTGCACAGGTATATGTAAGGAAGAAAGGCAAAAGACACTTTCCATTTGTACCTCGGGAATTCTGCAGTTATTCAGGAAAGAGGTAAAGGAAAAATAAGAGATAGGTTTCACAGCCTAGTGGTTAGTGTACTTAGTTCCCCTAAGTTTTGCTCTCAAGACTATCTGCAGTCCCATTTCTACTTCTAGTTTTGAGGCTTCTATTTCTTTAATTTAAAGACAGAAAAAACGGTCCAGTTACTTGTACCAGCTTGGCATCCAGTGAGTGCAAAATGGATACGACTGATATGCATTTGCTATTTTGAATTCAGTGCAATGCAGATGGGTAGCATCATGTGAATTGCAAGTACTAAACACCTGTTCTAGCATTGAATGTAATGGGTCCAGTATTATATAAATTAATAAGGGCCTCTTCTGTGCTAGCAGCTCATAATTTGCACATTCTGAGATCTCATTTCACCTTAGATTTCAGACACCCTCTTCTACTTTGTGCTATAGTAGTGAGAAAGAGAACCAAGCTCTTGAAGTATATCACTATCACAGTGACCTGTACATGTGCTTCTATTTTATTTGTCCCTTTTATACACACATATACTAAACACATTCCCCCTGAATACGTGAAAATACTTTTTTTTTTATGACCTGCTTATGCATCTGAAAATGAGCATTCCTGATCCCCCTGTCAAGCGAGCTATTTTATTTATTTTTTTAGCAATAAATTACTCCCTATTACTCCCTAAGTACTAAAGACTATATAGTTCAGGGAGAAAAATTAAAACAAAAGTGTGTGTGGTTGTAGATACTTTGTCTCCATTTCCTGGCATACTTTCAAAACTGAAAACTTTAAAACAATACAGAACCTTAAATAGTAACCAGTTGCTTAAAAATAATCATAGCCTGTATATGAAACATTACAGCACTGAAGCAAAAAGGTCTGAAAAAATAATAAATATTATTTTTTCATTATGTACAGTTTTTCATATTTAATGCTATCAAAGTGTTTTATAAACACATACAAAAACTGCGCAGGCATTCTCAGTTCAGGAAAAAAATGTAACTAAGAAGTTTATAAGGACAGGAAGCATAAATTTTGGCCAGGGATAGCTTTAAAAATATATCTGACAAAAAGTTCCACTGAGCCTTTGAATAATTTATCTATATCAGAGGCAGGAGCATCTGAGTAATATTTGTTGTAATTTTTTTCTGTTTACAAATAATTCATGCAATAAACCTTTGTTTTGCAAATATATGTCTTCCCAAATATTTACAAAGTATCCTACGTCAATGCATTTTATCTGATGGAATATTTCATGTGAGCTGTGTCAATACACTATCTTAAAAAAGTTACCCTTATTATGTACTTGCAGAACTATTAACCAAAGAAGGAATAACAATTTCCCTGGTACTTTTTCTGAAGTATACTTATTTTTCCCCAAATCTTTAGTAAACATGTTGAATTCATTAACTAAATAGTAGTAAGCCTCTCTAGACTTCCTCTAATAAAGAAAGTGCTTCAGGCTGGTAATTTTGTCAATTTACTCTCTCATTGGGATCTAGGGTCAGAGCTTTACCCTCTAATCACCCTGCCTAACAATCCGCATAAAAGTTCCCCATTTCTGACCCCAGGTCTCCATCCTCATTTCCCTCCACAGCACGAAGGGCAAAGGGATAATCTCAGACTATACAAACGCCTGCTCTGAAGTGTATTCACCTCCAAAGTGATGAAACAAGTGTACCCCAAGAAGCATGTGTAGACTATTAAAATCATTCATTATAAATTCTCAGCTGCATTAGTCCAGAGTTTCTGCTAAGCCAGGTTAACAGCTCTCCACATTTGGAGAGAGGCAGTAAACAGGAAGATAGCATTCAAGAGGCATTTGAGAAGTGTCATTAGAGGAAGGTGTTAGGCAGAGCATAGCTTAAATTAACTTTTTTTTTCAAAAGCAAACTTGCTTTAATAAACTTCCAACTTGCCAAGATTGCTGCTGCTACACTTCTAAGGTCCAGCACTTCATTGCAACTAATTTTCTTGACATTTTATAGATTATGTGAGAAGCTTCAGGTGTAAAATGCATTGTAGACAAAAGACTTTGCCTCTCGAAGAACCCCGTAAAATGGTTGAATTGTTAGAAAAATGACAACTAGTAAGAGACTAAGAATGCAAACAGATTTAAAGCTGTGGGAGCTCTTGAAGGATATAGTTAGGCATTGAGTTAAGTGTCAAAACCTGGAAGCACCCCTGAACTTGTATCTTCCTCTCTAATTCTAGTCCATAACTGTACACTTAAATGTACAAGGCTTAAGCAAAGTTAAAACCAAGTCAAAACCAAGTCAAAGGAAAAAAATGCAAAATATTGGCTAATAACTTCTGTGAATTTGTGATAAAAGGGGTAACTTCAGGAGAATCTGACTGCAGGGTTTTTCTTTGCATCCCTTTGGAATTTTGTCTAGAGTAAACAAGCATGTCAAAGTATTAAATTTTCACTTACACTGGTATATAAAAACAGAAATGCAATGACACTTGGACACTGCTATATAAAACCAGAAATGCAATGACACTGGGGGTAGTCATAGATACTAGGAAACACTGCCCAAGTAAAACAAAATGCCCCTAGCTACCTAAGTCTAAATGTAGGAGTACAGCTTTTTTTTTTTTGCTTTTCCTCATTAGCTGTTTCTCCTGCTTTGATTGCTATGCACCAAAATTGAGATTGATTCAGCCACACTCATCTGAGGCATGGCATATGCATCCACTGATTTGTCCCTGTAATCTTCAGTTACCCTGTAATCTGTTCCAAATTATTTTCTCGGAATATTTCCTTTATTATTCTTATTAACTATGCTAGAGGTGAATACAGTTGCCTCTCCTCCCACATAAGTTGATGTATGACAAATCTTTAGGGTCCTTACTAATTCTCCATCACTGTCATGCATCCGAAGGTGGATCTCCCGAGGTGCTGACTCCTTCTGTTGCCACTGGCGATAGTAGCTTGTAGCTTGTTCCTGTGGAATTAAATATTGTCAGTTCTTGGCTGCCATGTGTCCTGCATGTGTATGTGCCCTTGGGAACATACCTGAGCTACCAAGGAGCCTTACCAAGGAGGGATTAGCAGTCCTATGCTATGGATGGCTGCCCCAGATACACATATTTGGTATCACAAGTTGCAGCGTTGTATTTTCCCAGAAACTTGTGGTATTAACAGAAGAACAGAACGTGTGGCATTTTCCAGGAGATTAGGTGGAACATACACATTACGTTACCACCTCTAAAAGCATATTGAAATTGCAATCCTCGTATTCAAAGGGTGTGACAAGTATTTTTGTAGCTTTCCAAACCTTTTCAATATCATATTGAATCAGGAATGTCCTCAGGTTTTGAGGAGACCACATCTTAAATTTGCCTTCTCTGACCATAAAAACCAATGGCCCCATCAATAAGACACTTCGATTGAGCTGATAGCTCAGTTCCAATGACAAAGCAAACCTGGGTCTATCTGCAAGCAACCAAAAAGCTGTGAAAAGTCAGTTGGTCTCAGTCCAAGTCCTGATCCAATTCAGGGGTGAGGGCTCAGACTCCAATCTACTCCACTATTCATTTTATTACTTTCCTGGTTTCTGCCAGTGAAAGTTTTTGTTTCCAGTTCTTGAGAGAAGTACAAAGCAGTCCAAAAGCTAACCGATTAAACCCAAAGACAGCGAGCTCACAGTGCCCATAACACTGTTCTGATAGCGCAGTCCTCCCATTGCCGCTATAGTAGCTTAAAGCCGGAGTGGGGAAGAGCAAAGCAGTTTGCATAAGGCTTCCTGAAGCAGGAGGGCACTTAGTAAGTCAATTGGGAGGAATTCGGCCCTTTTTGTCACGAGAAGGACCTTAAGAAGACTAGTCAAAAATCACATGGCAACACCTAGGTAATGAAAATACCCCTTGAGTCTTACCTAGATGGGCATAAGAGCATATACTAATAAATACAAATGAGCATCATGCTTGAAGACCTTCATTTTTTTTTCTCATTATTGTTATAAATATATGCCCCCTCCATAGCCAGCTCCTACAGTTTCAGCTTTGTTTTTTTTTTATTACTTTGAATTAATTAGTTGCACTAAAAAGAGACAATAATAAAAAAAAAAATCTCTCTGTTATTTTGTGAGTGAAGAGCAAAAAGCAAGGTAAGGGTCTTGCTTTAACCCCTGTACACCCCACAAAGCTGCTGCCAGAAATCACCATAGTAGACAATGGGGTTACAGTCAAGGTGGGCCTAAATTAGAGCCTCGGAGTCCTGCCACACCTGTTGCTCATGAGGTACTAATTGGGGCAAAAGCTATAAAATCTGGAGTAAAGGAGGGTAAGGCTTTTTCCTTTTCTATTCTGTTGCAGAGAAGGCTTGAAGAGGGCTATGCTGAATTTTTTTTTTTTTTTTTTTTTTTTGGTCTCCTGAGCTCCTGTACTTGATTGCTTGCACCTAAGCTCTCTGAAGATGAGGAGGCTGCTCCCTGCTGTGCTTCAGGGGCTATGGAGGTAAGGTCTTCTGGAGCCTTTGCTGTGGGCTAGGGCAGCCAAAATATGTGCATGTGTAAGGAGGGGGATATTCCAATAGCTTTCTTTCTGCTAACTTTTTAGCATTACTTGTTGGATGTTTCGGTTTTCATCCAGGAAATGTGTGAAGTAGTCATATCATACTTGCCTGGGTATATATGGTACTCATTATGACAAAAAATATTTTAAACTTTTAGCAGCAGACTTAAGGGTTAGATGCTTTACCAGGAGCAAGGCTTATTTCAAACAAGATATTTCTTTGTTATATTTTTTGTTTTCTCTATAGTTTAGCCTCTTTTTCCCTGTGTCAGATATTTTAGAAACTCAAAATGAGATGTTAATGATGCTGTAAATGTATATAATGCCTTTTTGTTATGAGGTCCTTTTTGATTATTCATTAAACTGTAGAGTAGTAAGTTAAAGCATTTCTGCTACACAGACACAGAGGAGGTTAGAACAAAATAAATCTTAGAGTAAATTCAGGTTTCTAAATCCAGTCAGTGAACACCCATAAGTATACAAGTGTTTGTACAAGGAGCAGGTGTTCAGCCACTGTTCTTAAGTACTGCTAATACACTTTTTAAGTGTACTTTTCTAACTCATAAAATGGTGATCCTGCTGGGATAGCTGTCAGCTGTGCAGGTTTCTCCCTAATTCCACTGCTGTTAAGAGCAGGATTGTAATTTACTGAGGTGTGATGAGCTGCTGTCAGCCTGACGGGAGCTGCCCACCCCTTGTGTTCTTACCTGGCAGCCTGCACAGTAAAGAGCAGCAGGACCAAGTTATAGCTCTCCAGTTCCTTGCTCAAGCTTGAGTTCCATTTTACGTAGCCAGCCACATTCTCCATGTTTGGATGTCTGGTGATTTTTGTCTGTTTCTGGCTTTTTTTTTTTTTCAATTCAGGAGCAGAGCAAAATATTGAGTAAATAGTGTATGTTCTTGCTCATGTTTGGTCAAAAATCTACAGATATTAATTTGTCTATACCTTTTAGTAATCCTGAGCTAATTTGACTGTTAAACCAAAGAAATATATTTCACAGAGCAAAACTAGGGAAATACTGATCTAGCAGAACCTTCTTTTTGTTATCCTTTACCTATTGTTTTCTGTTGTATTTTAAGCAAATCCTTACAATATTTTACATATTAGCTTTTATTTGTGACAATTGTTTGTTATAGTAGTATCAATGGTATCATTTGTGAATGCTTTGTGTTTGCCACTAAATGTGCAGGCTCCAATGTTGTGTGCTGTCAATGACAAAAGTCTCTAGTTGTGTAGTTTTGTTATAAAAGCTGAAATTCAGGAGCCTTTTACAGATGATGTATGACTAAGATAACATTGTAGTGCTTGCTAGGAAGTTAGGTCTTCTAGTTATTCAGCTGTATAACTGCTTTGGAAAAGGGTCACCTGAATTATTTCTGTAATTTTTTGGGAAGATAACTTTTTCAAAAGCAAGTGATGACACAGAAACATACTAGTGTTCTCTTCTTCTGCCAGTGTTAAAACTCAATAACTTTAATATGCAATGAAACTAATTTATATTAAGTGTACTAACTTTTATTAGAAAAAAATTGAGGAGTGGTGCAACTTACTGAACAACACAATATGTTCTTGTGGTAATAAGTGGTAAACAGATAGGGTTAGCTCATTATATTTGACTTGAACAAAGCTCTCTCAATAAAGTGATAAGATGTTCTGTGTATTTTCTCCTAAAATGTAAGAAAAGTAAGCAGGTTTCTACGAAATACTGTGGAGTTCTGCTTCCATATAGGCTATTGCAGGTGCTATTTCTTTCAGTTGCTGACTGTATTTAGTGCTGTGCTCCATGACATTCAATAAAGCTATCCAGTAAAAGGGTAATAAAACTGGTATTAACCCCAGAGACCACTGCAGAATAGAGTTAATCAAATAAGGGTCAATGACACTGATTACTTCTCAATAGCTTACCTCAGGATCAAAAGTAATGAAACAAACAGTGATTCCGGTGGGCTAGAAAGACCTGTCTGTGTAATTTACTGCTGTAGCAAAAGGTTTACACTATATTTTAAAGGTTGCATCTGCCACTCCTTTGCTAGGCTCCCCAGAGTAGCCAGAAAAATATCTACCTCTCCTTGTAGGAACAAGGACTATTTGATATCTAAGGACTATTTGATTACCTGTTCTCTGAAATTTAGCAATGAATGTGACTATGTCATTAAGATTCTCTTTTAATCTTGCTTATTTGCATATGTCTTATGCCATTTGAGTTGCCAATGAGTTCTGTTAACAGAAGTAATAATTGCAAATAATTCTTGATACATGGTTGGCCTGACAATTTGTTTCATCAACATTTTCCTGAAATCATCTGCCACAGACATGATTCGAACTGTCTACCCTCAGCAGTTCTTTCCCCAAGCCCATGAAGAAATTGTTTCCTTTGAAGCTTGAAAGGCTTTTACCTTTATTTAGCTTTTCAGATTTGAGTGAAACCTGAAGTTCCTGCTCCAGATAAATGTAACTTTGTGCTGAAGAAAAATCATTCAGTTGCGGACAAAATTGATGATTTTTTCAAAAACCCCGGACAATGGATGCTAATTCAGTATCTGCCTTTGAGTACTAATTTTTGTTTATGATCCAAGGACATAAGTAGATTCTCCCTCTTCATCCCTATCTACTGTGGTGTTTTTTCTGGGTCCCAGAGGATCTCTTGCCACACTTTACTTTCTCTCTGTATGTGAATGACCAGCATGCTTGCTTAAAGCACTGTCCCTGCATCCTTCCCTGAGCTTTGCCTGTGGAATTGCATTCTGATGAGGAAGCAGTCTCAGTTGTTTCTTTTGCAGTTTATTCTCTGCAGCCTCAGTTTTCTTTTCTTGGGTTTCCAGAAAATGTAGTAATGCAACATTTCAATGTTGTCTACATTGACTTTAGAACAAGCGGGTGTTTTTCTTTTGGTTCCCTTGATGGCTCTGAGTTAGACTGGATTTCAGTCTATCTTGCATAACATTGTACACCTGCAGCTTCTCTCAGACAAGAGATGGGTCAGTGCGTGCCGCCTAGGACTACACAGGGCAGTGTCTGCTGTACTCTGTGCACTGCAGCCAAGTGAGGCTTACCATGTATTTCTGTCCATTGTTGCCATTGTTTCCTTCTGTTGCACAGAAGGAAAAAGGAAGGATGCATAACAGTCCCTTCAGTTTGATGGTACTGAGATGAATAAGGTAGTGTGTTGCAGTGCTTTAGTTCTGTGTTGTCATGCAAGATCAAATTATTTGCGAGTCATAACTGATATTTTATTGCTGTATGAATTGCAGAGAAATAACAATTACTCATTTGAAAATGATGCAGTGGGTGATGGTTAGTGTCTCAAATCATACAGATTTCAAGTTAGGCTGCAATGAGCAGGAAAGCAGTTCCTTTTTTCCATGGGAAGTTCAGAAGGCGTTGTTTTCCTCTATCCATGTTTTCTCAGAAAGTAACAGTTTAACAGGGAGCTGCAAACTAATGAAACACTCCTTGAAAAGGAGACTTGAGATGAATTTGGATTTTGTAGCATCAAAATAAGCAATAATGTAAGGAGGAGACAAGCTGTGATGTTCCATGAAAAGAATTTAAATTTTTGGTGTGGATTTTGTAGTTAACCCCTTAGCTTTTACTTCATCCCTTTCCAAAATATTTAAAATAAGGAAGCAGATGCAAATAGACACTACATGTGCTATCTCCAGTGCTTTCAGTGGCACCCCTGCTATGCTCTAAAGTTGCCTCTGAGGGGTAATAGATTTAATAATCTAGAAGTTACAGAATATTTCAGCTATGCCATTAGCTGAAAAACTAAATGGCAGGTTAAATGCTAAGTGCTGGTCTCACATTTGATAGACTGTCTTGGAAGCATTTTATATAATGAATCAAGGTAATTTCTACCTGAAGTGATACTACTGAAGGGGCATTTGTATAAGAAATCTTCCTTTGAAATTCTCCAAAATTATTCTTCAGAGAATGAGATGTGCTCTCAACCCAGTGGGAAAAGATCCTTTCAGGCACTTGGCCTTAGGTTCTAAAATGATTGAATTATTACAGAAGGCTTGTTTCAAGAGCAATATATTTTGGGTTTTGTAGCTGAAAATTGCTTTGCTATGATCTATGTTAATTCTTCATTGAAGGGCAAAAGCAGTATGTTTTTTGGACAGCCAAGAAATGGCAAGAAATGCTGCTTTTAACTCTGCTTGAAACAGTGGCAAGGAAAAATGCTTAGGAAGCTTACATTATTACTTTTCTTAATTTGCTGTTATATATAAATTGCTTTTGCTTCAGGCTTATTTTTATTTGCCAAAAGTAGTATTTAACATGACAATACTGAAATGAAAAATAAATCTGATTAACATTATGTTAGTTAGCTATTCAATTAAAGTAATATGAGTTGCCTGATGAATGACTGGAATAACTGAGTGTTTTCATGCTAGCAAAATATGGACGCAATGCTTTGATCCCTAGAAAAAATTCCATTGGTAGTAATGATGAGAAACTGATCCTTATGGGTTTTATTCCTGAAATGAGTCTGAAAAGAACATAAAAGTGACTTGGAGCCATGGATATATTTAATTCTCTAGTCATTTTTTCTTATTTATAGCTTTGCTTGAACAACATTAAACAGTTAAGTGTTAAGTAACTTTTGCTTTTAAGCACCAGAGTGTATGCATTTCTGTAAATACAATTGCTGCAGTGCTGTTACTTAGTGATACATACTTGCCTTTTGAAGCATTGTTTATAAATACAATATTGTATACTTATGACTTAGTTTAATGACAACCACTATTGGGCAAAGCTACCCATTCTGTTTTTGTATTCTTTCAGACAATCTATTAGCTTTTTTGTGTAACAATCAATACGCAATGCTTTCAAAGGAGAAAAGCCATCTAAATAGCCTCAACATTCAAGGTTTAAGCTATATAATCTTAAATTCATCCTGTTCAGTAGAAGACTGAAATGACTTGAATATTTTGTGAAGTGAATTACTCATGGGAATGTGATACCAGTGTTTTTAACTTATCTGAAAAGAACATTTAGATCTGCTAGTGAAAAGCTCAAGTGGAAAAAAAATCAGCTATAATATAATATCTTAGCAATGAAGGTGATTAAGTATTGGGCCAGTTTAAAGATTGATAGTAGAACTTATAGTTAACATCTATTCAGAAATCTTTTCTGATAGTTATGTCTTATTTAGAGGCGAAATAGAGAAGAGAAAGGATTGCAAAGTCTGAATTGTCTTTGAAGACTTGAATTGTGAATCATATTTTTCCTATCTTAAACCTTGATGAGGGAAAATAGATAACCACTATAGTGCACGAGTGAGTTTGTGCAGGAATTGGGAAGGATTTTTTTAATTGCAGTGTATGACAGACTAGGGTGAGTTAGTAATTTGATGAGTAATTGTCTGAATTTGTATGATGTGATATACAAGAGGTCAGAACAGGCGACTTAATTGGCCTTGTTTGCTTGGCCATCATTGGTGATATTTGCCTTGTTTGAAGAACTGCTCGAGTGTATGGAGAAAAATCTTAGTGGCAAAATTTCTGTACTGGACTATAGAGCTATGTGTACCTAATTTATTCGAAAAGATTCTCTTCTCTGATATAGATTTCTCACTTCACATTTACTGCAAGCCTATTGCATACTCTTTCATTTTGATTTTGCGGTAGTTTTAATTATTTACTTGTATGTCTTTGACAGTAACCTGTCTGACAGTGTCATAGCATAGATCTAGAGATATTTATATTAATAAGTATGGTATCTATGGTGTGAGGGGGGAAAGTTTTACTTGCTCAAAAAGCTTGCTCTGGGTAAAATGTCTGACAAACACAGCCATCTGCAGACAGAAGTACTTCTGACTTTTACCAATTTTTTAATTATTAATAAATTCAAATAACCTCAAGTATATAGTTTCTTGCAGAAAGCCTCTAAGCAATGAAAAGGAAAATTTAGCAGCTGGACTACAGAACAGCATTAATTTCACACTCATTTTGATGTGCACCTGGTCACTAAAGTCCAGGTAATGTAGCTATCTCATGATAAATAAGCAGTTATTTGCATCAGTTCACATAGATGGGTACATGATATTCAGATGCTTTTCTCTATCTCATCACAATTCTTAATGCTAGATTTTGATGAAGCCATATTTTTTGAGAATTTCATTTCAATCTCCCCCTCCCTTTCAGGTTAATTTGTATATAGCTTGTGTAGTGATTTCTATTCAACTCTAGTATCTGTGATGGAGACTTTTCTTGGTTAGCCTAGTGCAGATGGAAACTCCTCAAAGCCAGTTACATGTTTCATTTAACGACTAATTTAAACTACTCCTTTTTTTGTCTTTGCATATCTGTTAGTGGCAGATTCAATTGTCTCTGAAAGCTACCTCCTTTGCCACATTCAAATTACAAGATAAATTTTTCTAAAACTTCCTGTAGATGTGATGCATCTTGGATGATACTTTATGTGCAATCATCATGAAATAAATATTTAGTCAAACAGTGTTTGGTAATTTTTTTTTATTTGGGACATCTCAAAAAAATTATAGAATTTCAGGAAAGCCATTACAGATAATTATAGATCAGGACAAATCAGACTGAGTATAAAATATTTTAATGTGTCCAAATAAACTTATGCTCTTAAAAAATAGCAACTGCACTTGGGGCTATTTTTCTGAAGAATGGCCCTATCCCAGGAGCTCAGGTATGACTCTCGTGCCTAGTGTGGTTGGAGGCGCTCCTGTCAGTGCTTATGCAGCATAACAAACCCTGGAAGCGGGGAGGCTGCCCTGCTGCTGACCTGTGGTACTGCATTAGTTAGCAAAATGCAGCTCTAGGAGAGATGTCTCTGCACAAGGAGAATAACTTAAGCAGGTGGGGAGGGGAAATGAAAGAACAGGCCTTAGGACAGGGAGAGAATAAGCTTGCATGGGAGGAAGGCAGGCAGTAAGATATATTTGATTCTCATGGCTAACTAGCACTGCCAGTCAGTAGGTGAGGCAGCTGCACTGCATTATGGCTACTTGGTTTGTTTGTGGGATGGAGGGGGCAGGTGAAGAGGTTATTGATAGTTCTACCTGGTGAGTCAAATGAACTGTGACCTCGGTGCCTCCACAGGTGGGTGGAGAGGGGCCTAGAAATCATCTGAGGTTAAAGAATTTCTCTGAAGGAAAGGGAAGCTCGCATGGTTCAGATGGCCCTCAGAAAGGGATATGCTGAGTTGATGGCTATGGAAGAGAATTATATTGCCCTGCTATATAGGAAGAAGTGGGTTTTTTTGTATTCAGATGAATGGTGAGTCACCTGAAATCCAACTGCCACAACAGCTGAGACATCATGGATCAGGAGAGGTTGAGGCAGAATATATCTTGATGCTGTGTGCTCTTGGACTGCTCCTGGTCTAGAAACTTAGTGATAAACTGTTTATAGATATAAAGAGAAAAATATAAATGTATTAATATTGCACCAAGAATAATAGGAAGAATTATGCAATGTAGGAAAACCTTAATGATAGCTAGGATATACAACATATTTACAAGGTAGTTGATGTATAGAGTACCAAATGACAAAAATTATATTGGACAGAGCAATGAAAATGTGCATTCCTTAGTAGACAAATTAACTAAAGGATCTAACACTGTTCCTGACCAAGCTCCTGTTGGAAAAATTATTAATGCCTCTGCAAATCTTTGGAATTTCTCCAGAGTACCCTTTGCCTAACCAAAACAGAGGGCTCGTTGTATTTCACTGGCAGCATTTCCAGCAGATTTAATAGATGTGCTGAGAATATCATCTATACAATGGGAATTTGTCACAAGTAATCATTGCTTGATCTGAATTTTGAAGTGTTATGCTTAAGCGGATCATTTCACTCCAAGGGCAATGCGCTGTTTAAACTATTGTTGCAGTTGCATTTTGGCTCCATATGCCAATTCAGTGCTCATCTTCTATTTTGTATTTCAGAAACTTTTCATCCTTTTTACCTGAAATAAGGTTCACCTGACTGTTTCTATGATGATTCAGAGGAAATATATATTACCAACACACTGCTAGAATTGTGTATGATATTACAATGCCATCTGTCCGAGTTGAACATGGCATCAGATACTTGCAAGAAAATGTTGTTACTTAATTATTGATCAAAGTCTGAATAAAGAACTTCAAGAAGGATTAGAGTTGAAAATAAATGGTATTTCTTTTTAAACCATTTCGATATGTAAAATAAAAATAAAATCTATTTCAAGGAGAAAAAGGAATACATGTTACCCACAAATATAAAGTAGGAGGTCATTATATAATTAGTTAAAAAGCTTGTTTTCATGAAATGTAAAGGAGAGTTTTATAATCAGTGCTTTTCCAACGTTTTGTGAATCTTCATTTAATACAGAAATATTCTACATAGTCTTAACTCCTCAGGTTGTGTTCTTGATTAATCTGTCATTCTATCTGGAAATCACACTGATAACTTAAAATGCATTAAATATTTTTCAATTACTTTC
Source organism: Crypturellus soui (assembly GCA_032275445.1). Lineage (NCBI taxonomy): Eukaryota > Metazoa > Chordata > Aves > Tinamiformes > Tinamidae > Crypturellus > Crypturellus soui. The sequence continues at coordinate 9,287,520 of JAUBNY010000592.1, forward strand.
ACATGTCAGCAATATCTACATTTGCCACAGGGATACTAGAAAATTGTGGAAGAAAGAAATGACAAGATAATCTCTGTTAAAATAACATTAGATAAACAGTAGATAAAATATTCCTTAGACTTTTTTAAGATAACAATTTGCTATACTTCAGTGATTTTTTTTTTTTACCCTACACTTTTAGTGACCTAATGATAAATTAATGATATGGATCTTATTTCAGTAGAGTTAACTTAGAGGAAGCCTTTTCAGCTTTGAAAGGAAACACAGAAAAATTGTTTATGTATTTTCAACTGTGGTTCAAACCACTGACTGGAAAGCGAGTAAATTGGATTTGTTTCACTTACATTTGCTTATTTAGTTCCTGTTTTCTTCAGGCAGAATGCTATCACCCAACTGTAGTGCTCTTCAGGGCCACTTCTGGGGCAGTGGATGACAAACCCTCGGCTGTGCATCTCTGGAAGAACTGAAAAAGAGCCAATGTGCTTTGCCTTATGCAGGTGCTTGTCTTGGTCTCAGCTCAGCTGTGGCATGAGCCAATGGTGCCTCAGGTGTTTTCTGGTGCTCTTTGGCACAGTTCTGCTGTGACATGGAGGGACAGGAGCCTGTGCTAACAGCCAGACTTGCTCTGTCTCTCCAGCACAGCAAGGAGGCTGCTTCACTGCCCAAGAAAGCTAACGGGCCTCATGGTCCACAGTGGAAAAATGTAGCACTTTTTGGTTACTGCGTAGAATAATCACTTAAGATTGACATGACTGAAGGGCGCTCATGCCATCACAGAATAATTCACTGTAGTCAGGATCTAAATGAAAAGTCCTTGAGCTTTTTCAGCACACTTCCATCTTATGAACAGACTGTTTTGGTGAATGTATACTCATGAAAATGTGAATGGCTTAGTGGTAAGGCATGTTCAGATGTGAGTAAATGTGATAAATACTTTTCCTAAAAGGAAGTAAGTCAATAGCAGTGCCCCAGTACATTTCTCATCTGTGTATCAAAAAGGGAGGAATCAACGGGGAACCATATGTCCAGAATATGTACGAAAGTCAGTGGTCTTTTGAAAGAATAGGTAAAAATTTATTGGAAGCGTCCACTAAGAGAAGGAAGGTCCATATGTTCACGCAATTGATTTTTCAGTCCCTGGTTTTAGGGTGAGGAGTGAAGGAAAGCAGTACCTTCTTTGGTATCTTTTTATGAGCTAGTAAATAAGCCAACACAAGAAATTGGCTTTTGGCAATCTAAAAATGAGTCTTAGCATGCTCTTCAGGCATTATGTATTTTTCAGTAGTTCCTTTCCAGTCATTTGGCCATTAATCTCCTTCTATAAATTATTTTAGGCAAATAAAATCATAATGTATGTGCCAGTTATTGGTGCAGGATCCATTAAACTCCTGAAGGCACATCTCCTCAGTGGTCCATGCAAAATTGATTTATTATGCTGTTTTACATGGAAAATTTACACCCTATAATTGTCTTATAATAGACTGCTTGAGAAAATGCTTGAATACCCAGCACACATGGTATGTAAATTTGATATTACCTTGGGATTCTAATTGGACTCTTCCTGGAAGGAAAGATTGAAGCAAAGATTAAAGCAAAAAATGTTTTACTTATGCATTTGTTCTAAACTTGTGCTAGGACACCTGCGTTTGCAACAGTGATGTGGGTGTTAGGCCTTGCTTTCAATGATCATTGTGTGCATATTTTCCCCTTATTTGTCTGCTAATGACAATGTCTTTAGTCAGGAGGATCTACCTAAGAAAGTATTTCAGAGGTGGAATCAACTCAATTTTCTAAGATTTCCTGGAAAATCAATCTTAATCAGCTATGCTTTCTATCTTGTTTTCTTTTCATATATGACTGCAAACTTTGATTTCACCAACATGCATCTTGATTGGCAAAATCAAACTTTATGTAAATATTTGTGGCAGTCTACTTCAAATGTCTGCATTGAGCAGTTTGGATGCTTCTGCTAGAAGTTTGTTAAATTTCATGGAAATATTAAACTATAATATCTAGTCTAAATGTCTTAATGGCTATTTTCTAAGCTATGCTTCAGCTTACTTGCAGTCAAGGGATTTAACTATAGTGTTATTTTCTCAATGCATTGGGTCAAATCTGCTTTGAGATCTGTTTGAGATCTGCAGATCCATCTGCAGAAAATCCAAGCAATATTTAAGAAATCTTGTTTTCCTCTCAGCAACCTTATGACATGAGTGAAAGCAGCTTACCAGTCTCAGCTATTTCTTTATCTGAAGACTGAGATTTCATGAGGATGGCTGAGGGGGTGGGCAGGTTATTTGACATGGCAGAGAGCCAAGCACTGATGTTACAATATTAAACAGTTCTATACTAATAAAATGACTGAAAATAATGTTGCCCTGCTTATTTGCAGCTACATTTCATGCAGGAAATGGTAGGTTTATTTTTCCCTGTTTGGCCAAGAGATCAACAGGAGTAAATATAGCCACTTGCTTGCAAAAGTAGATTAAGATCAGGTGTGATAGGCCTCTTGTATCCAGGCCTTTCCAGAATGAAGTTTTTCCTTATTTCATTGTCAGTGTCATGCCCATAACAATAAGCAGTTTTACAAATGGACAGATTTATCATTTTGACATGCCATTTTCTGTATACCTTTCCAAAGCTGTGGATAAGCTGTGTGGATATTTCTTTTTGAAAATAAACTGATTATGTTATTGTACTGATATTTATACTATATTCACAATTTTGTTTTCAATTCTAACCTTGATATGTGGTCCTGAGGAGACCGGATTTATTGTGCTTGATACAATGTTCAGTGGTTAACAACTGGACGAGGTTATAGTGCTGTTTTGATAATGTTGAAAATGCTGTGATTTAGTCTATTGTGCAGCAGGTACTGACACATGGAGATTTTTTTTTTAAAGTTTCACGTATCAATAAAAATTTGCCTATGGAAACAAGATCTACATGGTGGCAAGAGAAGGAGCTGAATGGGGAATGTGTAACTGTAGCCATGAAAATAACAACCTTGCAAAACCAGGAAGTCAGGGCACTTGTACACTTAACCCATTTAGTTCTAGTAAAATTTAGGCATATAGGCAATATGTGCAATTTGGACATTTATACTTAAATATCTTTATCATTATGTTGTGTGCACTTTTTATTATTGCTATGTTATTGCTAAACAGCTGAGAGCTTTAATTTCTCAGAAGCGCTAATCTTCCTGATGGATTTGCATGCAGCTCCTTTCCAGCTCCTGGACAAAATACACTGAGATGGGCTAGCACTGCATTATAAAGATGAATTTGGCTTTATGAAAGTGGTTGTAAATATGAGACAAATTAATTGGCCTTGTGGATATTTGCTGAAGCAGGATCAAGGTTTGTTTCCTGTTGACATTTCAGTGAAATGCCTTTTGCTCAGTACTCCTTTAAGGAGAGTAGGGGAAGAAGCACTCTAGTACACCTAAATAAACTCCTGATAAATTTATAGAAGGAAAATTTAAGAAGCAACTTATTTATGCATAAGAAATGGAGGAGGACTGATAAGACATGGAAAGACATTTATAGGTGAACAAACCCAGACATGAGTGAAAAGGGCAGCTCCAGGCTGCAACTGAAACCTTCTATTTCTGATCCTCCTCCCTTTTAAAAAGAGTGATTCTGTTTAAAGCCAGCATCCTATGTTATGACAAAAATGTAAACTAGCCATGTAAACTAGCAATGTCCTTGTGCTAGAATGGTCCCTCATCCACAAATATTGGGCAAGAGTTAACACCCCTTTTCAAGCTTTTGGGTTATGCCTCTAACTGCAGCTTGAAGCAAATCTGTCCTTGGATAAGCAGAGGACTTGAATCTCAAGGCCTGTCAACCTAGCACCTTCCCAAGTATAAAATTCTTAAAAAGAAATAAAAAGAAATCTAATAGCTGTTAGACTTGATAAAGTGCTAGCTAAAAAGGGAGACCCAGAGGAGTGCAAGAATGATTTAGTGTGAAAAATCATTCTCACCTGAGCGCTGCATCATGTCAACCCTGTTACTACCAAGATGGCAACAACCAAGTAGGCAAGAACATTTTAAAAGGATAAAGCAAACAAATTCTTTAGTGTGAGAACCAGTCTCACTTCAGCTCTTGCTGCTGCAATATAAACCAAAGGTCAGGATAGACTGATTGCTACCCTAAATGTTATGTATCTGTATCTGTGGTGCAGATATGGCTATGACTGCTTAGAGTTAAACCAACAAACAAAAAAAACCTTACCTGTTCAGAAAGATACTGAATTTTTCTGCCCTGAATGATGGTATAGGATGGATAAAATCTTTTCACAAAAGATATGCACAGTCCAGGTTAGAAAAGAGACCCAGGTGCCTGCA
>JAUBNY010000592.1:9339691-9353429 GCA_032275445.1 Crypturellus soui
TTACGGTGATTTCTTTATCAGTTATAGTCTGTATATATCTCATTGGAATGTGTTTTTATTGCAAAGAAAATAAAAAGGTTGCTGAGTTCCTATACGGAAACTCCAGTCAGACCGCAGTTACTGAATGAAGCTTAGCAATACGGCAGAAGTGTCATGCATGACAGAACATAAATGTGGTTGCATTTAATCTCTAGACCTCATCTCTAAGTTTCCCTTTTCCCTTTGAAACTTGGTTTGATTTTGCTTTTTGTCAGTCTGCCTGTTACTGAGCAGTGTGAGCGGACAAAAATGTCTGAAGTTGGAACTTGGATCCTTCTTTGAGTAGTATTGTCAACATTAAATGCTTTGAACAGAAAAATCCGCAAAAGCAACAAATGTTGGCCCTAGAGACTTCAGCCTCCGCTGCCAGTGTGGAATCTAGTGCTGTAGATGGCACAAGTTCCTCAGTGTTCTTGAGCCTTAAAATAAAGGAGACAAACAGCCACATCCAGTGTGAGGAGAGGCCCATATACATTCATGTGAAATATCTCTCTTATTTCAGTCTGAAACAGCCTCAATAATATTTTGATTATGGTTTAATGGAAATTGTTATGACAGAATTGAAATTAGTGAAACTGTTTTGTAAGGGGGAGGAACGAGGTGATTTCTACCCTTTTTGAAAGTGAATATTCTCTTCTAGGTGCTGTCTTAATTTACCTCCAGCAGTTCAATTAATTATGCTTGATCTGAATATCTATGTTTAGCACTGAAGCTTAAGTTCCATCTGTCCAAAAAGACTGTAAAAGTGCAGTCAATTAACTGATGTAGGGAAGAGGAACACAAAGGCTGTTTCAGGAGGATATATATGATGTAAGATTCTAGAGATGTGTTGCGCCTTTAAATCCTGGCCGTCCCTTACAAACCAGGCAAAACGCTTTCCTGGAGGCACTCTGCAGTCAGCGACAGCGCGGACTACGTATTAGTCTCAGTATCTCCATGACAGCGCCCGTATTAAAAGTGCATGGACGGCTTCCGAATGCCCATTGTTTGCTGTCACCGCAGATAGGATTCAGCTAATGAAACAGCTAATTAGATTTTGTAATCCTGTCGTCATTGTGTTTGAGAGGTGACATTTTGCCTGAATTTCTCTTGTGGCGCTCTTCAGGCTGGAAAGGAATGCTTTCCCTGGCCAACTTGGCTCTCGTCGTTTTGCTGGAATGGCAGTTCCCTCTGTTGGTGTAATGAAATTACTGCCTTCCCAACACCACTATGTCATTCAGCATTTAAATAGAAAAGAATAGGAAAATGATGATCCGATTAGTCAAACAGGCCTCTGTTGAAAATCCATTTCTGAAATCAAATAGTAGAATTGGATGGAGCTCATAATAGAAGAATTACTTAGGTATTATTACAAACTATGTTATGTATTCATTGAATTGCTGAATGTGCATGGATTTGCCAGCCATTCTCCACTCCCACCTCTCTGTTTCTCTCCAGGGCAGATATAGTGAAGGGGATAACAACCAAGTTAAAAGCAGGCCGATTAGCACAAGTTTTGAGGGGGTGCCGAGGGATAATCTCCCAGACCACGTTCTTCTACATCTTAAGCAGATGCAAATTGCACTGGAGCTTTTCTGACTTCAGCAATGCGACTATGCTAGAATGTGGTCCTTGAATCTTAAATGAATGCCCTTTTGGGGCAGGTAGGGGAGAAGGGTGTTTTTTTTAAGCCTCATTGCTAATAGTATTTCTGCTTTTTGTGGTTACTGATTTTTAATGGAAGTTGAGAGCCTCATTGCCTTAGAGATCCTTTTAAAATCTATGTAATTATATAAACAAAACTGTGCTAACCAGGAAGGCTCTATTAATTGATAACTGACCATGGTTTACCCAGATCTACCGCTTTTCTGCTTTGGTGGGTTCTCTCTGACATCTGTGAGAATCCATGTAAGATCTTTCCTTGATATAGCTCACTGGTGAATTGAAAATTTATCTTGAAAAAAATTTTTTTTTAGATTTATGTTTCATAATGTTTTGTATAAAAACGGCAAAGTTGAGAGAATCATGGTGCAAGTTACAAATTATCAGAGGAGCTGGAGATTGTGGAACAGCCTTGAGATACTAAGCACAGATTACCCAAATTTGTATAATATGATGAATACAGTAATCTAGCTGAAGACGTTCATGTGAATCTATATGACAAGTAGATTATTGGATTGCCTGATAAAATATCTTGACCACTCCTATTTTATTAGCATTAACGTTACACACCTCTTCAATTTAGTTACATAAGTGATACATAATAATGCCCTGCGCTTCTGTAGCAGATTCTCAAGTACAGATTCTCAAGGTCTTAATGCATTGATTAGCTTTAATTACATCTCTGTTGGTGGTGATGCCATCTCTGCAGTGTTCTTAATGCAAGCTTCAGCACAAGGATGTTAACTTTTGAATCAGTTGTGAGGCAAAAGACAGAGAAAACAGATCTCCTAACCTAAATTTAGATGTTAGTGTCTGCCTTGTCTGTAACTTGTAATGGTGTTGCTTTCAGGCTATCCTGACTTCCATTTCTTTTTCCCTAGCGTGTTTTTAGCATTTTGAATCTAAAGTTGAAGACAGGACTATCACTACATTGCATTATATTTTTAAGTGAGAAGATAAGTCTTTTACATGAGATACGAACCACTGATAGTGTCTCATGTGAAAAAAAAAAGTTTCAAAGGTTTTCATGAAATTTAGTTCTACTTTTCATGAATTTTCTTTTATCATTCATCAATTTACAATTGAAATATTTAGAAATTAGCTGAAAAAAGACCTTCTGGTTCCTTCAGATATTGTGATCTACAGTTTGAGTAACTAAGATGTTCATAAGTTTTCATAATATAACTAAAAATGAGTAAATGCCAGAGACATAACCACTTTCATAACATTGTCTGAAGCCTGCTGCTCTTTTGCATGTGTCTTTAAATGTTTTTGTTGTACTTTAAATTTACACGTATATGCAAGATTTGGTCTCATATCTTGGAGTTTATTTGATTTTTTTATATGTTTTCATTTAATAAAGCAATATTTAAATTTGAGTTGAAAGAGCAGATCAAGATGATCTTCCACAAATAGGCTTAGGACTGCTTCTTACCTCTAGGTACTATTTTTAGCGTGTATTGGCCATGTCAAGGTTACTAGAATGCTGAAAAGAACAAATTCTACATTTTGCTCCTGATGTTTGCTCATTTTAAAAATGTGAACATTGATCTACTAGGAAATAGAAGAAAAAAAAAACTAATTTCACTTTGGTTTAGAGTTTTCAAGTATAATGACTCTGGTCACTACAGAAACAAAATCAGCCTTCTTAGTAACATAATTGTAATTTAAAACCTCTGAGTCATCTAGCACTTTTGTCTAGCTATTCATTATTAGTGATAATTGTATGAAAGGAAGTTGTTCATCTACTCCTGCTGCTTTTTCTCCACTGGAAAACATAATCTTTTGTTTGTGGGCAGCTCAATTAGCTGCTTTGGAGATCATAATTATTTCATACCTGGGGCTTAGAAGAAACTGGGGGAAAGATAACTATTAAGCTCTGCATGGAAATAAAAAACTTATTTGCAGAATTGTTTTTAATGAAGTTTCTAAAGTTTGTTGGCCACGAGGCAAGAGAATTTAGTCCATAAGGCATGCACAACAATATAAAAATAAGAAGGAAAATAATGATGAGATGTGGCAGGAAAATAGTCACCCCTAAAAGAGTATTACTGCCTAGAAGAGTCAAAAAAAAACTTTTAAAGTACCTCACTGAATTGATGTGCTATAGCCTCATCAAGATGTCTGGGGAAGGGAGAATCAAATCCCCAACTAGATTTTAGACTTAACTTTTTTTCTTTTTCCTTCCCCTCTAGTAACTATTTTCTTTTCTTGTAATAGGTGTTGATACAATATTCTTGACCATATTTCCAGTGTCATGTTATATTCAGTTTATTATTTGAATCAGGTTCAAATTTCCATGCTTCAAAAGACAGACATTTCTATTTTAAACTTGTAACTTTTCTAATTTATCTAATCTGATAGGGTTATGAGGCCACATATATGACTGTTTCAGCTCAACTAAGGAATATCTGCAGCTATTTGAACTATTGTAGCACATACTGCTTGAGAATGTACATTCTAGCAGACAACAGCTAAAGATAATTTTAGTTTGGTAAGAAGTCATTTTTCCTATGTGCTAGATTTCCTATGTGATAGTCTCTTAATATATGCTTCATAACCCTTTCTATAGGGCTCAGTATAGACGTGTGCTCAGGGAATTCTAGATTGACAAGGTTTAAAGGAAAAAGTATCGTTTCAGAATATAATTTCCGCTTCTATATTTTTGAAGAATATCCATTGACTTTGGTCCCAGGGTTGAAATTTTATTTCTGTAGACCCAACACATCTGTAAAAGAGCAATCTTGATTCTACTTTGATTTCTTCATCATCAGAAAAATAGCCAGGTAAATTGCAGCTTTTCTATCAGTGGTAGTAATTCAACAAGCTAGAAGACAGAGCTCAATCTAAGTCCTGAGTTGAATTTGTATCAAGGAGGGAGACGGGGTGCAGGGAACTTTGCTGAGCTGAGACCACGTGATTTAGAGTTGCTGAAATGATCAGTTAAACCTTATAATGTATTTTTTTTCTTAGCAAAATCAGTTCAAAGCAACTAATCATTAAAGCAATAGCAAAACATGTTGATTAAAACAGATTAGTATTATTTTATTTTGGCAGAACCAGTGATTCATTCTAATTTAATTTTGCTTATAACATATTTAACCTGAATATGTGCAAGGTGGAAGAAGACAGAAAAGTAAATAGATTTTGCTTGAGAAAAATATAATAACCACTTGTGACAGCATTAGCAGTTGTCAAAACTGCAATCCATTGCATTATCAAGCTCACTTGGAGAAGTATTTCTTGGAAAGAGGGATGTGATACGGAGGAGACTGGCAAGTCCTGGTGTCCGTTACTCGATCCGTTAATTTTAAAGAAAGATAGGAGCAATGAATATCACTTAGTCTGCTCTGTTTCCTGGCATTTATGACACTAAATGAAAGAGTATTTAATAGATAAGTGTTGTCAGTTCTTCTACAAGGATTATCACAAAAGACAGCATGTATTACATGTGTGTTAAAGCTTGGTCCATAAAAATCAGCACTGCTTCTGGGAAGTACAATCAAAACCCATGGTAGTAAAATTAACTTGTGTTAAATTACAGTTAGAGTCATCACTTTTGCTAGGATATTGGTTGTGCCTGTTCAGCCATTAATTTGAAACAATTTGCTTAGGAATACAGATTGCTCAATATTGTGAGGTTCAAATGGAATCACATAAAGGAAGAAGAAAACAGGTGTCTTGAAGATTTTTTTTTTTTTTTTTTTTTGGCTTTGTAGCATCATATCTGTATTTTGTTCGCTGAGGAGCTAACAAGGCTGTTACCTTCCTAACCCACTTAAGAAATTCAGGATATTTTGCTGAACTCTAAGCATAGATGTTGGGTAAATACACACATTCAAACATAGCCTTTGCTTACTCTTGTTCTCATTTTGCTGTCAATTTTTTACTTCTGTTTTGAGGGAGATTTTGAAGAGTGATTATTACCTCTACCTTAAGGCAGTGCTGTAAGGATCAATGTTTACATGCCAAAAACTCTTTTACCTTTTCAGGATGTGTTCATGATGCTAGATGTCCCTAGTTTCAAACACAACTGATAGTCATCGTGCACCTATATGCTCATAAAACTTGCTGGAGACCCAACCACCCAAACTGCAAATTCTAAGAGATTTGCTTCAGTTCCAAGGGAGCAGACTTTCTATGCTATGATTATATACTCTCCAGAATATTTGAGGGATATCTTTTCTTGCATTTAATGCTGGAGAAAAATGGAACTATTTAAAAATAAACAGTAAATCATTTAAAGCTGTCTTGTAGGCATAATTTAGAGTGAGGAACAAAACTATCCATCTCATGGAGTACTAGTGGCGTTGTGCCTGTTCATGTTTCACCAAAGTCCATTTGTTTTTGTTCAGAGCCTTCAGCTATGTATTAAGGTGCTTTCTGAAAACATTGTTTTTCATCCTATTGACATACTCATTGGTTGGAACATCTCCGATGAATGACAGGCTATATATTTACTAAGCCCCTTTTAAGACAGACAGATGTTTGAATCACTAGATTTCTGTGCTTTTTGGAAATAGACCTTTTTTAGTTCTGCCAGAAAGCATTTTTTTAGACTGTCAGCTTTGCTTTGCATCTCAGCGCAGAGGAAGCTGTAGTTAGATACAACTCCTGACAACCTAGGCCATTGCTGACAACCTAGGCCCGGCTTGCAAATGATCAGTCTTTGAGGCTAGGAAACGGGATACTGCATATGAAAGTGTGGTTAAGGATGATGGCTGGCAAAAAGCTGGTGATACTTGTAGGAGAACACAGGGCACCTGCTGCAGTGCAAGCATTAAACAGTGGGAGAAAGGCCTGTGGGACGATCCATGGGAACAGCTGTGCTCTATCACAGAGGTGACAGGACATTTTGCTGCTCATGTAAAATGAAAGTGAATATCATAGGTCAGTAATGGAAAAGAGTTTACAAAGCAATCATATTCAGGCTGTGGAAAAAATCTTGTTTTCTTTTCTTGCTTGCGGTGCGAAAGGAACATTTTAATTGTTGCTATTTATGGTTATAGAAGCCACTGTTCAGTGTCTTCTTAATTTCCTCTGTAATCCTGTGAAGATGTGCTGAGTGTCTGCCAGAGAAGGGAACTGTCAATTCTGTGTTTTTGGAGGTTCTGTGAAGAAGGACTCACTGTAGGATTGTGTCATTGACCACCTGTGTGAACTTGTACAAACACCTTAATCTGTCTCCTGTCTGTAAAATGGGTAGGAAAAAACAAAACTTTCAGAACTTTCAGAAAAACCTACTAATAGGTGTTCCCAATTAAATAATAAAGATCAGTGTCCAGCATTAGACAAATAAAACTTGGGAGCAGTGTTATCCACAAGGATAAACTTCCTTGCTTGGACACTGAGTTAACGATGCCCTCTGCTGATTCCAGGAAGAAGTATTTCTGAGAACCTTGAAAGATATCTAGCCAGGACAAATCTAACTGATGAGGTAAATTGAAGTAATTCTGTTGCCAATTATTGACATATCTAAAGATGACTGTGGCTCATTTGCTTAACCCATTTATATATGTATATGATTAAATATGTTTGAAGAGATACTTCTATTTATATATACTTGTATAAATGGAGCTTTTTGAAAAATCTAAAAGATGCCAATATGGTGCCTTTTCCAGAATAAGGGCAGTAGATCTTGCGCACCTATCTGTCAATTTGATCCTAAAAACAGATGAACTCTTGTTAAGAGTAGAAATGCTGTTGAAATCTGGGAATAAAAGAGAACAGGAGTTGTCACTCAGTACCTGCAGGGCTGTTGGTGCCTGTCCTAAGTGCCTAAAGGCAATGAAGGATTTAGCAAGAGCAGGTTGACCAGGAGTGTGCACTGGGGGCATCCCTGTGAAGGGAGCACCACAGGAAGCAGGGATCTTAGAGTGCTAAGAGTACCTGCTCCTGCCTCCCTTACGGGTCTACTGCCGCACGCGCCTGGCTGCTTTGTCTGAGACAGAAGATGGGCAGGAAGGAAGCGAGAGCCAGGGAAAACTGTAGGGGCACTGCTCTGAAGCAGGAGCAAAATATCTTGCAGAAGTATTCAGTTGTGGCTCTCTACATATCTGACATAGCACTGGAAAAGCAACAAAATACTCAATAACATATTATACAGTCATGTTTCATCAAACTATGTGTTTGTGTCTGGAACACCTGAAATGGCCTGAAACATGTCTGCCTAAAAGGACAGAGCTTTCCCTGGCCCTTTTTTTGCAGGTAGATAAATGGAGGTATCTTTTGTAGCCCCCCGCCCTGCCTCAAGCAGATAGCTATCATACATTATTCAAGAGGTTTTTTTTATTAAAAAAAAAAATAAAAGAAGATGGCTTTACAACTCAAAGAATATGAGTGATATTTTTTTCTTCTGATCTCAAACCACACCATAGTATTTTGAAAAACTTAGAAAAGATTAAAAAAAAAAAAAAAAAAACTGAAATTATAGGGGCTTTGGACATCCGGGACATATCTTTTTCTAGTTTTGTTCTTTAAGACTTTCTTTCTGTTCTTTAAATTTAAGTAACTTGCATCTATTGTTGATGGACTGTTAAATGCATTAAATTTGTCTTTTTGTTCATATTTTTTTAAAAATTGATAGTTTAAAATATTCTCTCTAAAATTTAAGTGGATGCATATATATTTGTTCCTATTTTAAAAACATAATATATAGGTAACTGCAGAGATACGTATGAAGAAGCTTCACTTTGGAAACTGTTAATTGATCATGTCCTAATATTAGAAAGCTGTCTGGTTCTGAGCTGTATATGTCTGAGTCAAGCTGAGTTGTACATGGTTTGTTTTCAACACTGGTAATGGAGAAGGGTTTTGTCTGGTGGTTCTATTGTGGTTTACTATTGTAAAAAAAATCTTACTGATTCTTCCTCCTCCCCCTCATTCAACACATTTCCACATCTCCCCTTCCCACACCCTAAAGAAAAAAAAAAAAAGGTGGCAGAAAGCAAAGCTTTTCTTATGGTGGTGTGATTTTGTAGCCACAAACTTTGGAATACTACCATCCACAGAGATAATGGATTGAGGTTTGTAGCTTCTGGGTTTTTGTTATTCAAATCTCTGAAAATTAATAGAGTTTCTTTACCCAGTAGGTCTCAGTTAGGTCACTGCATTTGTATTTATAACAAAAGAGATTTCCCCCCTCCTCTGCCCTGACTCCTCAATTTATTCTTCTCTTCTTACTATTGTTTGATAGGCAATAGTTTATGCTAATTTACCATTCTGGATTAACTTTACTTCCAGCATATGATATATATTTAGCATTTATTAGAAGTATGAGATAACAAAATGCTTATAAGACAGAAGCTAGATATAATGGCATTTGTCGAGATAACCTGAATCTTAAAGTTTTGCTTGCAATAATAGAATCTTATTAAAATTTTTAGCCACATAACATCCAAGAAGGGCATTATGGGTCCTCATCTACATAAACCAAAAGGATAATGTGGGTAAGTTTTCTTGCAGGGGGAGGAAACAGGAGCATGAGAATGAAGTAATGAAGTTAGATTTTGAAAGAGTTAAATCCTTTGAAGGCAACATTTCTTGCTTTGCTATCTGAGATGACAAGGATTTTCAAATCTCAGCCTGAAGGCAATATCCGGTATTGTATGTGTGTAAAGGTATACGTGAAAGCTATTTTATAAGAAATTAGAAAAATAGAACTTTTTCTATTAATTAAAGATATTCTTCTAATCTCTTCATCATTGTTTAGCTCCATCAATGCATAAAGCACTGCACTAGTTTGCTCTGCTTATTGATGAGGGTTCTTTGATTCTACAAGGGTAACATGGGACTTCTGCTGTATAATATTCTGGCTCATCTTTTCTGCTCTGTTACCAACTCTGCTTCTCTATCAATGGTGGGAACTGGATGTAACACTTCTCAAAGCATAGGTGAAGTCTTGCAGACTGCAATTCAGAGCTGGCAAGTAGGATCTGTTTTATTTCTTTCAGATTTTTGAAGGACAGAAATTATCTTTCCTGTGTCCTTCACAAGACTGGAAGGTCGTGTGAGCAGCAGATTTGTAAAAATCTAAAAAGAAAGTCAATGCCCATTTCACATGGATGATTTCCCTTTCCCCCACACCTTCTATGACTGTACTCAAGACTTACTGTAAAATCTTGTGTGTAGGTATTTCTGGGCATTCAGTAAGTCTCCTGTGATAACCCACTATATTTTAGTTCTGGCCTGATGCACAGATGTCAAATAGGTGTTTGAGTATGTTTCTTACATTTCCTGAGGGCTTTTTGTCCTTAGTTTTGCTTTATTGCTGTCTCAATCTCAAGGAATGCAAATAGGACCATGTGTTGAATTTTCCGTGAAACATATAAGAGTCAACATTAAGATAGTTATCTTTGTCTTATGGATGTAGATAATGTGACTAAGCAGCATGAATGTTTCTTTTTTCTTTACAAGATACTTATTTGCACACATCAAAGTATATTAAGGCAATATGACTTTAATAAGTAACTGAGTAAAAAAATGTAGATTTTTTTCCCGGCTAATTAGTCATGTCCTCTAGACATGTTTGTGGCTCAGAGTACAGTTGCATAAAATCATTTACATCAAATCTGCATTTTGTTAGCAGCTAATTTAACACTGATGTTGTAAAGTCCAGTTGGGGTGGTGTTTTAGATAGTTTAATGTTGTTCTCAAAAAATTTTGGTGTTTATTTACCAACATACTTTTCTACAGAGACACAGTGATGATTTTTTGTTGAATGCCTTTTTAATGTTTTTCCTTGTATTCTAGAGTACACAGTATCAGAATGCCAATCCAAGAGTTTTAGACTGTGCAGTAGAAGCTTTTCTCTAAATTTGTCATTGCTTATGACAGGAGAAAAAAAAGAAAAAAAAAAACCCACATTCCTGGGACTAGTAGGAAAGCTCTAAGTATTTCGAGAGACAGGATCCCGTGGTACATTAGAACAGTTACGCAAGTGAAAAGCGCTTGTTTGAATAAGAAAATCATCAAATATGCAGGTGTTTGCCACAAACATGTAGCAAGTCTTCCTGCACCAAGATCCTCTGTTCATGTGCTTGTCTATGGATGTAGCTGTGGAAGCTGCCCCATTGTTCTCCTATTATCATGTTTGTTGCTGATACCTGCGCATTTCCTACTGGCAGGAGAGGAGCAACCTGTTACCCATTCCTCGCAGTTATGGATGGTGATTCTGCCAAACCACTGTTCTGTTCAGGACAGAAAAAAGCCCTAAGATGGATCTGAGAGCACTGAGGAAACATCATGGCAATTCTGCAAATGCTTTCACTGCTTGCTTTACATCAGTTTCTGCCAAGAATTCATATAGAGTGTCTTAATACATTGAGATATAATCTTACACCTCAGTAGAATGAGAAAAACACTGCAGCATAGCACCAAATGAAGCAATATTGGATCCTTTTTAGGCTATTACGATGCACTTTTCTGTCTGATGTATATCTCCTGGGTTTGCTTTCATTCTTTGGGTTCTAGGAAATTTTTTTACTTTGTTCTGTTTCTGCTCTTTTTCTCAAGGATTTTTTTTTTTTTTTGCAAGAGATATTAAATGTCCAGAGCCTCAACTAAAATGTATGATGATGGAAAAAGCAACTAATACTTTTAGCCTTATGTCTCAAAAGGAAAACATTAAAACATCTATTAAATCTTTCCTGTACTTGGATCCTGGATTTGAAAATCATATTTTTGCCATGTTTCAATTTTAATATAGAGTAAATGGGCAACTCATGGATATTTACATCAAACAAGTGTTATCCTTAGATTGAAATGTTTTGTGTATTATGTAATGCATGTTTTATGACATGAGATATTTTGATTACTTGACTAGATCCTAACTTTATCCAACTTGTATTATTCTTGCGGGGGGGGGAAAAAAAAAAAAAAAAAACATGGAAAACTGAGTTTAAGAGCTTTTGGGAGATTATCTTTTCTTTATAAAACTGCCAAGCCGGCTCTGCAGTGCCTGCTGCTGCTGCTCTCTACTGCAGCAGCTGTGAGAGTGTTTGGAGCGTGTTACATTCTGCTGGCGTGAGTCTTGCCAAGGCATCATCAGGGAGTTCTTTTCGCTACCATGTTTTAGAGTACTTGAAGAAGAGACCACCTTTCCTTGTATGAGTCAATCAACAGTAGTATTCTTAAGGATTCACCAATGAATTTTTCTTAGATTTATAATTTTAGGGCTATATCAAGTAAAGAGATAAATGGTAGATTTGAGAAAAGATATTTAATGTAGGTATTGGTTTGTTATGTAGCTGTATGAGAACACTGGAAAATTTTGAGAACAAAAAGAGGAGAAAGGATAATCAAAAAAGAGTGTTCAGTGGCAGCACAGAATTAACTACAGTGGAATTAAGCCATCTATTTCACTGATGATCTGGCCCAGAGTTAGTCTTTCCCTTTGCCTAGAGATTGAACATCACTATAACCTAATTAACAGCAGAGAACTCAGACATTTTTTCATTTTATTTTTCTTGAGTCTTATAATGGTACTGTATCTGTCTTTTCATTAGCTCTTTCAAGGACAATAAATCTACTTAAGTCCATGAGCCAAACTTAGAGATTTCAGCTTTTGCCTTTATTACTACTATTCGAGTAGTGAATTTTTTTGAACTTATCAAAGACACTAGACCTTGATTAGATGTGGGAGCAACAACAGTCTTAGTGGCAATACTTATGATCAGAGAACAAACCTGTTTTTATTTTTATAGCATTTAAGCTTTATCAATTTATTTGTTGAAGTGAGTTCAAAATAAAGTGCTTTGAAAGTATAGTCATCGTTAACATCCCCAACCAGAAACTTTTGACATGAGAACAAAAGAAGTACATGAAGTATTTGTAAGACACATTACTTGTGCCTTCAATGCCATTTCCTACTTGTAAAGTGATTCCTTCGTATTTTGTGAATTCTAGCTCTCCCTTTTACACTGGCTCATTAAAGGAAGCATTCCCATTTATTCAGTATCGTTGCCTGCATGATGTCTTCCAAACTTTGCATCTCTTTAGTGCTGCATGGCTCGGCATTTTACAGTTGTCTTCTAAGAAACTTCAAAGCTGTATATGTTCTTTCATAAGTCAAGAACAGCTATCATTTACAGTTAATAAAACATTTCTGGTCAAAAACGAAGCCAGACAAAAATGAGATAATACATCTTGGTATACAGCATTTTATAATATGCCAGGTATGCATTAGCAATGTTCTAGTTTCAGCACTGTCATCTTTGTTCTCTGCTGTTTACTATAGTAAATAGAGCAGCTGGTGAGAACGGCGCAGTCTGGTGTGTTTTGTAGACTGTGTTGTGTTCTAGGGTGGTTTAGGAACGTGCTGTCACATGTCATCCCCCTTACTGCGCTGTGATTCAGCTCAGAGCTGTGCTGGAGCATGAGCACTGGCCTCCCTTCAGGTGTAATGTCACTGCAGGATGCGCGGGGGACACTGAGTGCTAGAGGCTAAGGGGCAAGAGCCTGCCTGAAGTCAAAACCTTCCAATGCTAAAAAGGTGGGCTTGGGTCTTTGGCATCGATTGCTTTGCTCTCTTCTAATACATTACTTGCAAATACAGGCATTGTACTATTTATTCAGGAATCTGAAAATGTCTGTCATTTTAAGGGACTTCATTTTCTTTAATTTACCTGAAGTCTCCTAGTCTTTGATGTTTCTTCCTTTTCAGAGTGATTGCTGTCGTGTTCTTTTGACGCAGAATCATTCAAAAGTTTTGTAGCTATTTTCCATTGTAAGTATTCTCTGTCACGTTTACAGATATATAAACAGATACAGATGTGTATATACAGGTATATACACCTCTATTTCTTCCTGTTTTTCAAAACTTGGAGACAAGAATAAGATCTAAAAAACTTCAGATCTAAAAAAATTGAGAAATATCTGAAGGTGACATTAGATAGGTAGCTTGGTAATCTAAAGTTTTTGGTTATTCATCTCTTTCACACTTATTTGTAGTTTGTCATCTGGCTTTTGTCATAGTTTCCAGTGCTATTAATTTGGTAATTGTGCTCCAGGTCTCCAATGAAGGAATTATATGTACTCTAAAAATGCTATTAACTGTCAT
>JAUBNY010000592.1:9417886-9448024 GCA_032275445.1 Crypturellus soui
AGCCACTTTATTCCGGAAACGCACAACTTATATAGGGCAGGTAAAGGGGAGGAGAAGAGGGAGGAGTGGGTCACTGGGTTGGATGTACGCTGGTCTTGTGATCCCTAGTGGGCGGTCCGTTGACCGGAGCAGATTGCTCCGGCCCCCACCTTCGGAATTCTGGAATGTTCTGGAGTGTTCTTGTTAAGTGTAATGAGTGCGTCCGGCCAGGTTTTCGGCCAGACTGGGCAGGGACTGGTGAGGTCACCAATACCCACTATGTAGATGCTTGTTTTACATCAAACATACATTTTCTTCCCAAAACCCTCCCGTACCTAATTCCATATCTCCCTACAGCTTTGTATTTATGGAGAAATTGTCTTATTGCTACAGAGGCTGTACCACATGAGAGCAGATAAATAAGCTTTGTTTATAATACCTTTGAGAAATATATCAGATTCTGCAGTCTCTCTGCTATCAAAAATACAGATTACTTATTCTGAATATTTATTTTGCTGGGAATCATTAAATCAGAGCTTCTATTTGTTTCCCCTCACGAAAATAGTAATACAAAAAAAGACAAAGCTAGCTAATTAATCACCTCACTGTATATGTTGCCTAGGATGAGGTTTGGGAGTGTGGAGCCAGAAAAGAGCCCCAAAGCTTTACACGGCAAAAGGGAGGGCTCAGGGGCTGGGGCCTGCGTGCTGCGAGCTCTGAGCCGGGGCTGCGCACTGGGCCGCTGCGACTGCTGATGCAGCAGCAGCGCACGTAGAGATGCCGCTTCTCGAAAATGATAGATAGTCTGGGGCAGAATCTAATGAAAGGTGAAAAGGTTGCTCTTTTATGTTTGATAAAATAAAGGCAAATCGCCTGTCAATCAGTTGGCCGTTCTTTTGTTGATTTTTTTTTTTCTCTTTTTTTCCTACAGAAGGTAGACTGGAACTTCATCATTGTTGCATAGCAACTGAATCCTAAATGTATTAGTGTTTAGCAGTAATTACAGTTTTGCTGAAATTGTTTGAACAGAAATAAGTCTCCTCTGTTGTCTCTGCCTCCCTTTCCCCCTCCTTTGGATTTAGTGAATTTGCCAAGATTACAGCTTTATCTTGAAAGAGAAGAAATGCTATCAAAAAATGAATCAAAATTTGCAATTATGAATCACCTCCCTCATAAATAGGTCTGTTGTGCTATGTGTGAAAGTGATCAATGCCTAACGCTTCCCTAAGGACAGGGGTGCAGACTGCAGTCACTTGCCCAGCTTTGTGTACAAACATAATGGGACAGCCTAATTAGAAATAATTTAGGCATCTATGAAGATGCTGTTCCAAGTATCGAGAGACACTTATGTCTCTAACTTGCAAAATGAAGGGCATTAGTAAGTGGTATTGTTTCAATTATTAATTGTCTCTGAAAGGAAAATATTTTCCGTCCCTGTGCATAATGATGAATGATGTTTTTAAAACAAAGATGCATTTGGTAATATGTATTACAAAATCCTCAAGCGAGATTCTGTGGTTTAAAATCTTGTATTTTTGAATTTTATTCTTTCTCTTAAGTGGATACAACTTGCAATGCATTTTGAATTTCAACAATTTAAGTTCTAATGAGGTGATCCCGATACTAGTGAGACAAACTCTACTACCAGCTTTCATCTATTCAGCTTTCTAATATTCAAAACCATGGTGTATCATAACAGGAACTGAACCTTTTCAACCTGAAGGCTCGATTGGCCTGTTTTTTTCATACATTCCTTGTAGTGCCTTACTTCAGGTGACCCACATATCGTAGATTAGATAGAACATACTAGCAGTATCATGACAATTTCTATTTAATTCCCCACATAATTTTTTTCACACGCAAAAAAAAATTATTAAAATTGTTAAGATTGTTTCAAAGAAAGAAACAACAGCATAATCACTGGTCTTTGAGAGAAAAAAAAAAAAAAAAAAAAAAAAAGACAGATTATGCCCCGCCTCCCTCCTAAAAAAAAAAAAAATTACCATGAGTAATTGTACTTATGAGTAATGGATATTTTCGTGAATCACTATCTAAGCAACAAGCTAGTATTTAAAACATTTCACCTGCCTCTTTCTGAGGTTATAGCAGTATTTATATGCTGTAATTTACAAGGAGAATGTTTTTATTACATGAGAATAAGCAGTGAAAGGGTTTTTTATTGTATGTCTAATAGCTTTTTCTTTGACTGAACATTGCTTCTCAATGAAATTTGCAACATAATTTGAACTGAAAGAGAATATTGGTATAACTTACTAACTACTGGAGTGGTTTGTCTTATCACCTTTACTCACCATGAGTATAGCTAGGAAGATGGGCTTCAATTTCCGTTCTCTCCTTTCCTCAGCCAAGTGCTCAACTGACACTTTCAAATAGCAATAAAAATGTCTTGGTCAGCTTGCTTGTCTCTCTTGTGGTCAGAATTTGTCAAAGAAAAGGTAAGGAGAAGAACATTGGAAATCCATGCCCAGAACCTTTCTTATTTCCAAGAAGTTGTTTGATACTATTGCTTCATATGGTAGGGTTGATAGTAATGAATGCCACCAATAATTTTTATAATGTTATGATGTGACTGATGAATAAGCAAAAAGTGACCCACAAGTGAGCTCAAGGTAAAGTAGAGCATTTCTTCTTTTTTTTTTTTTTTTTTTTTTTTTTTTTTTTTTTTTTTTTTGGTATATGTGAGATTGAAGGAATTTGAGATCTCAGATAGCAACCACTCTTTTTTTTTTTTTTTTTTTTTTCTCCTGTGCTACTCCAGGGCCTTACAAACATACTGAAAGGACTGCTGCTTCCTGAGATAATTTACGACATTAGAGAAGACATACTGTAAGTATATATTGTAATCAGTCTTCAATCAAAAAGCCAGTTTTTAATGTGTTTTTCTGTAACCACATTACATTTTCAAAAAGTGCTAAAATAAAGTGTAAGTGTCAAATCCAGGACTGAAACTGAAGAATTCCCTCCCACCCCCGCCTAGAAAATTGCTATATTTAAAAAATATATATATATATATTTATTTTTCTCCTAATCCCAGGAGATTTTATTGGTATCTTTTCTATTTCCCTACTAGTAGGTTATATATGAAAAATGCATCTGCAGTTTGAAGACAAGATGCAAGTTCTCTATTACCCCCGTTCTTTATTAACCCTTTAATAATACTTTATTTCTCACCCTTTATTATCCCAATTCTTTTTAATTTTTTTTCTACTGATTCTCTTAGAGAAGTCATTTATTTTTGGAATGCATTAACTTGCAGGTTCTTTCAGATGCTGCCTTATGCTTTTGTTGTTGCCAAAATAAAGTGAGAGCCTAAAATGCTTTATGTAAGACTTAAAAGAATAGGATATAAAATATGAAAATTTACTAGAATTAAACTAGAATATTTACTGGTATAGTAAAATACATATTGCTAAATATCCCATATTAATCTGGAACACGTGTGTAATTATAGTTTCCGACTGTGTTTTCAGTTCAGAAATAGTTAGGTTTCAGATCAGCAGAGATCAAAATTAAGGCTCTTGAACAAGAAAACAGTTCATAGAAATAGAGCTTGACACAATGGGGTAGAACTCTGGTCTCTCAAGTTCACTCTTCCATTAGAGATATCACTAGCAATTTCCTAGAGGTTTAACAAAAAGAAAGTTGCTATTCCCAGCAACTTTCTCATGTTGTGAGAAGGCGTGCATTCTGAAGATGTGCATTCTCTTGTGGTGGTTGCTTTTCATTCTGAAATGCAGGACTAAACCTTAGTAAGCACCAAGCTTAAGACTCAAAAAAAATGAATGAAATACTATATGTGATTCACTTGTGCTACTCCTCCTCTCAGTCAAAAGTGCACGGTGTTTTACCATCATTGTTATTATTGAGTATGCTGCTTATTTGGTGTTGCAATGACAGCTTGACAGCGTCTTAAACTCTTACTGAACTCTTACTGATTTCTGTAGTGTACAAATTCATAGAACTCTTCTATATGTCCTAATGCAAAATGAGGAGACTTGCTCAAAGGAGACTAAGTGATGAGTAAAAGTTGATTTCACCCTGATTTTGGATATCAAGGTGGAGAAATTATGTATTGTACAGTTATTTTATCATCTTGGAAGCTATGGTTAAAAAAGGAATCACATTTGATTGACAGGCAGGAGCAAATAAAAGTAACAAAATTAGATCTTAGGGTCTTTCTAGGGCAGAAACTGTTTAACAGTATCATAGGGATAAATAATCTAAATAGATTAATAACAGACATGATTAATTTTCTCCTCAAGGGATATTTTTAATATAAATATTTCAGTGTGAACATGAATTTAAAAGCTAAAACTCAATTCAGTGGGAAAAAAAATGGAAGGATTCTTTACAGACAAGTTATTGTTTTCCTAGTGCTGTTTTTCTTTAAATGTCCAAAACAGTATGGATTATTTACTTTTATTTTTTTAAATCTGTGCAGTAAGACATTCATATGAGATAGGGGAGTTAAAGTGAAAATAGCAAAAAGAAACTATACTCCATGGCTAATGCATTTTCTCTTTTTTTTTTTTTTTTCTTTTTTCTCTAATAACCAATGCAACTCAGTTAATAATAGACACTATATGATAAAACAAATTGATGAGATAGCATTGTTGTAACTATGCCGGATTGATTAATATTTGAATATTAGGGATATAAAGGAAATGTTATCCAATGCTGCATGTCATGATTCATAGTTGATGATGACAAAGCAGCTAACAACATGTTTGACCACAACAGAAAGAAAGTTTCTAGTACTGATCTCAGAGAAAAAAATATACTGAGGAATGTGCCATGTACTGACTCATATATCAAAATATTCAACATGTTGTAGTTTAATAGGAATAGTCCAAGCTGCGTATTATTCAAGTTCTAGGTTCTCCTGGAGAATGAACAATAACTGATGAAGTCTGGTGTGCAATGCTTGCAAAAAAAAAAAAAAAAAAAAATTACACTCCTGACTTGCATTGACTTTCCAACCTACTAGAATCTGCATAACTTTTTCTTGAACAACATATACAATAAGGCAATTATTTTGTATTTCTAGTTTGGGGTTCTGTTTCATTAGGTATAGAACTCTATACTTGCCTTCATTTTATTTCATTTTGATTATAGAACATTTTATTAAGTTTTTAAGACTATTTATAAGACTATTAATTATTTTTAATTTCCATCATTTTTCTTGGAAGTGCTAAAGTTTTCTGTTACCTGGATGACATCCATAAATTTCTATTGTATTGTCTATAAACATTATTGAAACTATAAAAAAGAATTGGACTAGGGACAAAACTGTAATGGATTCTACTTAAAATGCCTTCCTGGCTTCTCTGAGAATTATCAGTTACAGGATGAGTTTAGACTTTCAGCCAGTCGTGTGCATACCTTATTTCACCTAGCTCTATTTCTCTCCTTTCCTTTGCTGTGAAAAATATGTCACATGAGACAGTGTCAAATATCAGATTGATTTGACTGGATTTGTCCTTGAGAAATCTATTTCTGTTACTTTTTTAGCTTAATTTCCTCAGGAAATTAGGCTTCTGCAATCACACTCTCAGTGTCTGTTCTTCTTGATTAATAACCTCTTTTCTACCAAATTTGACATTGACCAGGGGGATAGAAGTCTCAAATATAATTAAATCCTTACACACTGCAGGGAAGTAAGCAGCAAGGTAAATGAAAATGCCTTTCATAAGCTAAAGACTGACGATTCAACTCATCCAAAGACACTAGAGAATGCATCCAGGGAAGACACTACTAATTCCCTGACCTTGGTGAAGTTTCACCAAGTGCCCAACATCCTACTAGACCTTAGAGAATC
Source organism: Crypturellus soui (assembly GCA_032275445.1). Lineage (NCBI taxonomy): Eukaryota > Metazoa > Chordata > Aves > Tinamiformes > Tinamidae > Crypturellus > Crypturellus soui. Next base: position 9,423,705 of record JAUBNY010000592.1, read on the forward strand.
TATGGGATACTGTTCATTGTGAAAGCAATGGTTATAAATACAAGTTAATTGTCTAATTATTTGTTTTGGTATTATTTCAAGCAGCTAATAGGGTAATGATTCTGCTAAATTTTACATATGCTTATGCTCTCTCTATATTTCTTTAGAAGCTTATCTTTCATAAGTTTCTGCAAAGGTTCAGTAATGGTTCAGTAACTGCTTCAGAAAGTTTGCACACAATGCTAAGCATAAATTTTGGCAAGCTGTGCCAACATGAATTCATCTAATTTACCTAAATATTCCTGAATCCTTCCTTTACTTTCTTTGCTTTTGCTGTTTATTCTCTCATTTAAAATAAATTTTGCCAAGCAGGTGGTGACATTAATGGCTTATATGAAGACTACAACAAGGAAATGAGCTTCTTCAGCTCTTTACCCTAATGTGGATAGAAGTACTCTTCTGTTTTTCCCCCCCCCACATTTTTTTTAAGGATAACAATTTTGTTGCCTTTTATGTCTGTAATGTGCTTTTCCCAGTTTTCTGCCCTTCATCTTAGTAATTTTCCTTTTATAGACAACCTTTCTTCCATTTATTATGTATTTCTTGATTTTCTGACTAGTAATCAGTCTTTGATGCAGACACATCTGTTCCTCATGATGCTATCATGTTTAATATAGTCTCTTTCATCAGCTGACGGTTCTGTTACCCATTTTTTTTTCTTGATAACTATATTCCTCTACTAACACAGGCTTTGAGATAGAAGATGAAGAGACAGCTAGGTCTTGATACTGCACAGAATGAACAGTATCTGTTCAGCTCTTTTCCAGAGTTGTGTTTTGTTTCTGTAGGTGTTAAATTTCCCATAAGGATAGGAGAATTCAGTGTAGAATTCAGTTTTCTTCAGTTTAACAGAGTTTGTAGCTAGCAGTGATGCTAAGGAGCAGTAGAGAGATCTAAATAATGCTTTCATTAAAACTTAATATCAGATTATGGAGCCTTTCAGAGCACACGTGCACAACAACAGAAAGAAAGAAAATACTTTTCTTCTCAAACAGGTAACGCAATATAGTTTTGGGGTAAAATAATTCCTTGGGGACTGTGCTATGTGTTTCCTCCCATTACTTGTCATCTGTAATAGAGAACAAAATGTGTATAAGTTAAAAGTACACTAAAATGGGTGGTTTTTCTAAAATTTTAGCAAGCATAAAATATCAGGAAAACCAAACTTTTTTATTTTTCTGTTTTTCTGCTCAATTTCCTCACATGGTCTATATACCAAAAGGGCAGATGGAGCTGGAAAATTAGTCTGCAGAGCATGGCTAGTAGTGCAAACTACAGATCCAGAATCACATGCTGTTAAATTGTCCCCAGGCCCCTTTCTTGCTTTATTTTACAGTCTGCTGAAAGATGCACAATTTGGGAAGTAAGAATTCAAGCACTTAGAACTAGTCTTAGCAGAACCCCAAACTTCCATTTTTCTTTGCTCTCTTAGATGCTTACTTTGCTGCCTTTTGATTTCAGTTTGTATTCCTTAGTATATGCTAAGGGTGCTGAGGGTTGTTATCCAGGTTCCCAGCCTGATTTTCAGAGTGTCCTCTTGTGGTGCTGTACTTCAAAGGGCTTGGACAGGGTAATTCTGTGTGTATATGTTCATGATCAGGATAAGGGGGAAATGGTAGGGAGTTTTTATCAAATACAGCTCCCTTTTACCATGAATTATAACCATCATGTAAGTCCTTCCATAACTGATTAGGCTCTGTTCTAAAAGTAATCCCTTTAATGGAAGTTTATTGCTCAGGAACCTAAAGATCCTGAAACAATAACACTTACCCTCCACAAGATTGGAAATTCATGTATTATGTTTCCAAAGTGAACCATTGCAATTCAGGTTGACAAATATGCTCAATTAAGGGCTAGCCCAGCATTAAAGATACTCTTTAGATTATCTGACAAGAAAATTTTGCTCAATCAGTACTTTTCTATGTATTTCTTTTCCTTTAAAAAAGAAGGTAATTGCTCGCACGTATATGATTGAGAGCAAATTTCCAGCTAGTTCTAATGTTTTTTTTTTTCCTTTACTGTTATCCTTACTTGTTAAAACAGCTAGCTACAAAACTGAGCATGTTAAAGCCAAATATATTAGGATACAGGATAGTAGGACCACATTGAATACAAGTATCTATTTCTAATATTTCAAGAAAAATGTAATCAGCTGAAATTTGTTCACCTGCTGTGATGAGATGTTAAAATCAAATGTACACACATTAGTCATTAAAAAGAATCCAAAACCAGAGAAATTTGATGAAATTCTGGGCTTGGTGGCCTTCACTGAAGCTGCTGTGAATCATATCATTTGGGTAGGGTAGTCCATTTAGTATTCTTATATTGTCCTTTTTCTGTCTTAGGTATAGTATCTGCAAATATAGAACAGTATTTTTCTATCAGGGTCTAGGAAACTTACAGAAGTCAAGAAGTATATGTGTAAAGACATTGCCATGTCTTTCCAGATACGCTGGCATCAGCCGATGCTGATGGGCTGCTGCTAAGAAGGAGATTGCAGGTTAGGCATTTGTGGAAAAAAAACTTCATGGCAAAAATGTTCTGAGTTTTCATAAGGAGTTATAAAATCTTTGCTGGTTCTCCTTGCCCTTCAAATGCAGGAATCCTGTTACCAAATCACTAAAAAAAACATAGGAATGGTAAAAGAACTAATCAATGTTAAAACTCTTGCAGATGTGGTTCAGTCTTACATCAGTCTTACTTCAGTCTGACAAATAGAGCTGCATGAAAAATATATAAGGAAGTGAAAGAACTTTCTGCTTTCACTGAATGAGGAATGTTACTTCCTAAAACACCTATCACATAAAGAATGTTTGATTCATGTTTAGCACAGCTTTGTAAAACACTCCCTTCTGATTATTAATCTCTGGCCCTGCTCTGTTAGACTTTAGAGATAATAAGGACATCTCCAACTGCATGACTATGCTTCCATTCAAAAAAACACCTTGAGTTTTCCCAAATGCCGTTTATTACATCCACACAGGGCTATATTTTCATCAGTAGAATGTAATTGTACAGAAAACAAATGAAATATACTTGGATTTGTACCTAAGCCAATTACTAAAGAATGCTAATTTCTTTGGGATGTTTTTTTTTCGGTAGTTGTGGGTTTTACTTTTTGCATTATTTGGCAGTTTTTAACTACTAAACCATAGCAAAACATTGCTAATCTCTCTACTTTGGAGAGGACATTTGTTTTGTAAACATAGGAGGTAAATGAACCTTTCTTCATCTGTATTCACCAGGCATACTTGATCTAAGCCATCTTGCTTATATACTTACATATTGCATATGTCTATGTATGTATATATTTATATACATAAATAAAAATATTTATATTTACCTTAAAGTTAACACCACCTTAAAGTTAAGCCATATGACCAGACTGATAGCAGTGTAGATCAGGCAGATACCTTGTCAAGGAATCACATCACAGTATGAGGTTCAGCCTCATCCTCTGAAAGCAGAAGCTGTTCAGCCTCTGCAGAACTCCAAGCTATGGTTCAGTGGGCAGAACATGCGAAGGCTCAGCAGATGCAATGTGCTGTTACTTGGAGTTCAGTGATGGATTTATTTTTTAGATCCATTCTTAACTGTTGATTTTGTCCCAGCATCCCAGGTCTTAAATTGTACTTGGAAACTTGGAGAAACAACTCAAGATCTACTTCAGGGGTTAAAAGGTAGAACAAATCAGTTTCTAATTTAATGAAAAGCTGCCTGCAGAGAATCTCTGCAGCTACAGCAGTGTTTCCAAAGCCCAGCTGTATAGGGGGCTATGAATAGCATATGAATGCTGAAAGGATGGATCAGGGTAAAGAACTACATTGCTGCCTTATTTTTCTTTCTTGGAGTAAGTGCAGCCATTTATTCATAGATCTCTGAATATATTCCTTTTGTGTTCAGCAAAAAATAAACGATACAAAAAGAATGGAAACTTTACTGTCTGAATAGCCAAAATAGTAATCTTTCAGTGAACAAATATTCTCTCTTCCCTTCTAACTCCTAGTCACATTGTACTAGAGTATTAAGCAAATTCCTGTTTTGTTAGACAAGGTCCATACCCTTCACTCAGGAAAGGGAAGAACAAAGTGTAACAGTCTGAATGATTAAATAAAAAAAATAGATCTAGAAGTTTTATATGTACCACATTTTATTTGTCATTTTGGGTAGGTTGTTCTGCCTTATAGACCTGTTTGTAGGATATTTCTTCAGTGTATTTTCTCTGTATTTTTACTTCTTTAATAAAACTGAAAGAAAATGCTGAAAGCTACTGCATTCCTATTCTAAAAAATGTTATAGGGATATATTTTTGTACAGTTTGCACTCTTCACAGAATAGTTCATGTTGGAAAGCAGGCTTGGAAATGATCTGTCCAAATCCACCCTGCATGTGCAGGGTCACCAAAGGTATAGCAGGTTGACCAGGACTGTGTTCAGTGGTTTCAGACTTAACCCTTCAGATAAAGATATCTGAAACTACTCTTTTGGGTTGCTTTTGAACTCAGTTAACATGAATAAACTGATATTGAAGCATTCTTCAAAATCTGGTAACAGTTTTCATTTGAATGAGATTTTGATGCCTTCCACTGACTTCACAAGCCAATCTCCTGTGGATATGTTTATTATGCAAATAGCTAAACCCTATACTAGCTGAATGTGCAAATCAGTTTTAATTTTCATAAAATAAAGATACTTTTAACAGTAATATTTTCAGTGGTACTTTTAGCAGTAGTGTTTTGATATGGAAGAGTTTTGTGTATCTTTAATGGCCTGGTATAAAGCAGAAACCTGTTTCAGTATATTTACTCACTTCTCAGGTCAGACCTATCCTCCCTTCCAAGGTATACATGGTTGATTTCATATATAGAGATATTCTTATGTGAAGAGAAGATAGTTTTCATAGAGGTAATCATCGTGCGTGCGTTAAAAGATTTAGCTCTCAATCTAAATGCACAGAATCCAAAAAGAAAAGTCAGCCATCAGGTAGAAATATGGAAAATACCCCAAAACTCGGAAAATTCTCAGGGCACAACAGTGCAAATGACTATTAGTACACTTGGATAATGCTAATCCGTATTGTATATCAGCTATTTTATATAATATTCCTTCAGAGCATTAGGTTACCTGCAGTTAAACTAAGTTCCTTAAAGTATTGCAAGATGTATTAGTGGTTTGCAATTCCATCCTGGCCCTTTAATACAGCTTTTAACCTCTTTTTAAATAATAAATAAGAAGAATAAAATGGGGAAGAGGGGAGGGATGTGAGTGTGTGTGGAGGGTATTCTGGGTATGCATTCCCTCTGGAAGCCTGAGTGGATTAGTAGAACTATGTAAACAGCTGAAGACTAAGAAATGTGTGGAAATGATCTGCTGTGTACATGTGGAACAAGATTTTTCATCTTTACATAATTTCAGAGTTTGCAATCATTTGGCTTCTGAATGGGAAATTATTTTTAGCTTCTAGTATAAATGAATTTTCTTCTGAAGCTGATAGATAGCTTATTTGTAAAACATGAAAACTGCATACCTCTTATGAAGGAACAACATAGAAGCTTAGACCTATGAGGAGGCACAGGTAGGATTTTAATAGGCGTAATATTTGAGAACCATTTCTATCTGAAGGAGGCCAAATCAATTAATATTGCAGCTTGGCAACCTTCCATCAACAAAAATCTGAGCTCACTTAGCCAGTTTATTGTCAGTTCTTAATAACTGTCTACCCTTGTTTACTTCTCACGTCTGAAATAAATTGCTATTATCTTTCATTAACTGTGATTTTTAAGGTAAAAAAAACTAAGGCGTTGGAACAGGAAAGTATTTTGACTGTGCATTTTGTGTGTCAGCTTGTTTGAGGTACTTTTCTTGGGGATAATGTCACTAACTCGTAATGTGATGTCATTTGCATTCTTACAAGGGCAGTGGACTTCTAGCAGATATCTTTTAAGTAGAAAATATTCTGTGACATTAAGCGAGGAAATCATAATGATTAATATATCTAACAGGAAGGGTAATATAATTAGCCTGCGTAATTGGAACATGGTTCAGTGCTTAAATTACAAAATTGAAAATAGATTATTCCCCCCCAAAGAAAGCAAAGTAGAAATAAAACAAACCAGCAAAACAAAGTTTCAGGCAGTTGCACTTGGCTGCTTTCAAGTGGCTTGCAGTACTTTACCCTGCGACAGAATCTTTAATCTGCCAGCGCTTTGCAGGGCGGTAGCCTCTGAGTGTGACGTGTCTCTGGCTGTCGTGGCAGAGGTGGGAGCCAGCTCTACCAAAGCTTTGCTCTAAGGACAGGGTTGGACCACCTGCCCTCCAAAGGCTACTTGCAACCTGAATTATTTAATGAGTCTATGAATTCTCCTGGATGGTCACGAGAAGATGCCAGTGTTTTAGTAGTGATGACTTCAAGGTGCCATGAAGGGTTCAGTACCAACACTTTGTTCTGTGTTTTCATGGGTAATATTTGGGCCAAGATGATTTGAATGTAAATCATACATCTAGGAGATCTAGAGAAATACAGTTTTGTCAAGTCCTGGTGGAAGGGTATTTTTATGTAGAACATTAAAAAGAATGCTTGATGATTGGCCTAAAGTTCAGGTAAAGAATGAAGTTTGAACAAATACTAAACTGAAAGGAGTCTAATTGCTTAAAATTGAGCAAGCAAAAAGAGAAGAGGAAGGACTGAAATATAAATGACTATCATAAATGTATTTCTATTGATGTGCGAATACACCTAAAGGTCTGCGGGGACTAAAGCTTAGAGTCTGATTGAAGCTTTCAGTCAGACCTAGGATATTCATCAAGAAAGACTGTTGTTTGTGATGTAGATGCACGTATATTCTGGAAATGGATTGTTATTTTCTGCTCTTCCCTTGAAATACTGATGATTGTCAGTAGATTGTTGGATGCAGTAAATCACAAGGTAAACTCTTCTTTGGCTGTCTACTAGTGCGTCTTTCTGACCTTCTCAGAGACAAACTGGTCTCCAGATCTGAGATTTCCAATGAAAAAATGGACAATGCATTTACCCTGCACTTTTCTGCATAGAAGTGGTTCTCCTGCTAGGATCTTGTGGGTGTATCTCACTGAATCAATCCTGATGCAATAATTATTGGAGGGCTGATTTTGCTTTCTGTAAAAATCTATTTGGCTCTAAACAGGAGGTAATCTGATGAATTTGTATTGTCTGTGTATCATTAGTAGATAATTAAATGAGCTAGTGTGTTCATTTGTATTTTAAACTCTGTAATACCAGGAAAAATACCATTTACAGCAGCTTCTTGTTTCTCCTTGTATTAACAAAGATAGTCAGTGAATATGGTACACTTGATTCCTCTTGCATATTTGATATTAAACAGTAAAGATTAGTGGTTTTGAACTACCCTTTAATGTACATCATTTCTTTAAGACACCAAATGCTTTTGCTAGAAAGAATCTTTCACTTATATGTTAAGTAGGCTATACAAGTCTCTAACGCCCACAGGAAAGACAGACTGTCTGGGTAATTTGTCACAGCTTTTAGCTGTTTGGGTTGACTTAGGATAATGATTATTTTTTGTATTTCTGCATTGGAAATTACAGGATTTGCAATACAGTAATGATATTGCAAAGCCTGAGAATCTAAACAGATTTCACAATAGAAAAGGAAGGGAGGCAGATTGCTCTTTCCTCCTCCTGAATTTCCCTCGCTGGCAGTTAAGTACATCAGATGCTCTGCAGCCTCCTCTTTGATGCCAGCTGATCATGGTGCCCTGCAACCCAGGTGAAATTCCGGTTAGCCCGTTTACTCCACCTGACTGCTCAGCTGGAATAAACAGCGGAATAGTGCCTGACATGCCCAGGAAATCTAAGACTGATCCCCAAGTGACATTTGTAGCTTGAAACGAACACTCTCTCATTTTGTTTGTTTAGAAGGGCTTGGTGATGAAATGGAGCTACATTAGGGAATAAATAGTAGAGTTCAGAAAGATTTTGTCTATTAAAGATCAACTAGGCTCCTTCACTTAGGCCAATAAAAATGATTTATTTTATTTATATAATAAATACATGAAAAATATACTATAAATATTTTAATAAAACCTTACACACACTTTTTTCCTTTTGAAGTATGTGTAGAAATACCTAAGCCAGATATGTATAATGATATTTTGAACCTCTCAAGTCTACACAATTATAACATTTGTCATAACTATGGTGCTTACATATGTGTTATAAAAGCACACCCATCAAAGGAAAAGCAACGCAGATTGCATTCGGTACCAGACTGTAAGATGGGCCACAGGTAAAGAAGCAGCAAGAAATACCTTTCTAACTTCTGAATTTCTGAAAATGCAACTGAGAAGATCCTTTTCTCAAAGAATATAATGTATATTTCCAGGCTGACTTCAGGGCAGAAATCTGAGTGTCCTGTCAACAAATAAAAACAACATATATAAACATTAGGTGCAGGGCATGCTAAAGATGAAAACCAGTAGGGTACCATAACTTCTCAGATGCTGAAGTCTGGGCACTATCTGGGTCTCCTAAGAGAAGCAGCTGTCTTTCCAACAGTTTTTCTTCTTTAATCACCTTTGATTAGAAACTTTCTCCAGAGATCTCTTCAAGAGTACTGTCTGAAACAGGTCCTTGGCTTGAGTATAAATTTTCCCCCAAATAGATGTCATAAGTCATTTTATGTATTTGGCTCTTTCAAGGATTGTCTTGGCTGTCTTCGGGGAAGTTTCTGAGCTTGAGGGTGAAAGCCCTTCCCCTAATTGACTCTAACTGTGTCAGAAGATTATTTGGACATGATGGTATGAACGGTAGTGAAATGGTCATTAACGTGTCTTGGGACAAGGAAGTAGAATTTCTTTTTCACATTTGCTGAAGTGATTTTTCCATAAACTATGTTCTTTTTTCTTTATATCTCTGTGGTGCAGAAATGCACTGTTTACTGCACAGTAGAAAATATCTACAAGACATATTGTGGTTACAGTGGAGAACACACCCTTAAAGCTACAGATCAGGAGGGGGATACATGCCCTTCAGCAAAGATGCCTCAGGGAATCACGAGACAAATACCAGGAAGCAGTACCTTCTAACAGCAACTGTCTTATATTTTTAATGGCTTAGTTTGAAGCATATTATAATATATTACTAGGAGTTAATCCGTTTCACAGTGTTTCACAGATTTTCAAAGTAAGAATATTGCCTTTCTTAAATCATGTGGGGAAGCAGTTAAAATGGTTTCTGAAATGCATAAATGTATAACAAGAAACCAGAAGCTCATGGGGAAAAATTCGGAAGAAAATCACATGAATAAAGTTTATAGCCTAAGGAACTAAGATTGTGCTTGGGTTTTGGAAACAAATTCTTTGACACTTTTCATTTTCAAAATGCTGTTGAATGTATTAACAACAAGAAAAGACTTTCCCAGCCTGCAGTGTTTAACTCCTTGTGCAATTTCTTGTTATCATGCAAAACTGTGTCTAGTATTTCCACAAACCAACAGCAAACAGCCTGAAGGTTTGGCATACGCTTTATATATGAATCTAATGTAACACAGACTTCCACAGTGCAAATGAAACAAAAGTGTGTGCAGATTACGAATCGTACAAAGTGTTAGAAATTCACCACAGTGGTTTTCAGAATAGAGTTGTATTATTAAAATGCTGGTAAGATACTATTGTCTCTCAGAAGTGTATACTCTACTAGTACTCTATTATACTCTAATAATGAATAGATGTGAAAATACTGTTTCCAGTAAGGTTACTTTTTGCAACTCATATTGCCTTGGAAATCAAAGCATGGATGCAATTTGAAAAGAGAAGTAGGATAGGTAGGTAGTTCGTATATTTCATTTTCTCTTCATATTTGCAAAAAAGCATAGAATAGATGCCCTCATTCAGAAGTCCATGAGTTGATTTACTGTAGTGCATTAATCTTTTCGTTCTGGCTGTAGGCTGCAGGTCTGAGACAAGCTGAGTCAGTCAGGTCTCCTCTCTACATTTCTGTACTTGTTTGTCAAGAAAGCCTTGACATTATAACAGAAGGAAGGTAGAATTGTTTGGAAAGGTAGCAGAGGTGAAACTCAAGATATAGGGTCTCTTCCTTTTTAGGTGTCCTTCTCATACTCTATTTGGCTAGAACATAAAATATTCCAATGCGGGACAGCACATCTGGCCAGCCTGTCTTATGAAAACATAGCAATTTATGTGTATAAAGATACATAATTTATGTGTATAGACTTTGCATTAAGATTCTAATGCAGTACTGGAAAAGAATGTAAGAGAACAAAGGTTAAGAATTCAGCCCAAAGGCAGTGTAACACTTTGCTTCAGCCACAAATTTGCATAATATGCAATTCTCTCTCAGCCAGAGATATCCCAGGACAGGCAATCTAAAAGACTGTTTTATAAAAATAAGATATAAAGACCGCAAGAATCTATTTGTGTGAAACAAACTGAATCCAACCCCCAAAGTCCAGATGACTGACCTCAGTATTGTCATCCACATACTCCATACTTGCGGCTGTGAATATTTGAGAAGACAAGACATGAGCTCCAGAAGATTCAGCAATTATCTTTAGGCTTCAGGAAAGGGGCTTTCAAGTGTGTTTGGTGGAACCAAGTTATAACAAATAGATCTTGGGCAACCCTCTTTCCATTGGCCACTAAAAATTGCTTTGAGAACAAGAAAACAGAATAAAGTGTTCTCTTCAAGAACATTTAATAATTTATTTAAGAAAGGCATTAAGTATCAGGGAGAGAAATAGGAACATTTTTTCAACTTATAAGATCTGAAAGCTGCCCGGCATCTCTCACTTCTGCCAGGTAAAAAACTAGTATTTGCTAAACGTCATTGAGTCTCGTCATCAGTTCTGCTCAGCTGGTCTGCATGTCCATACAGACAGGCTCTCTTGTCTGTCTTCTACATCAAGCACTTTTTTCTGCAGTTCTTAGCTCAGTTGAGTTGTTCTCTGAAACAGTTTCAGTAAAGCTTCCCTTGCAGAGCTCTAGATTCTGGGCATGAGACCTGCGTTTTCTTCTACAGAGTAAATGGTAGATTCATCATTGAGGGCTTCACCTATCCCTTGAAAAAGTGCAATTTGACTTCCTGACCATACAGAACTTTAGAGAATTTTATTCTAACTCTATGACTTGAGCATTTTATCTCATTCACTTCATTTGGATTTAATATCTCTGAACTATAAAGAAAATCCTAAAGGAGTTTTTTTCTGCATTCATATTTTCCACTGTATTGAGTAATAACTGGATTGTAAGACTTTGTCAAAATACAATGGTCTTGTTATTACTTATCAAAATATAGGTAGGAAGTTTCACTTTGGTCTGTATTGAACTTTTTTTTTTTTGTTAAGTATTTCAAAAGGCCAAACAATAAGGATGTCACTGGCACCCCAATGGATGTCACTGAAGTTTGAGGTATGAAACAGAATAAGGTGAGACTATAAAAGAAATTAAATATTTGTTTTAGGTCACATCTTATTCTGTGACCATACTTAATAGTACCAGATTTATTCACTGCAAAATGAAGTGAAAATCAGCTTTTGTGTAGGTTGAGTTTGTGTTAAACAATAAATCTGCCAAGTTCTGGTCTGCTAAGATCAGATGGTAACGTCTGCTAAGACAGTGCCCTCTTAAAGTCAAAACTAAGTAGTAAATTCTCCTACTGAAACTAAAAGGTGAAGGCTAACTTACTGAATAGGAGGAAACAAACAAACAGTAGCATGTGCTATTATGACAAGTCTCTGCACATAAAAAATAAAGCTTTTGAACAGCGAAGTGTCTAAAGAATGCCTCCTTAACACTAAAAGGAGATTTCATAGTAATCCTGCCCATATTAAAATGTTTATACTTCTTTTCTGATTTCTCTACTGATTTTTACACAACTGGCAATGAAATGCTGCTCTATGATTGTCTCAAATATAAACCTGAGCAGGAAACGTATTCTTGATGAAACTGATGGTGTATGGATGCAAATTTGTTGTAAAGAAACATTGTTTTATTATATCTATAAAAATCTAAAGACAAGAGGACAGTGTTTAAAAGTAGAGTTGGTATCCCTTTTTAGACCAACTGATAGAATAATTATGCAATCTTTGGGCAAGCTTGCCTTCTTTAGATCTGAAGCAGAAGTAATAGATTTCAAAACTCAATATAAGATGTCTCACACTTTTCTCAGATGCCTTTCAGAGAGTAAATCTGTGAAGGAAAGGTAGCTGGTATGCAGAGAATGCAGAGAGGAGCAGGAAATGAGGAATGTGTCACGTAGGGGAAAGTAGGCAACAAACAGTGGATAATTTGCAAAATGGAAAGGACTAGAGAACAAGGAAGATTATAGTGTACAGTTGTCTGTATATGAAAAAAATGAAATTGAATTATAAATTTTAAATTCCAAGGTCATTGTTTTTAGAAGTTTTGCAGGTTTCTCTTTGGGATCAAGACTGAAAATGTTAGTGACAGCAAAATAATTATGTGAGAAATATTCCTTTACTGGCAACTGGGTGTGGGGTCCTATGCAATTTTTCTGTATGTATTATTTCTGTACAGAACGACTGCTTAATTTCACCTCAAGAATTATCATGAGAGCGTTTGGTTTCCTGGCTGCAGTATATAATATTCCAAGAAGCATAGCTGTAAGATTAATAGGTACTAATTGCTCTGCTGTTGAGAACGTTTATTGTGATTACTTTACTCAAGCAAAACTTATATTCATTTAGAGTGCTTGAAAGCACAAGGAATTTCCTTTTCAAAATGAATTTAGTGAGGCTGCAGGGCTGTTTGAAGAGCAAGATGTTTCTTGTAATACAAGTTGTAGTTATTTAATGACTTTTTGAATAGGTTCTGATATAGGACAGGCAAAAGATGTCTAAAGGGGTGAGAGGAAGTGTCCTCTTGTACTTAGACAATTCCTTACACACTGCTTCATGCCTCTTTCAAGAACACTCTGAGTAGTCCTGAAGGGTGACAATTCTCTGTATTATGAAGTTGGGCATCATGAGTTCTCTTCTAGAGGTTGAGCCACAGGCTGTATGTAAGGGCAGCTTTTGGAGGGTATCCGTGATGTCTGCAAATGTGCTGGCCTTTCGGTTTTCTATTTATCGCATGGTGCAACTCTCCGCTGCTGATGTTGTTATAGCAAATGATGTTAGTGTAGGAGTGTTGCAGTGACAGTTTGATGGAGAGTGGCAATTATTGAATTGGTGGTAAAAATCAATAAGGGAGTCCAAATTTCCACTCCAGATAATAAAGATGTCCTCTATAAATCTTAGGTAGAGTATTGGCTCAGTAATACAATTATTTAAGAACTGTTCTTCATTGTAGTTCATGAAAAGATTGTCATAAGCAGGGCTAGAAAGAAGCCATTGACAGCAGGTTTCAGCTCAGTTCTGCAGATGGCTGCAGAGTTCTGGCTGTTGAGTTCTATGCAGTATAGAGCTGCTGTTGTAAATGGTATTAGATGATCAAGATGTAAGAATATTGTACATAATCGGGAAAAAATACTGTAGTAAATATGGAAAAGTTGCTTGAAAAAACAATGTAATTTAATAAGGCCAAGTGCAAGCATATTGTGAAGAAAATTGTTTGAACAAATACAAGATGAGCAAAGACTGACTGACAAATGGCAGAAATGTAGAGAACTTGCACTTTTATTGTGCACTTGCAAAAAGGGGGAAATAGAATGCAAGATAAATTATGTAATACTTCCACTTAGAACTAGAAAACAGGCTACAGACCCTTATACATTATGTTTTAAATCAATGATTTGACAATTTCATTAAATGGTGAAATTTTGTTGTTTGGTCAAGAATTTCACTTTCCATCACTCCCACTACCAGACGTGGCAGGAACCTTCCACATTGCCTCATTGTGTAAATGCATTCTAGTAGTTGTCTGTGAAGGCAAGATTCAAGGCAAGGCTGGGATCTACATACCATCCAGAGGTGTATTCTTCTAAACTTCATGAATCCTCTGAATGATGATTTACATATTCCAGCTCTTGACCTTTTATCCCTGCAGAGTAAAATTACCTAATTTTTTGACATGTCATATCAGTGCAATCAATTTATAAAAATTGTGTAGTGAAAACCTCTGCCCTTAACGTTACCCCCCATTTCTCACAGCAGAACTCAGATTGCACCAACTGTTCATGCAGATTACTGATTCATTTTCAAATCCCATTCACATGATGAATAATTGTGAGAAATAAGTAGATGATGTATGAGCAATTTACGACAGTAAATAAAAATTCTTGAAGTAAATTATTCAATTTTGGCATATTCAATAACTGTAAAAACATTCATAAATATGAAAAAATTGTTTATTGTAGTTACATGTGTACACACTTTGTAATTTATTGCATCATAATTGCTCCATAATTGCTCAGTGACTGTAATATTTATATTTTCTTCTGTAATAGATCTATTCTTGGAGATAAACAGTTCTTGCATAATCTGCATCATAACTCATTGAAGAGTATAGCAGATTGTTTATATGGAACAGCAATTTTTTTAATGGAATTTTACATGTTGCATATTGAAAGCCAAAAACAAAGATGGAAATGGTACTTCGTATGTTTATTTTATTTTTATTTGTACAGGGTGCTTACCTCAGTGTCCATAAGCTCTGTTGATCAGCCATGACCTGCAGCAGTCTATAAAGGCCGTTGCCACAAACCAACTTGCCATTAGCTGAGAAGCTGAAGGCATGGAAAGGCATTTCTTGTTTGTAGGCGACAGGGGAATGGAAAGAGTAGCTGGGAAAACAGGAAGGGGGCTAAAAAAGTTCTTAGAGTTTTCCAGTCATAGTCTACCTTCAAAATAGTTGGTCTTTCTCTAACTTAAAATTTGATATCCCTGTACTCATTATCGTGCATAACAAGTGAAGAAGACCCTAAAGAAATGAACCTGCAATGACTACTGTCTAACAGACCATACAGTGATAGTGTTTCTTATATTTATTTGAGAGATATTGAGATAACTTTCCATGTTCTCGGATCCAAATTCATTACTGATTTTTTTCCTTATTTTCCTCATGAGCAGTATCACTCACAGGCACTGGCTTGGAATGGAGAAGTCAAGGGCCACTCAAGGCCAGAGGGAAGGGGACCTCTTTGCAGCCCTCTCTCCAGAAGACAGGAGAGAAGGATGCAGGCAGTCCATGGGGTTCTTTAGATGATGATGCCACTGCTTGTTCACTTCCATGTGTGTTGCCAGGCTGACCCAGGCAGCAGTGAAGCCTTTTCACCTCAGGGCCAGTCCATGTGCTAGGATCCTGGGCTCTGGGTGAGGGATAGTGCCCTGGGGCAGCATGCATGCCTTGAACTGCCTTGGCACGCTGCCTCCTGGTAAGGGTGCCACTTTGCAGGACTGTCAAGCAAACAAAACAAACCTGCATGGTCTTTTATTTAGCAAGATAACAGCACTCATAGACAATTTCAAACCTGGTAATTACATGCACCATGCAGGATATGGCAATCCCTCATAAAGTTGAGGGTTACCGGTGGAAGAAGAAAAATTTTAAGAAGTGGCTGAGAATAATCAAAGGCTTAAAATTAAAGGAAAATTTCTAGCCATTAGTACTGAGATAATGAAGCAGCTTTCCAGGAGAATAAGGTTAATAAAAAAACTCACATTAAGACAGCACTTTCTCAGGAAAGGTGTTATTTCTAACGCAATTGCCTCCAGTGACAGAGAGCTGATTCACATGTTTTGTTATCTTTTTCCTTTCCCCAAGGTCTCTATCTAATTACATTTGCTTCTCCTACATTCAAAGAAAACAAAATAGACTTTTTTTATTTTTCTATTTTTTTTTTAATTTAGAATCTTTTCTAACAGAACAAAAAATGTAGATTCCTAACACTACAAATTAGGAAGTCCTTGAGTTAACAGTACTAATATCACTTTAGTCTCCTAGTTTGCCAGTTAGGCCGTGTTTTATATTGTAGTTATTACAGTACAAAATACAGAAATAAGATATTTCTTTTCATTTTACTGCCATGATTCAATTGTAGGTGATTTGCCTTTTTTTTTTTCCCTGTTGTTCGGTGCTTTTTCCCAGCAGTGCTATAAATGTACTAAGTGCGTGCCTCTTTTGCGTGCAGGTATTTTCTGGCCAGGTTGCCACACAAACTTATTTCTAAATAATTATACACATGTATCTTGGTCATGCAGTCTTCATGTATAAGCTGCAATTCAAAGACCCACTAAAAAGCTCTCATATACTTAGAGAGAAATAAGGGAGAAAAAAGAAAGGAAAGATTTTCGATAAATCATGGCAACAGCTGCTTTTTTTTTTTTAAGAAAGGCAGTAAGATTTCTTGGCAAATTAAATGATTATCCACTAATGAAGTTTGATTCCTTTACCAGTTCAGAAAAGTCTAAAAATATACCCAAATACATAGATGGCTCCTGGATCAAAAATCAGTATGTAGCACCTTTATCATCCCTGCTGACTGTAACATGATGTCATTTTCATGACAAATATAGTACCATTTTTTTGTTTGATTTACAGATATCAATATATTTAAAGTGTTTTACATCTAATTTACCAAACAGCCACAGCAGGAATTTGCTTGTAGAGAGTCCAGATTCTCTGTATCTTGTCATGGTTTTCGGGGGACAGATGGCAAATGGAAGACGCTATGAAACTCCCTTGGTTGTTTAAAGTACTGAGTAGTAGGCCAGGAAGTTATAACTATATGGACAATGATTAGAAATGTACTGATCGTGTATATCAGGAAAACAATCCCTTATGTTTTGTTTGAGAAAAACAATGTATGTACTGGGAAGCAAAGATTTGGCTGGAAACTTGAGGCTACTTTGCCCTGTTGTAGAGGAGTTGATATCAAGAAAGCGATAAATTACTGTATCCCCTCTGTAAGTATTCTTTGTGTTAAAACAGACAATGCTTCACCAACAGTTGTTCCATTCAGTGGGCACCTATACCTGTTGAATGTTCAGTTATGATTCAAGGTCTTTAACCTTAACTTTTTGACAAGAACTCTTTATCAAGCAATAAAGAGTTTGTTCTTTGTGTGGCAAATTCATTGAACTATATCTATATCACACAAGCAGTTGTGTAATTTTTTTTATAATGAATCATTTCCATAATTTCAAACCTACCACTGCAACTGCTGTGAGCTTGCAGCGGAGAAATTCTGAGAACACCTGCCCTTGAAAGCAAGCTGTTTTTCCCTTTAATTCTGCCTGTTGCTCTAATTCAGCCAAGTTTATCCATACCTATGAAAAACAGAATAATAGAGTAGTATACTGGGATAAAGATTACGACAATGAAATACAGAAAACACGGTATTACTACCCTTGTCCATAGTACCAAATAGTAAATATATTTTAGGGTCCTATTCACTCATCAGTTACATTGTTTTAACAAAGGTTTTATGTGTGCCACTGAAACATAGCATATGTTCATACAATAAGGTTTATAAAGGTTTCAAATTACAATCTCATCAGTGAATTTAGTCTGCATGTATAATGCTTTTTGCCCTCATTTTCTAAACAATTTGAAACACCTACACAAATAACAGGAATGACAGAGAAAATTACTATTAAAATAAAAAAAAGCAAGCAAAATGCCTTTTGCTCTAATCCTTTGGTAACCATCTTCAACACCTGACCATTACTACTTGTAGATAGAAAAGCAAACTTCCCTTTAAATGAGAGAACTCAGATTAACACATGAAGGTTTAATGGAAGATTATCTGCTTGAGTAAACATTGCCAAAAGTCATGAAATCCTCAAGCATCATCCTTCACAAATAAACCATTCAATACACATTCAACAATGTGTATCAAATCTAGATCATGCATATATTGCAGAACCCTGGGCTGTACTAAATACCCTGCATTCCCTTCACTGGAGCAAGCCCTTCCAGGCGATCAGCATAACTATGCTAGATAATAACCTAGATTTGTCTCAGTCTTCTCCTCTGTTTTCCAGCTATCTTCCTCTATGCTTGGTTTTGGATTGATTCACATGTGTTTCATAAGGGCATGCCAAGCTCATTTTAAGTTATATTCTATGGAAGCAGCAGAAGCAGAAGTCCAGTTTTCTTTCACATTTTATCACTGCTTCTGTGACATCAGTAATTCCAAGAATGTTTTGCAAATGCTTCTTTAAGCTTCTTGTTATGATTGGCTTGCAATTGTGAAGCTTTTCTGTAGTACAAGCGCTGAAATTATAATTGCATCAGAGAGTTTTCTCATGCTGAAGGCTGATGTGCTTCATTTCCAGATGTTCAAAGCATGTAGGCACTTTCCATGCATCCATGCATTTTGTTCCTTACCTACTAGTCCATCTGAGTTTATAGTGGTGTTTGAATATGTAAGGGGGCAACTGGTTTTGATGGTGCCCCTTACTGAAGAGAGTTGTCTTGACATTTTGTTCAGATTCAAAACAGATACTTCTTTTGAAAGTACCTACTTATCCTCCAATCCATTTCCAATGTAATAGAAATTTAGTTTTCTTTGAAAGCATCTGAGAGCAATAAACCTTAAAGCAGTTTTGCCTATGTTACTCTGGATGCTCCCCACAGTTCTGCTCTCTTTCTCTGTGTTTCTCCTATGCAAGTTACTGTGTATGGGGCAGGAGTGAGGATCTTGTCCACGTGAAGTCTTGTCTCTGGGCTTTACTGGATGTTGTGTTCAATTACTCTCATGTTTCGCAAAAACAAACATTTCTTACAAAAATGCATTCACTCTCAATTCAAAGATACCAAAGATGAATAAGGTATATGTGCAATTTGCTACATCTATTGTATTTGTTTTTTCTAGTGAGCTAGTATGTTAAGCTAAACCTTGAAATACAGGGGATGGGAACATACATTTTGATGCCATCTACTTTGAAGAAGTAGAAACATGCAATAAAAACAATAGAGGAATCTCTTAGTCCTCTGTTGAGGAAGTTCTAACTATGTCATAGTTCTAACTATGATATTAGTGAGGTTGATCGTTTTGGCAGGATAATTTATGGGTTTTTTTTTCTGTAGACTCTCCATCCATCTTTAATATGTGAATAAATAGACAAAGTTAGTAGAATATAAAAAGAAAGTACTAATAAAGTAGGTCTGGGTCACTGTGGTTTACAATCTTTCGTAGAGATCTATGTATACAGCCTGTACAGATCTAGAGATACTACTCCTCATTTGATGAGATAAACCTTCAAGGTCAGTTGCTGAAAATGAATTGACTTTGCCTTTAGATTTATTTATTACTATAAAAATAGCTTTGACGTATAATCCAGTGGGAGAATATTTAAGCCAATACTAGTAACGCAGAAAATTTGTCACTTGCATTTTCTACTGCTGTAGTTGCCTTTTGTCATTAGAATATAGAGTCATTAGTATAATTGGGAGATTTCAGTAGGATGATGATGTTTAAGGCGAGAATTTTCTAGTTGACAGAGGTATCAATTTAATTTCTAGCTTGGTTGTGGAAGCAGTTCATAGTTGAAACTCTTTCAATCAACACAAAAGTAAGAATTCACCTTGAAATAATATATGTTGAAACAAAGATTTTTTTTTCACTGGTGCAGTTTTTGGTTACTTCATCTGGAAAAGGGTATTAGCATCCTTTTTTAAGATCACATTTCAGAAGATATACAAGGAAGAAAGTATTGTTAAAAAAAAAAAAGAGGCAGAATGGAAAACATAAAATGCTTCAATCTTGACAATTAGCTGTATTATGTTTCTTGGCATTTATATTTCAAGAGTGTGTTGCTGTTCTGTGTCCTACTCAAATTTCAACTGATAAATTGTTTTCTCCTCCCAGCTGCAATTTGAAATCATTATACCATATTCCTTTCCTAAGCTGTCTGTGTTTTAGCAGGAAATGAAGAGACTCCCAGAGGTATGAGGGTTTTCAGTAAAACCATATGGTTTCTCTCTGCATGAAAAAAGTTCTGTGGGAAAGTAAAACTAATCTCATTTAACTTTCCTCTACTTCTCCCTGCTTCTCTGCTTCTTAAGAGGCCTCCAGCTACACTAGGACTTCTCTCAATTGATTCTGCATTATTTTTTGTCACTAGTGGACTTTCCAGCCTTTTATAGATTGCTTATATTTTTCATTTCAGGCCCAAGCTGTCTTGCAAGAATTAAAATGTCAGTAATGATTATATAATAGCTGCAATCAGCTGTTCAGAGGAGCTGGTGAAGGGCTCAGAAGCTGGTGGCCCAACAGCTTTACATGTGCTGCAAGGCACTATGACCAAAAGCTGTGACCAAATACATTAGGTCCCCCAAATTGTATATGGTCAAAAGAAAATGAGTACTGTAATGTTCACCTGCCTTTCATAAGGTTTCTCACTAAAGATTCACAGAAAAAAGAAGGGGGGAGGAGGGCAAAAAAAAAAAAAGCAATTATGCAGTTAGGGTCTTCGCTGAAATATGCATAGATAGGAAAAAGCAGAAGTAAACAGTTTTCAGGGTAGAACACAGTGATCAGTAGAAATCCTTGAGGGTCCTAGGCTCTTCAACATTTTCATAAATAATCTGGAAAAACAGTTAAAAGGGAGATGACAGAAGTAAGTAGTACACAAAGAACAGCTTTATTTATTATCTAGATATTTTTTATATTTAAAGGAAAGAGCAAACAGGAGAATTCACACAAGTATTTTTGCCTCACAAAGTCAGCTGTCTCATCTACAAAAGTTTCAGAGGTTCAGTATGCAGAAAACAAGACTGCAGGAATTCCAGATATATACATTATATGTATATATTTTATATGCATATGAAAACAAGAATCTAGAATAAAACAGACTACGAAAAGACTTGATTTCTTTTTTCTTAAGCAAAATGACTATATTGTCTCACGCTTTTAAGCTGCCTGACAAATATTTACTGTTAAAGAGGAACAAAATGTAGGGATGTGTCACGTTCTTCTATGCTTAATATTGTTTTTTGAATCTATTGTTAGAGTGTTAACTTGGAAGCTTTGAATATATTCATATTTGTGTGGTCATACAGTTGGAAAAACCTGCTGAATTTTATTTATCTAGTTTACTGGGTATAACACAAATAGAGAACTCTCTATTAGAAAAATTTCTGAAGTGTGTGTGTGCAGTGTAAGGAAGGTTGTTTAGTGGCATAATAAAATAGTAAAGGGAACACTTAAACAGGAAGATTGTGAAAAAGTGTACAAATACACACTGGGAATAGAAAATAAATTAATATACATTCTGTTCCTGGAAAATCTAAACAGTTACAAATGCACAGCAATGTAGATCTTGTGTGTGTATTTTTAATTTCAACAGCATGTGGGTGTCGATCATAATTCATCATCCTCGACAGTGCTGTTATTCATTGATAACATAATAGGTGCCACTGATGGCAAAGTGGTTTGGCAAAAATCGATACGTTACTGTAATGTCTTGCTAGGCTATAAACTATCCAGGAAGGACATTCAGGTCATGGAGATGGGAGGACTTTCCTTCATATAAAAGATTCAGAATTTGAGATGAAAGTTTTAGTGAGAGACTACAGTGGACACAGTGCACTTGGTATACAAATACTAAGCCTTGCAAAAGTACAAATGTATTATCTATTTTTTGAGGTGATGAAAAATATTAAGTGTATAATATGAAAGAAAATAGGGTTCTGAGTATCTATAATTTCCTGATGCCTATCAACAGTGCTTCTCAGTTCTTTACGTTTCACCATGAGGAATGAGTAATTCAGACGCCTATACATAATGAAATGCAGAACAGAAACAAGTTTCAGATTTAAGTATTTGCTTAATAGGCACTTGCCCTTGAGAAATTCTGTGTGTTTCACTCAAAAATGAGAAATTATTCTTAACCGTAGCTGAGATTCACTACATTATTTGAAACGTTATTATTTTGCTGCATTATTTCAAGTCTTTTAAAAATAAAGTATGTTCACCAGAAATGTCACTAAGCAGCATTTCTGCTGGATGCAAAACTGGCTCACGTAGCATTTGTCACGAGATTTTGCCATGCGGAAAGAGATTTCTGTGGCAGAAAGTATAATGAGATTACTAGAATTGATTCAGAAATTATTTTTCCCCAGCAATAAGCTGCTTGGTTTATTAACTTTGCTGTCTCTTATTAAGAGTGGAAAAAATTGCCAAAGCAACATAGGAGAAGATAAGTGACAGTGGTATGTGATAGAAAAAACACAGCTAGTCAAGGCACAATAGCAAAAACTTCCAACCACTGCAGGGACTAGCGTCACACATTTGCCCAGCTTTGACTGGAAGCAGACTGATTCTGTGCGAGCGTGATGTCAGAGCTCTTGGACACAAATGTCTCATTGATCTCTGCGGAATATTGCTGTTATTTCCAGATTCATTACTTGCAAGAAAAATGATGAGCAGTTATTTTACGTAATGTATTCTCACAGTATCAGCATCTTGTCCAAAAATATTCTTCAGGAGCAACTAGGTTTCAAAAGTGATTGCACATGAAACAGGCTAAAGCAGTTTTCTAATGCTATATACGGTAATGTCAGTTCCTAATGCTGACAGCTCACAAGGGTTCATATTCGTTGCTCTTTAATTTTGATTGGTAGCATTGTCACAATTTCTTCTTGGCAAGCTCTGTCTACTGGAACGCTCTTAAGAAAAGAAGCCTGTTTTACTTCATGGCTATGCAGGAAGACTATAAAGATTCATGTGTCTTGAAACCCTTTATCCATCCTCTCCCTGCATTGTTTGTCCAGAATGCAGCTCAGGATTTGGACTTTGGTATTTGTACAGTTGCTTTTTGTGTTAGTCTTTCCTGTTGCCATGGTAATCATCTTATGTATTTTTGGCAGTTTTCCTCTGTTAAGTATTCCAATCTGCTCTCATGCCATAAACACTTTGCTGTTTCTTACAAAGTATGAACTTTCCTGTATCAAAGTCCTCGTTTCTTTGCTGCCTCAGCCACTATTCTCTGTATTTCTAGTGTTTCCCTGCATTAGCATAAATGATCTCTTCCAGTATATCTTATGAAATCCTAAGATGAAGTGGCTTTTTTCTAAATTGTAGGATTCAGACTTTCCCATACTTTAAATGAAAAAGGAAAGAAAGACCAGCCCCTCTAGTGTAGCTCTGATAAAAATGTTGGTGGTGGTCATGGTATGTAGCAGATGTGATTAGATAGAGGTGATGCACAAGTGAAAAAATCAGAGGAGGTAGAAGGATGAAATAAGTAGCAAATTACAACTAACAGTACAGACTTTCTTTGATTTTCACACACAGAAGTAGTAAGACTACATGCTTGGGCAAAGGTATCATCTGGAAGAAGATGAGTACTATGCATTGCTGAAGAAAGTGATAAAAGACCTTATGTTCCTAGGGCAAATCTCCAGAAATAGCTAAGCAAAGGAACAAGCTTTTGTCAGCATCTAAAATTAACTACTGTGTCAAACAGAGTTTAAAATTCTCATCCATACAACTCAACTTATATTTTGGTTTTAGAAGAAATTAACCAGGGCTTTATTACTTACTATTCCCATACTACTTGATCCAGATAGTTTTTTTATTTTCACCTCATTAGTGAGCTTTAACCTTTCAGGAAATGAACACAAGGTAAGATGGAGAAAAATCATCCTATATACAGGAAGTCATTTTCTACTCTGATACCTACTGGTGAGGCCCTAAGTTGAATCCTAGGCTTGGACTCCGCAATTTGAGAAGGTTGTGAAGTGATTAAAGAGATTCCAGCATAGAGATTATATGAGAAAGCTGAAACAGTAATAGAACTAGAAAACATGATGTATTGATGTATAAGCAAAGATTGAAAGAGGAAACATTTTTCAAATATGTTTTTATGTATAACTATGTATGGGTTTATATGTAACTTATGGAGATAGGGAATGTTATAAGAAGGACATGAGGTGATGGACTTAAACTGTAGTGAGGTTTGAATAAAGGAAAACATTTAAAATATTTCTATCTGAAGACGCCCGTCGCTGGCCGTCCCAGCGAGGCGTCCGCGGGCTGCATGATCTTTTTCTGTCCTCCGCACTGTGGCGCCGGATCCCCTTTCCACCCCCAAGAGGCGAGGCTCCCTCTTGTAACTCACTGAGGAGCAGCGGCGAGGGGGCTGCAGCTACTGGTGATCTCCTTCCTGATCCTCAGGTTCTAGGGTTCCGCAATAGGTGGGTACCCGTAGGGTGCGTACCCAGACGCTGACAGTAACACACTCGATACGAGCTCCGGTCGACGCCCAATTTATTCAGGAAGCAACACAAACTTTTATAACTTTAGGAGAGGGAGGAGAAAAGGGAGGGAACAGAGGGAGGAGCGAGGGCATGATAGGTG
>JAUBNY010000592.1:9448124-9465852 GCA_032275445.1 Crypturellus soui
TCCTGGCACTTAACTATCTGCTAACGAGGCACTATTGTTGGTGAACCAACCTCCACATATCACCCTTTTATATTTGTACTAATTGGGTAGCTCTACTTCCTGTTTATGACTCCCAGCATCTATCAATAAAGCCACTGAAATGTTGAAGACAATAGTCTATTGAGACTGCAGAGCCAATATTGATGAAGTCTCAATTTTTGGAGATTTAAGAAGAGTTCAGACGATTATTGGGCAGGAATGACATACGCATAATTAATCTTGCCTTAAGGCAAGAGAATTGATCATTTTCAATTTGTTCTTTGACAGGTGTACAGTAAACTGCTTGTTTCTTTTTCAGTTTTCTGTTTTATTGCTTACCTGTTTTGGTAACTGGATGGCAAATGAGTATTCAAAATGTCAGATGATTTGATTTGACTGTAGCCCTTTTTTGGGAGCAAGTTAAGAATTAATCTTTAATAGAAGTACCACATTTTATAAAACTATATTTATGCCTACAACTAGGAGTTGCATAAATATATATCCCTCTCTAAAATGCAGAATTAAATCTTTCAGTGTCTAAATGTGCAGATTGAATGTCTTTCATCTGATTCAGTGAGTCCAAGCAGAACATCCGTATATCCCAGTCCAATACACGTGTATTTTCTGAATTTGAAAAGCTCATTCAAGTCCCCAGTGCTGCTGCGTTAGTGTAGTCAGTACAGATGGTGCCAAGCAGCTTCCTGTGTCTCGTTAGCAGCTGTTTGTCCTGTCTTTTTTTCTTCGGTAGCTTCACAAGGTCAGAGCCATTTCAGTCATACCCTTTCTTCACGCTGTGCATTTGCCAGCATGCAGATGGCGTCCTTTGTTATTGGTGTTGTTTGTTTGCTGTTCATGATTTGGAAGGAAAGTCTAAAGGACTGGGATTCGGACTCAGTCAGCTTAGGGCTAATCCTGTCTCGTCCATCCTTTGCAATTCTTGTACCACCTCAGGAAGGCAAACAGCCTTTAGAAAAGCCTGAGGTAGCCTAAGCTCTGCCATCGGTGCGGCCACCTAGGCCGTTCGGAAGCCATTCCTCCTCATCCAGGGCTGCGCAGCACTCCCTCACGCTGACGCGGTGTCACCTCAGGAGCACCTTGGCATTGAAGGGCAGAGAATAAAGGAATCAATGTGGAAACGTCCCAGATGTTAACACTGCTTCAAACTGCAGCCAGGACAGTGCTCACCATACTGCTTCAGAGCACTTCAGTCCCTTAAAGATTAAGGTGAACATTTTAAGATTTTTTTTTTCTGAGTAATGTTCCAAGGGTGTGAGGAATTGTGAAGGTTTATGGCAATAGGAAAAGCTTTGCAGTAGTATCTAGGATCCCCTTTCAACTAACAGAATCCAATATACTTTTACCTTCTCTCACATGAAATTAGATGAATATGGCATCCTCAAATATTTTCCAAATATTCTAAAAACTGTTCCGTTGGAAGAGTGTGTGCATGTTTGTTGTTCACTGGTAATGCATGTGCTTTGAGAACTCATCCTTTCCCTTTAGCTTCCTCTGAAAAAAAATCAGTTCAGGCTCTTCAGAATTTCCCCACAGTGTGAACAAAAGTTTGATAAAATGAGATGATTGGATAATTCACTTCAAAAGCACATTCCTGCTCTAAACTAACACACTAATGTGCACCAAATGTTTTTTCTCCTGTTCTGAACCTTAGTTAAACTATAAGCCTAATACTTAACTCTTAAAAACATTTTTCATTAGAAAAGAGTTTAAATTTATTTTATTTTATTTTATTTTTATGTATTCTCAGGGCATGTATTTTCATTGTTGCAAAGTCACATCTCTGGAGAATGAGTGACTTAGAGAAAAGAATTGTTTATTTAAAACATAGCTCACCATCCAGTAAATCATCATCTTAATGATCAGTTCTTGTTCCTGTGCATATGACACTGCTGTCATGGCACCTGCTGGCAGGAGCCACACGGGCAAGCGCGGGAGCACCTGGGGTTCATTAACTCTTGGGGACACCCAAGACGAACCCCTCTTGTATGGACTGCACCATCCCCGGAGTCCTGCACCTGCCTGTGTGGTGCCTGCCACGCACCTGCCTAACTGCTTCTCCTGGAATTAATTAAGAAAAAAAGAGAAAAATACTTCCATTTTGACCTGTGCTATGGGATGAGCTGGAGCCTTTGAACTTAAGCAAATAACATTTGCTTAACTTTGTTTATTAGGTGATTGGCTTTTGAAAAGCCACCTATCTGGATTTATGAGAGGTGTTTTCTGCCTCGTACCAGATAGAATGGGAATTACTCTGTAATATTTTTCTGAATGTTAAGAGCAGAGATGATCTCTTTAATCTTCGTATTGAAAAGCCTGTGCGTTCATGGAAGAAAGGTCAGAATTGAAATCCTGCTCTTGATGTGATATTCCACAGAGGGATATCCTGTAATGCAAGAACACGGAGCACTTACTAAGGGTACAGGACTGCCTCAGAAAGGAAGAATAGAGAAAATAGGAATAGAGGAAAAAAAACTTTTGCTTCTCTCTTTTGAGACCATTGATGTTGTACTCATTGTTCAAGTTCTGGTCCCAATTTAACATTTAATCCAGCCTGTAAGAAAGCTGAAGAAAAATTCTTCAGTAAGAAAATAGTGTGCTGTGCTATTAACTACTTGTGGTACCTGCTGAGAACATGAAAATCATGAATGTATGAAAACAGAAAAGAAAAAAAATCAGATGAAATTTCTTAAGAGTATTTCATGATTTTTTATTTTTAAAAGCCTGACTGGCTTCTTTAATTTTACCCATTCTATGACTTAAAAAGTTGAATAAAAAAGAAAAAAAGAAATTTGGGAGTAATCTTAAATGGTTTCACAAATTAAGTTAGTGAGTCTACTGTACATATAGAAACAGAACATCCAAAAACTCACATGTTGCTTCATCAATCTTAGTGCTCAAAAACTAGTCACCTAGCTTCACCAGTGAATGAAAAAAAAATGTTCAAGTGGAGAGATTTTCCTCCTAAGGCTTGCAGCATGAGAACTTAGACGAAATATGCCATCTCAGATTGCTCAGAGCATTTTATAGCAAAGTGAAGGCTTGCAGCCTTTTTAGACATTTAGGCTTTCAAACAAAAGGAAATTCTAAAATAATTATATAAATTTATCTGGATGATAATGCATTGCATATAGCAAAGATTTCATTATGACACGTTCAGTGAAATAAGATTCCTGAGAATGTAATCATCAAAACCATAATTTCTACTTAATCAACTATTCTGATCTAGAATTGTGATTTTGTTGGCTTTCAAAGGGCAGTCTGCTGACAAAGTATCTTGATCGAAGTTTAATGTTTAAGAAATACAAAATAGACCCATTACCTTTTATATGCAGCTCTTTGAAACACATCCTAAATGAAAGCCCTGGATGGTTCACTGCATCCCTAGCAAGCTCAGAGAAGCTTTAAGGTATTGAGCATGGACAAGGGTAAGTTTGTTGCAAAGGAAATGAGGTCTTATTTCCCTAAGAACATTTTCCTTTAAACAGACATGCATGCCATTTTTTTCATATATTTTTGGAACAACTTAATACCTTTAGTGTAATATTCAAAAATAAAAGGTTCTTTAAAGTCGAGAAAACTCCTATTTTTTATGTTTGTTTCCGTATGGGTTTTGTTCTTTTTGTAGTATTGGTAACCTTTCCTCTCTGTCTGGATAAATATTTCACCTCGCTTTCTATCATTCAAACAGAGAATACTTCCATCTCTTCATTTAAATTTATTTTTTGTCAAAGATTTTCAGTGAATACAAAAGGAATTAGTTAATGAAGACTGACAATTAAAGATGTTTGGGGTAGACTGATTTTTTCTTTTTAATTTCTTCAAGTGTTCTTTCCTCATCCACTTTTGCACACTGGAATAACTATCTTTGCTATCCTCATATTTTTGACTTTAAAAAGGTTATTTATCCTTGTATATCTGAGCAAATAATGTTTCTTCTTCTTTTTTTTTTTTAATCTATGTATGTCTTTAAGTCCAAGTATTTCTGTTGACTTTCAGAGTAAGCCTGAGGAAAAAATGGAGGTTTACTGGGACAGAAATACTTCCTTTTTTTCTTTTAAAAGATGTTCATCTCAACTAAATTTATTAATCAAGTAATTTTTCAAGTGAAATATTCTAGTCCAGATTTGGTTAAATTTTTAGGTATTTTTCTGTTTATTTTTAGAATTTGTTCCCAAACTGCTTGTTCTTATATATATTACGAAACTGCTCATGCAGCTCTCGTAAAAAGGTCAGTTAGATACTCTTTTTAGTTAGTGTATTTAGGGCAGTGTTTCGCAAACTATGGTTCATGAAACATTAGCTGTTTACCTGCCAAAAGATTTCAGTATTTTTTTACATAGGCAAGTAAGAAAATAATAAGAAAAAAAAAGGGACAGAGGGGGAGAGAAAAGAGGGATAATAGTAAACAACAGTCAAAGATTTGTTAAATTGTTAAATTATTCAATTGTAAAAGAAAGTGTAGGAGGCCTTTTTTTCTTTTCCAAAAGGTTAAGTAAACCCTGATTTTAAAATGTTGAGAACCCCCTGGAGTGTGGGTCTTATTGTAGTCTCTGTTAATTGTGATTAGTGTTCTAATCAGTAAGCAACTTGCACATAGTATTGATTGGATGGGATGAGTGGTAAAAGGACACAACTATTCCTTGTAGCAGCTTCTGCATTCACCCTCAGATCACTTTCTTAGCTGCTCTATTGAAAATCCAGCACTGCATTATTTAAACTGGTATTTTATAACTCCGTTGCTCCATGTGTATTTGTCCACATAGAATAGTCCCATTATATACTTCCTATTAAAGAAAGGTTGTTCCCTTCATTTACTCCACTATGCCTGTAAAAAGCAGTAACTTTGTAGACATAGTAACTATGTCTAATCAAGAACATGTGAACGATCTGTTTCTCACTATAGCATTTTCAAAGTTGTCTGACTACTACAAATCTCTCTCTTGAATTTTCTTCTCCTACCTCCCGCTGTTAAATGTATTCCTTTGACTTCTTATTCAACACTGAGTTAAAAGTGCTGTGTGGATACCAAGAGGAGAGCAGTTTTGTGGAAACATATAATATACTCATCTGCCAATAGCTTTCTCTTTCTTATATATATTTCAACAAGATTTGGATACAGTGTGTGCATGAAAACTCTTTTGTTCTTTAAGTGACAGGTGCAGCACCTGTTTAAACAGAAATGTTACATGTCCTTGCTAGAGACACTTGTCTTTTCTTGCAATCCAGCAGGAATATGAAATCTCTCCTTTGCATCCCCATGAAAATAACAGGAGGAAACACAAACCTTAAAATCTCAATCCTACTTCTGATGTAGGCTAAGAAGAACGTGTAATGTCTGTGTAGATGAAAAAGGGCCCTTGCTTCATAGAGTGTACACCTCAGTAGGAATTTTGGAAAAAAAATCCAAGGTAGCATTTTATCTCTAAATATTCCTGTGATGTCATTATACTGCAGCAAGTAAAACCACATGAAAATGTTTTAGATCTTAGGACTTTCTCAGGACTATGCTCAGCGGCTCTGAAAATAGTGTCTTAGGGGTGAAAAGTTTCACCTTTAACAAGCAGCATGGCAACTTACAGGGCTTTAGCTTTAAAAAGAACTCTTGGCAGTTTTCTGCAAGGAAGTTATTGTGTAGATAAAACTGGAACTTTTTTTGAAGTAAAAGAATTTTGTAGAAATTGTCATTTTTTTTGCATCCAAAATATTTGTATGGATGTATCAGTTTTATAAAATGTAGAGGATGTTATGTGTTCAAGAGAGCAAGGAAGAGAGCACAATGAGAAAAGCAATGTGAAAAGACCTTTAGTATCTTAATACCGGGAAGGTATAGAGAAGTTGTAACAATAGCCGTGTCCCTGCATTTCAAAGTGTGTACCTGTAGGAAGCGTTTGCTTCCATCCCAAGCAAACATAAGGCCTGAGTTGCTCAGACAACTATCACCAAGTTTACATACAATATTAATTGTGCAACACAACAGACAAAAGAGGTAGGGGTTAAAACTTAGTTTGAAGAAGTGTAGTCAGTGTTCAAGCAAGCCAGCATGCGAAACAACTCGGTATATCTAACCCTCAAGCTACTTCATCTACAGTCTGACAATGTGGGATTTCAAACCAGCCTGGAAACAAGTAATTCACATAGATGTCTTCATTTCAAAATATCTTTTAGCACAGCCAGCAGTCTCACCTAATATTCTGCAGTATAGAGAAAGGGCCAGCAGGTAAACATAACTTTATGACTAGGTCAGTGCTGCACACCTGTGAGTTGACACATATGGAGAATTGCAGCAAAGTCCCAACTACTTAAAAAATAATATTTAAAAGGAAAATAAGAAAGCATAAAAGCACAAACTAGACACACAGCCACTGTGCCCATCCAAGACAGCTTCCTTCTCCAGAGACTCTTCCACTCAATATTTATAGGCAAGTGGGTAGGGATACAGGAGAGCAGACATCTTCAAGACCTTCCTGTTTTGGTCTTGGGGTAATCTGCTGGAAAACTTTCTGGTCTTCATTAGGGACTTGAACCTTAGCACTGCTGTGTGATAGTGCATGTTGTAACTCTGACCTATACGCAGAGTGTTTGGATATCAATTCCAGTAGTCGTAAGATTATCCTCACTACTTTTTTGTTATTATTCTTACATTTTTGTGGGAAAAAAAATATACATTATTGTGAAAAAGCACAGTGACGCAGAGATGGAGTTCAGCTTTTGCAAAACTGACTCTTTTATCTTGATTCTAACAAATCTGAAAGAGTAAGGATTCCTGGCAAAGACCAGAAATGGAGGAGCTATAACAGAAGGGCTTTCATATTAAAAAATATTTTTATTTAGTCAGTTAATAAATATTTAGGGAGAAAAACAAAATTTGGAAAACAGTTCACTTTTGTCAATATTATTTGCATCTTGCCAAAGATGTCCTGTCCATCTTTTACATGACTGCATTGCTGAGTTTCATCTTATCCCTTTCTTGTTCGCTCCAAGCTTAGCTCATGCTACAGTCTCATGATCTGTTTCCCTTGATTGGTATTCCATAAAAATTAATGTTCAGGCATTTTCTCTGTATCACTTTTCCAAGAGTTTTGTTCACATTTTGAAAATTCTTGATAGTTCATTTACAGCTAGCTTTTTAATACAGAACTCTTATTAAATCCCCTATCTCAGATAGCATATTAATGCTTTCAGCTTCAAAAGGTACCAGTATGGAAACAATGGAAGAATAATACATTTCATGTCCAAAACAACATATTCATATTCTAGGTGAAGATGTAGCACAAGATTCTTATGCTTCTTAAGAAAAGCAATCCTTCACACAGTTGTATTTTTGCTCTGTCCTAGAACAACAAAAATGTAGCACAGGGATATCAAAATAAACTTTAGATAGTATTAAGTAAAAATTCCATCTTATTCCTTCTCTGTATAAAGGTTTATACTGCTGCAAATAACATATTAGTTAGTATGTTGTCTATATTATCAGGTATGTAAAATGATGACATTGGGAAGAGAGAAAAACTAATAATTTTCATCGCTGAGAAGAAGTGAGAGAAAATATTCTTGTTTTCTATGAATATATATTTTTCTTTGTGTGCTATCTTCCAACAACACACCTGCAATGTGGTGGCTGAATATCAGTGTATAAAAGAGCATAAAAGGCATAATTTAAAGGCAGACACTAAATGAAAACTGCAGTTTATGCGTGTATGTATATATGTGTGTATGTGTGTGTATAGATCCATATGTAGAAAGAGCCTCCTGTACTTGAGTGAAGTAAGTAGAAGTTTTTATTTAATTAATAGGTATACATGGTAACTGACCTGCATTTAAAGCCTAAACAAAGGAAAGGCAGGACAGTTAAAAACTGCACTGCCTCTCTGGTTTGTTTTCAATAGGCGCTGTGACGCTTGACTGCCAGTATTTGCCTGTAGATAAAAAGTTGGAAAATAATGTCCATAAAATAGTCTCTGGCAATTGATATTGCTTGAGATTAAGAACCTTCTGGATTCTGTGTGTGTTACTGTCTCACCAGGGATTGTGAGACAGTTTCTTGGTACATTTCTTAAATGTGTCATAAAAATATAACAGTTCCTTTAAATACCACAAGAGAAAGTCTGCTTAATAATAATAATAAAAAAAACTTTCTTCTGTAAAATCAGAAGCAGAAATGGAAAATGGACACCACTTCCCAGATTAGTTCTGGCTAGTTCCTCTAATTAACTTATACTTTGAATATGATATTTTAAGCTTAAAGTCCAAATAATGATACAGAATACTCCTACCCTGTCTTTGTTATACTAGGGACTAGCAGAAATGTTTTTAAGACTGAAGGACATTCTAGTGGTTGGACTTAATGCTTTGGGATGGGGGGCTAATATCTTCTTTATATCTGAGTGCTTCCAGAAAAGCAAAAGTTGTTTAACCTATAGCCTTTTGTAGCCTATTAGTTCTTCTGGTTTGGGTCTCATTGATGATCTACTTCTCTGAGGTTATTTGAAAATACTAAGGAAGTAGGTTTCAGGGTACACAGTTTGTTCTAGCAATGGGATCAACTTCATTTCTTGGAGTTATCTTAACATTTCTCCCATCACATTGCATCAGACCTCGTCAGAGCACTGGATCCACATGTGTGCAGCAAAGCTGGTACTTGTAGGTTGTGCCAAGCGTGACTGACTGAGAAGTTCTCTGTATTTGGTAGTGAAAAGGTGCCAGCATACTCTTTTCGTGCCACTTGAAAAGTATTATGTCTCCCAATACCATGCAGGATACTCATTGCTAATAAAAATATTAAATGTTTCTAAAGAGAAGCATTAGTAGCATTCATTCTAATTTTATTGAAATCCATTTTGCTTTGCACCATCAGTGCCACATTATGAAAATTTACCAGTACCATAAAACTTACATGCTTAGAATTGAAGCTATGAAATGAAAATCTTTGTCTTGAAAAATTAATAGATATACATTGTGGTAGGTTTTAATTGTGGAATTTTAAGTGTGAACTGTTTCAAATAAATTATTTTAAGTGCATTGTTTCTTGTCACTTTAACTGGTGAAATATATTAGAAGTCAAACAATAAATGAAATCTAAAATCTCAAAAATCTTGTCTGGGGATAGGAGACAGCCAGGAAACAAGAGCAAAGGACATATACGAAGTCACCAATCTGTTTTTGTTTATATTGCATTCTCTAAAGGATTTTATCTGTGAATTTTAGTTCATAAAACTGTAATGTAGAGTCAGATTGATTGTTGGAGGAAATGCATTCATCAGTGCAGAGCACTATGTTTTTTCTCTAACATGGTAGCCAAATCTGCTTTCTCATGCATTGTGGTAGAAAGTCTGTTACTACATGAAGCATTCACATATGATCCCCCTTATTTTGTTGCTGTTTTGACCTCTACATTGCTTTTCTCTCACTAGCAGTGTGTTTGATGGAGTTAGTTTATATTTTGAAGGGTTTCCTTGCAACCATCAAACATAGTCATTTTTATTAATTTGTTTAAAGAAAATGGCATCAAAAATTCTGAATTCTGATTCATAACAGGATTTAAATGCCCTTGTCTCTTTTTGGTCCTGGGACCAGAGAATCCAAAAGGGGACACGGAGGACATGTGAATGTTTGTATTATTCTATCTACAGTCCTATGCACTGTATGATACAGGACACAGCGTACATCTTGTTTGTGCCTTACTCCGTCATATGTAAATGGCGCCAGTCTCTTTTCACTATGACTTTGAAGATTTCTAAAAAGAAGTAAGCACATGAAAAACCATTTTTAATCAGTTCTTTAGATTATGTGGTGTGGCTCAGTGGCTCATTGAAAGCACGAGTTGAAGGTATGAATAGTCTGCTGCTTTTTTGTTATTACATTTTTGTGCAGCTCAGTTGGACATGTTTTATTTAATGTTTGATCAAAGTACATTCCGTTAGTTTAAAATCTCCCGTACAGGTTTCATGGCATACAAGTATGTTATATTTTTTGCTTATCCTGTTGAGCAGCTATTTTGTGATGTCAGCCCCTCATACTCTTCTGAACTTTAATATGCTGCACTACTTATTTACTGAGTAATCCCTTTGTTTCTTTTTATCATAGTCCAAATCCAATGGGGAGCAATACAATACAAATACTTTA
This sequence comes from Crypturellus soui, assembly GCA_032275445.1. NCBI lineage: Eukaryota > Metazoa > Chordata > Aves > Tinamiformes > Tinamidae > Crypturellus > Crypturellus soui. Next base: position 9,458,283 of record JAUBNY010000592.1, read on the forward strand.
AATTTTTAGTTCTTCAGAGACTGTAAAACGATATAACACAGGTAGTATCTGATTCTGAAGGGAAAGGCTCAGGGAACTCAGTGGTAAGTAGCAATGGGTAAAATTGCTACCATTTTATGAAATGTAGATTTTTGGCAATTCCCACTAGAAAAGGATTTTCTTCTTTGTACATGTCCATTTATCTCTATACATTGTCCTAAATGCCATTTTGTGGCAAAGCTCCACAGACCAGATATGCAGTGTTTTTTATACTTTTTATACTTTATACTCTTATACTTTTAGCTTTCTCTTATACTTTTTAGCTCCACAGCTAAAAAATTATTACTGACAGCTGCCATTTTCATGTATAATGGCAAGGAAATAAATATTTATTTTTTATTCATTAGACATAGATATTGCTAGATTTCTCTTCTTAACAGTACTATTTTTCAGTATATCCTAGAACAGTTTACAGCATAACAGAGAGGAATGTAATTTATTCTGCTCAGAGATTTTGGCACATGATTTTCACTGAAGATGCTCTTAAATGTTAAATAGTTTGAAGTTCTGTTTTGTTTTACCTACTCTTCCATTTAGATCAATGAACTATAAATAGCACATAGATTAATACCGGCTTTTTTCTACTTTGTGAAAGTCTGTTCTTCCAGTCTACTAGAAAGCAAGTCAATATTAGAGTACTTTCCAGTAGACAGAGATCCACATCATGACAGTAACGGATTTTGCCGAACGTCTCAGCATAAAACCAAGCAAGTGCCCATGCCAAACAAATCTGTCTACTTAGCCCTCAGCACAAGTTGATACAAAAAAAAAAAAATCGCTTGATACCTTGCAAGACGTAAGAACCTGATAGTTTTATTCTTTAAAAATCTTCAACACCAATGATGCCACATTTCAATCATCATACCTGTTAAAAGGAAAACTCTTTCAAGCAGAGAGAGTTCTCCTGCACTCTTGTTTGGTTGGATGTTAGGTTAATTTAACTTAAAGTACAAGCACAAAAATTTTATAACCACAGAGAAATTCCACCAGCATTTATCTTACTCTCCCCAAATAGCTTTTTATGTGAGTAAGACGGTTCTAGTCTGCAAACACCATCAAAAGCAGTAAAACTATTCTTAGTTTCAATGAAAATAAAATTTTCAGAATTTTCATTGTCTAAGGAGGGTAAAATTTATGCTCTGAGGGTAATGCTGTTTTGATGTCCTAGGCCTAGGGAAAATCATGATAAAAGCATTTCCCTGAGAATGCTCAAGGGTTGGTCTAAAAATGGGCATAGATAAGACCACAGTCCTATCAGCCCAGTGGTGTGAATCAAAGGTAGCTGTCAGTGAGGACTGAATGAAGAGCTTGTATATCTCTTAGAAAAGTGCATATGCATGGGCCATATGCAACCATATGCATCGTTGAAAATCGTTTAAAGGAGCAATATTTAATTCAGAGCAGTGAGATCACATTTGAATGGCTGTATTGTGCTGAGGTATAAGTATATAATCTCTTGGAACTGCTGGTACTCATTTTTCTTAGGGTCTGTCCTATGAGATAAGATCAAAATAAAAGTGTATGTTTGAATTTAATGTTATTGACATAGAATTATATTCTTGATTTTTGTGTTTGTGTGTATATATATATATGTATATGAGTTGAATGTATATGTGCATCTGCACATATATAAAGTGCAAAGCTTGAAAAACATCAGTTGATGAGGTATGCAATGAACCTGATTAATTTAAATCATTCTTTGTTCTTCTCTAGCCTTTCAAAAGGCTTTTCATTGCCTGCACAAAAGAGAAAAAGGACTAATATGCATTTAAATAGTTACTAGGGGAACGATATTGCCTCTGTATGCAACCTACAGTGGTCACAGCAATGAGATGCTAATATAATTTCTATTCTGTCTAACATGTTTCTTCAGATGTGTTGTATGTTCCAAAATTAAGTTCACTGAAAGAGTCGATAAAGTCCATACAATTCGTTGTTTTTTGGTAATTCAACTTGTAATAGAGCACAGGACACCTACTACCATTAAGAAGTCTGCCCCTTTTAAGTTTACAGATGACCCCCAAATGTCATGTCTTTTTGCTTGTAAAGAAAGAGAATTGGTGCAGATTCACCTGTTCCTTGTTTGTTGCTTGTTAGTGTTAAAATTTGATACCCAAGAGCTGTTTTTAATGCAGACAAGACCTCTTATTCTTTGACAGAAGAACTTCCTTCCCACACACTATATCACTTTTATGTACCTGACTAGAATGTTTTGAGAACACAATTTAATTCTGATTTTGAGTCATTCCTAATCTTTATGAAAAACAAGGACAAAATTTCCATAATATAGTAGAATTTTAAACATTTTTGTTAAAAGTTCACTCTCTGGCCCAAAATACTGCTTAGTTCTGACTAGCTCAACTGTAAAGAATCTGTTTCTTTTAAGATAACATCTACATGAAAAATAGGAAGGATTTATGAAGCTGCAAGTATTGCAAACACATGTTCACCTGTGTGGAAACATAAAAAATAGCAGTCTTCTAGACATAAGGCAAAAATAATTAAAATAAGAAGTTAAGTAGTGTTTTTGCACCGCTTGGATCTATTATCACAGTTTAAAGAAGTTAGAAACAGTAATATCCTGATGTGATGAAGCCAGAATGGTTTGTTTTGCTGCATTGACTCTTTTCCGCTGCTTCTCTTCTAGCATAACGCTTTCTGCAATTGAATGTTTCCTGCATACCAGTATGGACTTCATTCTCCTTAGACTTCATAGCATGAAATCTAGGCATTAATAAACAGAAGAATTATAACTTAAAGATGTGACTTATTTGTAATCTCCTCGTCCAGAAGTACTGGCTGTGAGCTACCAAGATTATGCCAAGCACAAATATATCATATGCCATTGTGTCAACACTACAGTAAGTTAGCTCTGCGGCTGGGTGCCAGCCTGATTATGCAAATAGTGGTGTTTTTGGCTGATCAGTCTAAAAAGCTGCCAGAAGGCCTAGGAGACGGATTTCAGTACAGGAGACGCACACTGTCTCGGGGAGGCTCGCAATCATAATTTATGATTAATCAGTTTATGGGAACATGTTAACAGCAGGGGGATATGGAGAGCAAGACAGATCTCTTACCTTCCCTTTCCCCATTTCTTTTCCTCCTAGCTAACTCCCAATCATTTAGTACTGAAAGCCGCAGGGAGGACTTAGTTTGTCCTATGAGAATGAATTAGTTTGTGAAAGAACCGTGTGGAAGTGCTGAGTGGAGAGGAGGTGATCAGAATTGGTTTGAAATCATGCAAATAGGATGGGAGCTGAGCTGGTGCCAAATTAGCCTCTTAAGCCCCAACAAGTAGGCCTATGCCAGGGTGTATTACTAAGAGCTAAATCTATATCATATGCAGCATATGTCTGCAACATATAAAAGAGTTGAAATCTAAGTATTTGGAGATTCCAGCATAATCCTGATCCACTGAAAACAAATCTGTCTAACATTTGCTCAAGAATGATCTATAGTGATGATCGGTATGACTTGTAATTTAGAGAAAGGAAGATGAACTCTTAAGAGACTTTCAAATACTTTACTATTGATCTGAATCTCTGAAATGCTTCTGCAAATTCTTCAGTTAAGATCCAGTGCAAAGTCATTGAATAGACCCAGAGGGAGCCCAGGAGCAGAAATGTAAGGCTGGAATGACATGCCTGCCTGAAGAGACTCATTTGTCACCACTAGTAAAAAGAGGGCCCACCTGGTAGCCTGTTCCGAGGAATCTACCAGAGCCATCGCAGACAGAAGCGGTGGAACAACGCCAGATTTCAGCAGGCACGACAAGTTCATAAGGTTTCTCTCAAAATAGCCCTGGGCATTCAATTTTGCATGTTGCTGTGCGCTCTTGAGGCTCTTCTTTGCCCTGAGGGTGTTCATTCTCCCTGCAGCAGCCAGAAGGCTACTGTCTGCATGGCGCTTGGAAGTGAGCCTTGCTTTGGAGCCTGGTTCTGATCTGACCTGAAACATTTATTTCAGCATCCTTGGACTCTTGGCCAACTAGCAGACTCTTTCCATTCTTAGTGACACATTAAAAAATGTCATGTTTTAGCAAAGACAAACAAAAAAAAATAAAATGAAAAAAGTCATACAACATGCAATTAGGCTTCTTGAAATCTAGTTAAGCACAGTTTTTGTTTAATCAAAGGAATGCTTAATGTTAATAAATATTGTGTCCCATAAAGTGCTTTTTCCATCTAGTACTTAGTGTAGTTATGAGTCATGGCACTGCAATCATTTTTCCATTACTCAAACTTGTTACGCAGTTTCCTCACATATTTGGTGCTCAACAATACACACCAGTGTAGAGTATTGACATGTCAAAGTGCAATAAGTAAGAACAGAAATGTAAATATATCAGTGTCAGAATCAAAGTGTATTTTATTATACTCTTGTGCTTTGCAGTTTTGACGTTTGAAAGTCTTAATGTAAATGCTCGAATTTTACCTTGAATATAGTTTATTGTTATTAACCACCCGAGACTTCTCTAAGTACCTTCAAACCTGCAGTAACAGACTCTCATGTGATAAAACTGTGGCACATTGCAAAGCACTATTCTTCTGCAATCATCAGTGGCAAAACTAATTGATAAATCAAATGGTAATTGACTTGAGATAATGAAGCTACTTTTAGGATGGAGTAAGATTGTCACCTAATTAACTTTTTGGAGAAAGAACTAGGACTGTATTAACTGGATGAATCATGGATAGGTCACTGGTTTAAGCAAAGTCAGATAAATATGTAGGATGGTAACATAGTTCACAAGTCTGTCTTCATATAGAAAATCTTAGCAGCCTTCAGGTTGTGTAAATTCCATCTTATCTTCTGACATATATCAACAGACACAGTCATGTATTATACTGTGCATTGTGCCAGTGGGGAGAAAATCTGCAGACATGATTAGCTCAGGAGTCCCTAAAGAGCTGTTTGAATCTGTAGTATCGTCCCTTGGAGGACCCCCTTCTGCATACATCGAGTGCCCTGCTTCTTGGTGATTTAGCTTCTAAGTGAATGCCTGATCACAGTGGACTGATCTTGCTTATTGTTAATTTGAGGAATGTTAAAATTAGTCACAATACAACTTTTTCTTTCCTTATACTTGGAAAAAAAATTCAGATAGTCCTTTGGAAACCATTTAGAACTGAAAGAATAGATGTTGATCTGTGATTGCCACTTTTATAACTGAAGACTTCAAATAACCTATTGTTCATTGTTGTTATTTTCTAAAACTGCTTGTCTCATTTTCATGAAGGAACGTCTGAAAAAGTCTCAGGTAAATTGTAACTGCACATTCCTGTTAGTAACTAAGGAAGATTACCTGTGGTGAAACCACAAAATGGAATGTTTTAAACAGCTTATTTTCCGGAGGCCAGCTGCCTGCGTTCATGAGAATGAGAAAGACATTTGACTGCTAGAGGGTCAAGGAGAAAGCAGAGGAGACCAGGTCTCCCTTCTGTCTCTTGAAATAGGATACCTGAGCACTTTGCTAGGCACACACAGTCTGACAAAATGCTGATGGTAGCTGTGAACAGCACACTGGTCAAGCAGGACTGCTTACTGGGATTCCAAAGGCTGGAAGATAAAATTGCAGTAGGATAAATGCAGATGAAGATAGTGCAAATGAGTAGGAGGTTCCAAGAACAAGTATAGAGATACTTTTAGAATATATCTATGTGAAAGATCCAAATATAAGAATATAGCAGCATGAGTACAAAGTATTAATACTGGCAAGAGTCAACAAAAGGTGATGCTTTCTGCCACGTTCATGGATACTGGAATGCACAGGAATGAGTAGATCTATGGATTCATTTTGCAAGGACCTGAACTGGGAACTGAAAGCCTGATTGAGACTTCCATTGAATATTGTTTCTGTTTTAAGCATAGCACTTAGAAAGAGGCTGCAGGAGAATCATTTGTTTGTGTCCCAAAGACTATAAGAAGAATGAGTACTGTAGGAAGTGAGGCCTATCAGGAATGAATTGTTTTTATAAGTTCTTGAAAAGAAACCTGCATTGAAGAACATAAGGAACTGCTGTATCATTTCATACGAAGGCTCTGCCTGTTCACTGTCCAATCTCCATGGTCAGGAACAAGTGCTTTTTTAAACAACAAATAAGACAACTATTCAGTGATCTTTCCCAACATGTATCCTTCCAGCTTCTGGAGTTCTTTACTGTGGAGACTTAGGAAGCTTCAAACTGCCTCTTTGAACTCTCATGGAGTCAGAATTCTGCAGTTTCAGGATGTTTAATGTGAAAAGATTGTCCTTGCCCTTTTTTTTTCCCAGACTTCTACATGGATAGCAATTCCATGAAAAATCTGCTAATTCCTTAGGAGAAAAAATAATAGATTACCATTCACATTCTGTCCTCTCCATAGGCTTCTCTCATTTCCCAATTAACAATTTCTAAGTAATTCATTTTCTCAGTCTAAGGGAACTGTTCCATGCTTTAAATGATCCTCCTGTCCACGTGTGTTTCTTGAATATATGTTAAAAGCTTTGTTACAAAGAGGACAGTGATCATATTTTTCAGACTGGAGTGAAAGTTGGTTCATTTGTAGAAAGTGGCGTTTAGATTAGGTTTGAGGAAAGCATTTCTGACGTGCTATTATTCTTATGTTGAAACCTATCAAATCAGTGTAACCCACAGAATGCAAAGTTTTCAGAAGACAGCTTTGACAAACATCTTTCAGACATAGTTTTATTATATGAAACCTGTCTCAAAGCTTAAAAAAGGAAAAGCAGGACCATGAAATTTATTCTGGAGATTCTTCTTCTGTCCAATAGCAAAAAATACATAGATAATATGTCACATCCTGGCAGAAAATACTTTCTCACCAATTTAAATCTGTCTGAAAAGGCTGTAAAATAAGACCACACAAGTCAAAAATGAACATTTTTCTTTCTACTAGTGCCAAAATTTTTAAATCAAATATTAGAGATGCTCTGCATGCTCAGGCTAAGGATTACATTTATAGCACAGAAATAAAATTCAAATGGAAAAAACCAGTTACTCTTTCAATAGCTGTGTAACTCACAACCTCAGTTAAGTTTATTAGCCTCATTCTATTCATCAAGCTACAAATTGCACTTTTTTTTCTTTTTCTCTAATACACTGTGCATTTGTCTTAAACTGTCTAAAAGTACTTGGCTCCTATTCCAGTTTATTCCGTTCACATTGTTCTTTTCTGGATGCCATGATAGCCTCCCCTTCTGCAGTTTTTGGATTAACTTGTCTAGAGAGCAAGCTCTACAGATTGTCACTTCAGTTACCACTGAAATTCTGACAGCTTATTTTTTGTAGTTGAAATCAGATTTTGCCCCAGCACATCTTTGCTGTACTTGAAGTTTTCATTGCTTGTGGTCTATCTATCCCTATATGAGAGATGAGCTCTTGCTCAGGAAGTCAGTCTAAATTCTATTAAAAAGGAAAAAAATCTTAATTTCACGTTAGAATCATATTCAATTACCTTCACATTTTTTAATCTGATTTTAATAAATCATAGTAGACTTGATATTTAGGAAACAAGTCACAATGTTTAA
>JAUBNY010000592.1:9489502-9503725 GCA_032275445.1 Crypturellus soui
TATAAAATAAATATATTATTATTCAGGCTATGTTATTTTATATTATACTGAATGCCTTTTCATATCATTAGATACAAATGTTGAATATTTTCTTTGACATATTTAATTTTACATTAATTTAACTGAAAAGATCACAGTGATTGGAAAATTTAGTGTGCCTGAAAAACATAAAACCTGAGTACTTTTCAATAATACACGATTCCCGAAGAAAAACATTTCCCCTCAAATTTTCAGAAGAAATTATTGCCACATCAAATTACTTTCTTTTGCCTATATAGTAAAGCCTAATTTTTTTTCAGTTTAAAAATTCTTTTCTGGGGTAGGATGTTGCTTATTTTTGTATTGTGTTAAAGCAATCTTATTAATCACTATGGATTTGGTTTGATACCACTGTACTCCCATATTAAGGTCTGAGATGGCATTAATTTCAGTAAGAGCTGAAGCAGGCACATAATTTGAAGTGTTACGGTTAATATTCCATCTATATATATTTTGACCTGAGCCTTCCTGAGGGTATAGCATTTTTCTTTCTTTTTTTTTCCTTTTATGTAATATTTCTATTGTTGTACCATTCATATGTGTCGTGTCACTTTGACTCTTTTCTGGTGGAGAGACCTAAAATGAGCTTCTACTAAAGTTAGGTTAATGCCACTCTTGATCAGCCAGTGCTGTGAAATGATGCAAGGCTAACACCTCCTCTTGGAATCTAAGGTCACTGCCAAGAGCAATGAGACTTTTTTGTACCAAAAGCAAAACTGACACTTTTTTCCTGCTTTTCAGTATTTCCAGCTAAGAGTGAAAAGAGGTTTTCACAAATGAAATAAACCACCTGCTTTCTCCACTCATACACAAATAACCAGTTCACTCAGTGGGGACACTAGATATGTTCTGTGGGCTTGAAGTAATCTGTACAATAGAGTAAATGGGAAAAGGTGAGCGGCACTAGTACCTATTTCTCTTACCTTCTTTGCTTATAGATTTATGATTGTCTTTACAATTAATGGGTATTTTTGGTTTAATCCTACCTATCTCTTTAACAGGACTAACATAAAGTAGGCAATGAATTTTCTAACTTCATATTCTATATGATGTATTTCTAACTTCATATAACTCCTTTAGGAGTAATACTTCCATAGCACTCTTTACCTAAGAATCTTTTAAAATATTTTAAAAATTAGGCTGGGATTTCAACTCTAGGAGATGGCTGATTCTCCCAATTTTGCAGATAAGGCAACTGAAGAAAAAAAAAGAAAAGAAAAAAAAAGAAAAAGAAAAAAAATGTCAGAACTGCAAAGATGCAAAGGTGTCTATGAGCATGCAGACAAGTTTTCCTATTGGCAATCGGATCATTTCCTTCATGGTTACTGCTGTATTAGAGATTATCTTCTCCAAACTTATAATCAAAATTTGGAAATAACTGGAGAAGGCAGTTTCTTCAAAGGATCTCTAGCAGGATTTCTGCTGCCTCACCTATGATACGACTTTGGCGGTTTGTTCAGTTCTGACATAATACAGCTCTTCTTCATTACCAGAAAATCAGTTATTTCAATTGAACTTGTTTAATCTTCTGAATGAAAAAATCTGCCTATTGCAGGAGGCGGTTTGATATCCAAATAACATTCAGGTCAGTATTTGATGTAGCAGTAAGGGAAGCCATGAACCAGTATTTCCTCCGGAGGAAGATTGAAGTAAGAAATACATTCCTCAGGCTCACTTCTCTGTAATAGTGTCTTTGAACCTGTAGTTTTAAACCCCGGTGTTCACAAGTGATAACTAAGGCAATGTCTGCATTAGCAAGCAGTCTGGCACAACAGCGCAGATCCGTAGAGTAAAAGGATTGAAGCTGAGGCCCCAACATGCACCCTAGAGGCAGAGGGCATGGAGGAGAATTTCCCCTAGACTACCATTACACTGAATGTCTAAGGGACCACTGGCTGCTGGTGCCTATCTGTCTCTTTAGTTTTATCAAAAGTCATCCAGCTCAGGCTGCTGCTCTGAAATGCAAATCAAAGTATGGAAAGTGGTGATAACTTTAAGATTCATTTCTCATCCTAACTAAAACACCAATGTACGTGCAACATAGTCAGAAAAGCAGGCTATGAAAATTCTCTATGAAGGAGCCTACCCATTGGAAAACTTTTAAGCTGCACTAATGGTATTATGACACTTGTTCTGAAATGGTTAGTGTGGCGATACAACAAACTCAATATTTGTAAAAACAAGTTTATTTACATTTACGTCATGAAGTGGTAATATTGCTCTTCCACCAAGGTTTCTTTTCCATGGAGCTCGGTTTCCAGTGTCTTCAGGACTGAAAAGAGAAATTAAACACAATTTTCAAACTTCAAATTTTTGTTATAATATTCTTAAGTCCTCGTGCCCTTTGTTTTCTATTTCTACATGGTTTCATTTTTTGGCATATCTTAACCAGAAACAAATTGCTTTTACAATGTTAAGAAAATATCATAAGGTCACAGAACATGATTTCTCCTGAAACAAGGGAATGGTTAATAGTTGCCTTCACTTTTAGGCTGCTTCTTAAATTTCCATTTGGTGCAACAGGCTTTTAAATTGAATCTAATTAGTAAAATAGACCTTGGGCGACCAGCCAAAGGGGAGAAAGATGAAGTACATGATGGGAACATGGATGTTCACTTACCCTTGTTAATATGCCAGAGAACTGGCCCATTTCCTAGAAGGCTTTTCAGGGCATTTGTGGGGCACTACTAATTTTCACACAATCACATTAAAAATTGAATAAAATTTCAAGACTCTGAATCATTAAGGTCACAGGTACTTTACCTTGTTCTGGAAGGATAAAGGAAATCTGGATTTCATCTACATCCTCTTTAATGTCCTTGTATCCTGCCAGAGCTGTGTAAAACTTTTAGATTCACAAGGACCTGACCTGATGTATTTTTAAAGGATATGTAAAGATTAAAGAACTGTAGCATTTTATGAAGTGTTTAGACTAAAAATTCAACTGGCATTGTGATATTCAATCTGAAAAGTGTTTCACAGAAATCAGTGGTGATGATTCCAAAGGTTTATACTTCAGGGATTGATCTGAATTATTCAAGGCTAGAGTCTGACTGTGCAAGCAGTATCCCCTTAAGTCAGTGTACTAATGTGGAGGTGCAAGGTTCATGGACAGCTTGTGGGATTAGGGCCAAATGTAGCAGTTTATCTCATACACACATGGACAGTTGTATGATAAAGATTCTTCTTGCATTACAAGAAGCGACAGTTCTTTGCTGACAATATGCTTAAACATTATTGAAGCACACCTCAGCTCATCGTTTGCGTCTGGTTATCATAATTGATGAATATAGCAAAAAGAAATATGGACCTTAAACGGGGCAAGGAGTATTGCAATCCTTAGACCAGCCATCCTGTCCTAGGAAAATACTTTTCTAAGGATCCTAAATACAAGGCTATATATTAATGTTTATAAAGCTAATTGACAGATTCTTTACTTAAGATATGTAGATTTCCTTAGTCAAAAAAAATCCTTCATTGTCTCAGCTTCTTCATAGAATTTAAAAGCATATACATCTGTAAGAAAGAAATTTAGATTCTGGAAAAAAATTCCTCTTCACAATGGAAGAGACTAAAATATGAATCCCTTGAAGCAAAAGACCGCACTCTTTCTTCCCTTTCATACCTCATTTCCTTCATTCTTTTTATTTATTAAAGTGTTGAATTCCTGTAAGCATTTTAAAGATTTTGCAACCAACTCTGAGAAAACATTTGAAGCAAGCTAACATGGATAAGACTGGCTTGTTTTCCTCCATAATTACTCACTGACCTGATTTCTAAAAATAATGCCACGTCACCTTAGAACATTTGTCAGACAAACTGGTTTGTGCTAGTGCTAAAAACTGCTGTTCTAGCCCCTTGCAAGCTACAAGTTATAGGTTAGTGTTTAAATCTTGTAACAATGGTCAGGACTAGAAGCTCAGAAACAACAGTGGAAACAGTCGGATGTTTATATGAAAAAGCAGAAAGAATGCGATCTGACTGCAGCGGGTTCTGGTTCTGTGTGAGGGGACGTGGTGCCTCTCGAACCGGTGCTGTTGCAAAGCGCGTCAAAGCCAGGCTTCAGCCTGCTGTCATCAAAGCTGAACACTGTCCGCTGACCAAGGGCCCCTCAGCACGTGCCCAGTTTACACGCATGTGAGTGATTCCAGTTTAACTCAGGGTCTAAATTACACCTGAACAGCAGTGGCTTGTCTGCAAATTGTACACAAGAAATTCAATACACAGCAAAGTCAAAAGCACAAGGCTATGCATTAGGTCCACTGGGGAAAGAGAAAGCATCATCAGTGAAAGAATTTTCTTGTGTCACCCGCTTTATCACTGACAAATTCTCAGAAGTGTTTGGATGACATCTATGGAATGAAAACAAAATAACAAGAAAAATTCAAAGAATCTCTGATTTATATGTGATCCTCTGCTGCATCAATACACAGTAGATTTCATATTCAAGAAAAACCCCACTGAAACAGGTCAGTCAGACTAACTACAGGAGCATAAAACACTCACTGGACTCAATATAATTTTCTTAGAGGGTGAATGAAGAAGAATGTCAGAGCTTTCATTCATTTTATGTTTTTTGATTTAAGAAATTGTCTGATGATTGCTCCATAGTCTAAGGGTGTCCAGATGTAGTTTTCAAACTTTTCACGGTTTTGCCAGTAAGGAATGCCAATTCTTATATTCCCTTTTTTTTTTTTTTTTTTTTTTTTTTGCTATTTTTCAACAATAACTACCCTCTGAGTGGTTCATCCATTTCCTTTGAACAGCTCAGAACTCAAGACCGCTGCTATGGACTGTCGCACTACAGTCACCGCCAGGCTACCGACGTGCCTGGGTGGAGCATTGACGATGGCCCTGACCGAGGCGGCCGGGTGAGGAGCTGCCCCTGTGCCGTGCCTACAGGTTGCTGGTAACTCCCCGACAGAGCGAGGTCTGAGCGCATGCAGGCACCGCATTCCTCTCTTCTTCTGAAGGAAGCCCTGCCACAGTGCTATGAAGTGCTGTGTGTGAATGACCACTGACTGTGTCATACAGCTCCCTGGGCAAACAACAGAGCCTCTTTTCTGCTGGCCTCTCTCTCAATTACAGCCTACCACTGCTAAATGCATTTGTGGCTTAAAGAAAGAAAAAGAAGCGAAAGATGTACCATTACCCTTTTTAAAATGTATAAAAAGCCCTTCACAGGTATACAGTACAGGTTGTAATTTTCATCTGTTTAAAAAACTAATTTTTCATTATTCTGAAGTCAAATACAACTGAAAGCTGAATTGCTGAAAGATGTGAAACAGCTAAGTAAACACCTCCTGTCTACCAGCTACGAATCTATTCCATAGTGTCCTTGGCAGCTGCCTCTTAAAGGAGCAGGCTTGTTGAAAAATGGTATCCATGCAACAAGGTCAGGTATTAAATGGATTTCTATTTTAAATTAGGCTAGCTCATTTTGAGCGGCTGCTGAGACTGCTTGTCAGAAAGAGACCAGTTTTCTAAATAGGCAAAAATGGTACCTAAGTGAAGAAAATAGCTATAGGGAAAAAGAAACAACAACCATGAAAAAGAGTGCTCCTTCCAGCCCTAATCTCTACAATTTCAGCAGTGAATGTTTACACAGCACTTTGAACATGTAAAGTGCTTTTCATGAGAAATTGTTGTTTATTTAATATAATACAATAGTGGCATTTTCAAACAGGATACATCCAAAGTGCAACAGAGGTGGTAGGTCACAGGAAAACTTGCTGGTGGCAGCTCCCCTCTTCTGGGCCACTTTGTTGGAACATCTTTAGCTGGATGCAAGGAAACTCTGTTAGCAAATCACATAGATAGAACTGAAGTTTGAAACAATTATTTATTAGATAACGCATGCAGAGCATAGGATTTAAAAATTAATAATTTAATAAACTGTTAGGTTAAACATTAGTGTACACACCCCCTTGGTAGGGGATGTGATAGGGCCTGCAAAGGCTCTGCCAGCCAGGCAGGAGCCGGGCAGCAGGGTAGGAGCCCCAGCAGCGCAGGTGACACTGATGACCTGGCCTGATGACCAGCCCCTACCAGCCTCCCACCACTGCTCTGCACTAGGTACCTTTGCCTTCCTCGGGGCTTGTTTTTAACTCCTTGTTGTGGCACAGATTGTGGAGGGAAATGTTTACAGCAGCAACAATATGGCTGTTTTGTACTGTGTATGAAAGCACTAAGTAATGCTCTTGTCTCCTGGTGATAAAAGTGAGTAGACAAAATGCATTAAGACTTTTTAAAAATGCTGACAGAGGAAACTGTGATTGCAGAACTCCAAGAAGGAGAGGATTGTGTTATTATACCTAGCATAAGAGGAGGGAAAAAAAAAAAACCTTTTGATCTCTGATCTCTTTATTCTGCAGATGTTTTTAAGCCATCCCTCCCTCAATGTTTTGGGGTTTTTGTTGTTGTTGTTTGTTTATTTCCTTTTTGGTTGTTTTGTTTTTTTCATCTCTTAGCAGAATGCCATGAGGTTATTGATAGCACTGTAGAGGCCTCTGAACCTGTGACCGATAAAAGTATTTTGGAATCCTGTAGTGTGAAGAGAGTCTAGATGTTATCTGGTTGAATTTTCAATAGAAGGTTATTGCAAGAAAATTCTGCATTCATAATATCTAATATGTGATAGCTGGAAATATACCTCCTCAGTGGTGGCAAGTCTTAAAGTAGTGTTTAAGCTAACATCTGATTTAGAACAGCAAAGCAGAGTAGCAAGTGCTATCTCTGAAGCTTGCTGTTCTTCCACCATTTCTTTCGCTGTTCCTGGGGTACCAGCTTGCAATATTAATAATAGTGATCTGTGAAATGTTTATTGGGTCATTTGCGGCTGGACTTTGAATAAAGTTTCTGCCAAAAGCGTAAAGCCCCAGGAGATTTGGCAAGTAAGCCTTCGGTTTAGGACTTGGTTTTTGACTAGGCCTTTTGTCATGAGCAAATGTTATCTCTTCAGGTGAATTTAAAGCTCTGTCAAAGCAGAAGCAAAAGTGACTCGTGCATAGGTTTAATAAGTATGTGGTGATAGCTTACATGTATAGAAAAATCTGTAGCTCTTTGAACTTTCCTTTTCCTACTGTTTTTCTGTTCTAACTTTTTCTCTCTTTCTTTCTTGCATAAAGAAAAGTTGTAGCAGTCCTAAAAACATAGCAGAACTACTTGTGCTTTATTTCAACTCTCCTATATAACATTCTTGTAATACAAGAATCTAGTTAATCTTCAGGAGCTTTTTAAAGCAGCAGGGATGTTGTTATTGCTTATCCAATTTCCAATCATATTTGCTTATTTTGACTTTTGATGGTTTGAGCTCAAAATCTTTTCTTTTGACATCTCTAACCTTCCAGACATGACATGCTTTAAAACGCATGTATTTGAATTGCTCTCTGTAATGAATCTTTTTGTTTTTCTCTATAATGCTGGATGTTAGATCTTTCCATGCAAATTTTCATTCTAATATGGCATATCCTTTCTTGAAGATAAATATGCCAATTAAGTAGTCATCTCATTTATCAGAGCTTTATTAACACTTGAGGAAAATTATGCATTTCACTTTTTTTCTAATTTAATTATTTTAAAAATTAAGATAAAAACAAATCATTAGGGAATAAGTTGTGTCCTGGTCTTGCAAGTGTTGCAGTTTGATGGGGGGCAAAATTTGGTAAAAGGTGAATCCCCTTGCGTTCCCACAGATCTTCAAAGGTTAGAGGGACTGGGGCCCCTCTTAACAGGGGTACCAAATACTGTGAGCTATACGCCCAACTCGGGCAATATCGGATTCACCCACAGTCTGCTGACCGTCGATCCCATCGCCTTTCTAGGAGCAAACAGAGTTCCCAAACAGTGTGATTAACTATAAGCTCGACTCTGGCAGTATCGGATTCACCAGCAGTCTGTCGGCTGTAGGTCCGATTGCCTTCCAATCAAGTGGTCGGGTTCATGAATTGCATAATTTATTCAAATGCAACATTTGGAAAAGACGTTTTTGGATGTCAGTATAGGAAATTCTCTACTACACTGTGGGGTTCTTAGCTGGTGGCTAGTGTACAAATGTGCAATCATCCCTCTCCCAGATGATGGCAGAGGCCTCTCAATCTTGAGGAGTCTCCTCGGGCCATGTCCTGACCCGAGGGGAGGAAAGGGGTTCAGCCTGTCAACTGATCCAGGAGTTATGATGAAGTCTTTCCTCTCTCCTCCTCCTTCTTCTTTCCTAGTTCTTACCCCTCTTCTTCCCTCCTTAGTTCACCTTTTATATATATATTTTTTTCTTTTACGTTCAGGTGTAGCTTGAGTGACTTTAGTCATACTTACTTTTATTATTCATTGTTTAAAAAAGTCTCCTGAGTTAATCAAAAATCTAGAGAGCGTGCTCAGTGATCGTATATTGGTATTATAACGAGCTTGGAAGGAGAAAAAGCCTGAGCACAGCCTACCAGACGGAACTCATCTGCCACCGTTGTTGTCGCAGCACCAGACATCGCACTACGTGGCCCATCAGCCGTGCAGCACCACGAGGCTGCCGCCTCTGCAGGGAGTGCAACAGAGTCTGGCCACGGGCTCTCACTCCGCTCTACCCTACGTTCACTCTTATTGGTATGTGCTAGGAGGGCAGGTTGTGTGGCGTAGGGAATTGTGGAGAAGCAGATTCCACATATACCAACCGTCCTGGAAGTGGTAACTGTCTCTCACCTCAAGCAAGCCTCTGCAATGCCAGAGCTTCTGTTAGAATCTATTTTTCTCCAAGTGCCCCCACTTCTTGAGCAATTCTCTCCCAAGAAGCACTGTTGAAAAGCTAGAGGAAGTAACTTATCAGCAAATCTGCCCCTGGAGCAGCAAAGTGAAGTGTCCGTTCCCTGTGCCAGAGCTGACCTTTAAGGATGAATCAAGCTTTTAATAATACACATATTCCAGAAGTTTGCATGAAATATTCAAAATTGTGTGGAAATCGCCAAAGGAATGACTTTACACGCTGGACACCAAGCCAGAGGTTTTTGCTGATGGCTTTAGAAGGGCTATAGGTGTACAGATTTTGCATTATTGAATACCCTTCCCACTTATATTAAATGACTTGACAGTGGTCCAGGCTTGGTTGCAACATTTTTATTTGTAAAATATAAGTGGATTATTTTATTTCAGGCATCATGTGATCTTTGCTGAGCTGTGTGCTAGGTGTTTTTGCTGGCTTCCCTCTCTGGCACCGATATGCACAGGCATTAGCAGGAGCGGCGCTCGCCGCCTGCCTCCATAGGCACCGTGTAATCACACTTTAGAAGTGAGAGAAGCTCAGAAGCAGATCTGGCCTGAAATCAAAGGGCTCAGTTTCCTGGTGAGCTGAAAGCAACGTTGTATGTTATAAATAACACATGCAGCAAGTCTCAGGTTGCACAATACTTCTGTGGCAGAGATCTTCCCTGGGGACTGAATCCTGCATGTGCTGCATGGGAGTTTAACTTGGCCTATGGCATATTGTAGTGTGCTTTGGCATTACACACATATAATTTTCCTTGAGTCTTTGAACCTAATTGAATTGCTCTTGCTGTGTCCTGTTGAGGAGGGTAATGCAAAGATGACAAGCCTGGAGGGAGTATGTATTTCAGATGACCCAAAGTGCATGTGTGGGTATAAGAAGTTATTCTGTGGAGTTAAACGGGCAGTCACAGTTCTTCAGCTGCCAGCTTCATCCTGCTCGCTCAGCACTCAGACTTTGTCTCGTCCTATTGGCAAAGAAGAAACATATATGCAGTTAGCCTGACATTGCATTTCAGTGCTCTTCACGCAGAAAAGTGCTCATTTTCCTAAATAAGAAGAGATGCAAACAGACATCTAAAACATTGTACTTAGAAGGCTTTGTAACAATGGGTTTAATATTCCATGCAGTTTTCCCTAATTTGATTTGCTCTTGTGTTTTCTGCACTAATTTTAATTAGGCTACTTGCTCATTTTGTAATCTTGAATATAATCTAGGTCTTTTCTTGTGTCTGTGCCAACACTCACAACTTTGCTCCTTCATTCAGTGGCATGTACAAGCAGACATCCCCAAAATGTCAGATCTCAGCTTGCTGTGCTTCACATTCTTAGCTGTTTCCCAGATTACTTTTTTATAACTATGGTATTAGAGATTTTATTTTCCAGCACCTCTTTACACTTTTTGTTTCCAGTTTAATGTTTGCTTTTTATCACTAATTCAAAACATTCTTTTTATTTTACTCCTTTATTTTCTTTCGTTTTGTTTGTCCCTACACAGAGGTCAGCATTTTCATGAAGTTTCATTAGCGGTCTCCGTCTCTGGCCTGGTATGCTTTCTCTATCTGGAAAATAAAGGCTTCTCCCATTATACAGACCTTTGAGGTCTTCCCTACCTTTTGATGTCAAACACATTTCACTGTGTCACCATACCTGATTAATTAATTATTTTTTTCTTCTTCAGTTGAGGCTTTCTATAAACATCAAGAATTTCCTTTCAGGATAAGAGTATATTAGTAGTGGGGATCAGTGTGCGTAGATCTGACTGCAAACATTATGCACTATATGGGTGTAAAGTATGATTTAGGAAGAAAACAGAGAATCCAAAGCTGCAATAACCTTGGTTTTGACAGTGCAGGAATATGCAGTAACTGCATAACTACAACACAGCACAGAATCTGCCTTGCAAGGCCCTAACACTGTTCCAGTGCATTAGCAAAAGAGGCAACATTTTAGCAAAGCACGGGAAGATTTAAAGCTCCCAAGTCAGTATGTATCTCAGTCATCTAAAGCTCCCAAGTCAGTATTCATATTATCGAGCACAGAGCTCACATAATATGATGCTATGAACTTTATTTCTTTTTATAATCGTAGACATATAAGTTTTTCAGTTTGAAAAGGCACACACAAACTTACCAGAAAGTATTTGTAGCACAAGAAATAATGCCCAATCTTTTGTTTTTCACAACATGACATGACATACAAAAGAACAAAAAGCTATTCAAGACTGACAATTGTGAAGGAATGAAAATGGAAAAATAAAGGGTTTTTTATCAATTTCTTTGAGCTTTCAGTTCATATTTTTTCATTCTGTTATCAAGTAATGAATGTGCATCACAACAGTAGAATGCATTTTTCAGCAATACATTTATACAGTTTCATCATTGACATTTCTCTTTCAGCTTTGAAAGTGAGGGTTATCTGAAGACATTTCTCTTGAAATAGAAGCTCTTATGGTTTTGGGGTGAGAAGTCAAGATCTATTTTTTTCACAGGAAAAAATTAGTGTAATTCTTCTAATTTAAATAAGATAGATTTTGCAATATATTCCACACTTCTAAGTGGTATTCTATCCTCAGAGGTATCACTAGCTATTTTTTTTTCCTTTTCACTTAAAAGAAAAATTGCACTCAATGTTAAAATGTTGAACTTTTGTTTTGCTACAAATTTTATTCTTAACACTGTTTAACCATTACTAAAAAATGAAACATAGGACTGTTCTATCAATAGGCTATATCCTCCTGCGATAAATGTTTAGAGCCATATACTTACAACATTTTATTTATTTTATTTATTTATTTATTTGTTGAGGCTGAGTTGAAATCTGTGGGGGACTTCTTTCAGCACCAGAAACAGAGAAGTGCCCTTAAAGCACTCAAATATTCATTACTTCATTACTTCGTTGTTTTTGTTCTGTAAACCAAGTGTGTCAAATATACCCACCAGAGACCTCACAATGGTGAAATCAGAGGGAGGAGTTTTTTTGCATTTTGTTTAAATGAACTACATTGTTTTAATTTTACCTGTGGACCCTCAGGTAGAAAGATATCTAAACTGTACAGTTCATTGAACCTGATGACCCTTCAAAGATGAAGTTCAAGGTCTTGCTGTTAATTACTAAAACTGTGAAACTGGGGAAGAGACACCTCATTAGCTGTCTCCTAAATGCAAGTATTCTTTTACTGAAGATATTGTATATTCCAAGTGTCCTGTGTGGAAGTGCATAGTGCATAGTGTGTGTGTGTGAATTATTATTTTCAATATTCCTGTAATACAAAAGAAAATTTAGTAACGATAATTCAAATAAGTTTTCCTTTTGTTTGTTTCTAATATTTGAAAAAGGAAAGGGAATGTGCTGAAGGTCCTTGATGGTACATTAGATAACTTTTATTTGGTTCCATATGACATCTCTACTACAGGAAAAAAATGTATTGATTGGCATAGCGGTTCTGGAGCTAGCATCCTTTTCTGAAGCTGTAAAGCATGAGCTAGTTACATTTAATTAGCAGGAATTTCCCATGGAGCAACTGGAACATGTAGTAAGAACAAGGTCAGGCCTTCTGGTTCATCCTGCTAAATCATATTCATGGTTCATATTAGCCCAGTTGTTGTTGTGCAAGCCTGTTTGAAATTGTTATATTAAGTAAGCTTCTCTTATTTCTTTCATTTTTCTAATTTATATTTAAATAATTGAATGGTGTTGTTCCTTTGGATGATCTTATAGCTCAACAGCTACAGTTGCTATTATCATTGGCTTAAAAGAATTCTCTTTCAAAATCATTTATTTTAGAGAGAGTAATTAAATTTTATCTGTGCTGACTCATGGTGACCACCAGAACCTGTCAGACTGATCCTTACCCTCAGGTTTCTTAAGCTTCTGTTTTGACAGTAATGTCTCCATGTGATGAGGATCCGAAGTCATACAACACGTAAGCAAGAGAAAGGGCAACACTTGAAGTCATTCAGACTGGAAGTCATTCTTTGGCAAAGATTCCCAAAATTTCCATGGAGCCTAGTGGGAGGGGAAACACATGGCTTGGATATTATACACAGGTAAAAGATCCATGTCCTGTAAGACATGGGATGATATTGCTCTATATTCTACCTCCTGCATTGTCATGGAAGTCTTACCTTCACCAGAAGGCCCATAGTGGCTTGCAATGTCCTTGAGAAGTTGTTAGATGTCATCATGGCTGCTGAAGAAATGTGCCTGAGACGATCTTTTCAGCAAACCAACTTTTCCCAGAAGCCCAACAATAGGGGCCCTGCTAAATGCAAACATTTATTCAGCTGGCAATAAGGAGTGGGTGTTGCTGCTTATTTGCCTCTGTGGAAATTCATAAAAGTTCATTATTATTTTTACTATCTTGAACACAAGCAGGATAGATTTTTATGCCCCATCTCTGCATCATGCATATGCAATGATAGAGGAAAGGCATGTTTAAAGGAGAACTTTATCTGGAATTTTATGAGAATTTTTATAAACAGTTCCCTTACCAAATGTATCTTTATTCTTATCAGTGCCTAAGATTAGCATATCAATTTCATCCAGAGGCAGCTAATCCAAGGAAAGATAGAAATATCTGACAGTGAATACCAAAAGCTTGCACAAGAAACCGAGCAACTTTGAAATTGTTGGATAGCCTGTAGAATTTTATGTCCAATAAGTGCATAAATTGTCATAATCTGGGGAGTTGTAACCCACAGATTCACCTTCATTTCACCCAGGAGAATTCACTGTGTTTCCCTTATGGAACAGAACTACAGAAATGCAAAGAAAAGATGAGGTGCAAATATACGGAAAGCCAGAAAGTTAACTCTCAGAAAGCTAACCCCCAAAAGGAATCTGAGAGTTTTGTCAGGAAGACATGAATATTCGGAGAAAGGCCTAGATGAGAGTTCAGAAATGAAATCATTCTCGTGACCCAAATTGGAATTGGCAGCCTAGATCTCTGAGGAGGCAGTAACAGACTGCTTAAATTTGCTTTAGTGCTTACCTTGGCATACCAGCCCTTGTACCATCTTACATTTTTAGAACCTAAACAACATGACGTGCGGTGCCCTAGAGAATAATGGGTAGAAAGGAAAGTCAAACACGCGCCAGCTGTCCACTTGCTGCCGCACACAGCTCACAGGGAGAGTGAGCAAATGGAACATGCCTTGTGGGAAAGGAAGATGCAATTAGGCTTAACGTTGTGCTCTCTTCAACCAGATACCAATAGCGTCTCAGTTTAATGGGTGTGTTTTCCATGTTTGCCCAATCTGTTAGTGGAAAGAAACTCCAGTCCTCTGACAAAAATGATATATGGCCATCTGTACAACCAGGAAGGACTATTTTTCTCAGACAGAAAGGATATGAAGTAAGAACAGGGAGTTTTAACAGGGAGTTATCAGGGAAGCCATCTGAGATTTTTACATAGTGTTTCAGCTAATGATCTCT
>JAUBNY010000592.1:9503825-9518713 GCA_032275445.1 Crypturellus soui
ATCTCTAAAGTCTGCCTCTTTGTCATCTTACCCACAATTTATCTTTTATTTTGCTTTTGCAGAAACTAAACCTATAGGAATTTGTTCACACAAGTGAAAAAAAAATGTTAAATGTTAGGTATCTAATAAAATTGAATGCAAATTTAGATAGAGTTTGTAGGGCAATTAAAATTTTAGCTAAATATGCCTGTGACAGTTTCAAAGTATATGTATATATGCATTCATGAAACAAAAAGCTTCAGGGTATACCAGCTGCTGTAAGAACAGAGTAACACAAGAGTATAGGGCTGTTTACTGTCAGAAAGAATGCACATGATCTTATCAAATTTAAATATCCATAGACTGTATTAAAAGGGAATCTTCCTAACTGTGCTCTAAATATGATTAATATTCAGAGAGTTGACAAGACAGTCTGATAAAGATCCCAGTATATATATATTTTCTTTTCTCATTTATGATCTGAGTATGTCAACATTTTTTTTTAATGAAATAGCCGTGCAGTATTATATGCATACGATAACATTCAACCATGTCATCAATCACATAGATTCCAGCAACAAAAATACTTTCATACAAAAAAAATATGTATTTGTTCCTTATTTTTATCTCCTATGCCTGAATATAGAGATAGGGCATGGGTTTGGGCGACATTTTTACAAAATGGTAGAAGTCTGAATTTGTAGCGCAGTGCTTGCCACTCTTGATAGTGTCCCTGATCACTTAATGAAGTAGACTGAAAAAATGATGATAAGTTGCTGACTTCTGTTCATGGAGAAGACAAGATTGCAAAACTTCAGTACAAGTATTCTTGCAAAATGTAATTATGCTTCAGAAGCATAATGATATTCCTTCTCCAAATGTATTTTGTTGGTGGAAAATTAGTTGTACTTTACTACTGACTTAGTTCTATGATATTTTAAAAATCTCTTAACGAATTGTAGATAACCACTCTTCTAAAGAAAGTTGGTGTTAAAGAGACAGAATTAAAAAGCATTTCTGTGTTTAATTGATCATAGAGGTCATTCTGTTAATGGTTAAGTGATCAAACGCCCTGATGTCAAAAACATTAAGCACGACCATTCTGCAAAGGGAATCAATTGGATGTTAGCTGAGTCTGGCTTTAATCAACGAATAACAGCCCGAAAGCACCTCATCAGGCAAGCGGCTGAATCGAGGAGCACGTTTCCGACGCTGTGTGAATCACGAGGTCGTGTAGGCACGTGAGAGAGAGGCACGTGGGAGCCCTGCCTTTCCCTTGGCCCTCTGCATCCCGAGCTGCCGGCTCTCGCGCAGGCCAGGCCTCTCACGGGCCCCGGTCCCTCACTGCCTCCCACTAGGGCCTTAGTGCTGATACCGGAGTGTTTAACACTCGGGGCGTCTACTGGTGTTTGCCAAGGAAAGCAATATTGTTTAAAACACCAAGTTTAATAATTTTGAGCGAGGGTGCCAGGAGAGGATTATCCCTGTCAATCAGGCAGCGTAGGAGGTTGTGCAGCACTCACCACAGCAGGGCCTGCTCTTGGCTTAGACCCAAATCCACAGTTTTACTCCCTTTGCAAAACCTACAGAGTTGATCATAGTAGCTTCTACGTGCTATAGAAAGAAAGTTCTTATGATGAATGTAAACAACGTTATTTTACTTTTTTTTTTACTCAGAAAAGTATGTTGCTGTCTGAAGGGATCAAATGCATCCAGCTTGCTGGTCCCACAGTACCACAGTCCCTGAAGCTCCTGTATTTACCAGGGTGTGTTTTCTCTGTAAGATGTCTCACAAGGCTATCGTTAACTATAAATTATGTAGCAAGATAGTGATATTATTTCCACAGAAGGTAGGGCTGCTGTCAAATGAGACAAGCATAGTCATTACTGTCACATCCATCAATCATTTTGATGTGTGCAACATCCCATATATGTCTGAAGAGATGGACTTTATTTAGCATTTGAGAGAGGAAGAAATGGACTTTGGTACTTAAGAGAGAAGAGTCTTGATTGTTTGTTTGTTTTTTCTTTTATTTTCCTAACATTTTAAAATCTCATCTACTTGGGGACCTTACTTCTGCAAATACTGTTTAATTTATTCAGGAAATCACATAAGGATTTCCTGAATTGGGTCCATAAGATTGTAACACTGGTTGGTTTCACCGAGAGGTGTGCAATGTCTTCAGCTCAGTACTAAGTGTTGTTTTCAGGTTCAAGCTTGTATTATTATTTGCAGCAATAAAAATGTAGAAATAATCCATAAAATTACAAAAAGGAAACTTAAGACCAAGCCCAACATTTAGCACTTCTCTTAAGATCTTTGATTTACATTTTGCATTAATGAAGACAGCCATTGTAGAAATACATGTCATTTTATCTAAAATATCTAAAATTTCTTCACTCCTGTGCACTTATTATGCAGATTTATTCTCAGATTTCTTAGGCCAATCTTTTAATTTTTAGAAAATGACAGACATTAAGGTTTAGTTGGGACTAGAGAAATCTGCATTTACTTCGTTCTGCTACAAGCTTTCCTGGATGATGTTTAATGCTACTGGACAAAAAGACAGTTCAAATACTTCTTTTCCTCAAGTAGGTTCTGAGGATAAATGTTTTAGAGATTTTACTTAAGAAGGATGACATACATGAATTGTTGTTATTAAATCAATGTCAGTCTCCACCAAAGCCTCATTGTGTTAAGGTAATACAGATTATCTGACAATCATGACCTCAAAAGGTACAATGGTATTTATATTTCAGTGACAACTGAAACACCTTAAATTTTCTCTGTAGAAAATCCTGTTAAAACATAATTTGGATGTTGACTTTTCTCAGGTTATTTCACAGTGTGATATCCTGAGATCTTTTGTGTTGGTCTGAAATGTTAGGTATTCATAAGAGAAAATAAGTATTTCATGTTTATACACAAATACATTATATACATCTTGAACATCTTTGATTTAAGCAAGTCTATCTGTTTCATACCATTTGCCTTCTTATATAGGATGTCTTTATATGACAGCAAAGGACATCGGAGATCACACACGAGCATGTGAACACTGGCATGGCTGAGACTGGAGTTTCAGAATGCCAATAACACAAAGGCAATTTTGGAAAGAAACTGAGCCATACAAATTAGACCTTGAAGCCTTCCTTCTTTATCTATTTGCAAAATACAATTCCTATTTCCAAATGCAATAGAATTTTCCGAGCTCATTAACTATTTGTTCAAAGTAAAGAAACGTTATATGGACAAATGGTTTCTCTCATTCTAAATAAGTCATTTTTCCTTCTCTTTCCATTCCTCTTTTTTTTAACTCGTCTTTTAATTAATTTCTAAAGCCTAAAGTTTGGAAGTGGAAGTTCTATAGGAAATACAGTATCCTTTTCAGTAACATTAAAGTCAAATTTCTAGGTAGAAAATAGAAAGTCTTTTATAAATGGTGGCTAAATGTTACAGATACTTTCTTATAGGTCAGCAGGTTAGGTATAGAGTATGTTATCCAGAACTTTATTTATTTATTTTATTGTAGAGATTACCTCTTCTCTCTTAAGCATGGAGACTTCTGGTCATGAGTTTTAGATTGTGAGGGTAATATAGCTCTAAATTAAAACAGCATAAACCTACCCATTAGAATGGTCTTTGGTAGTGCTTTTCTTCTGTTTTGATGCTTTGATTATAGGTTTAAAAGTTTTAGCTGCTGTGCTTGTTTCACAAAGCAATAGTCCTACTGTTGAATTCTTGAGCACTCAAGAATTCAAAAGCAGGTGATAGACTCTCTTTTATCTTTTCATTGAGGCTGTGACATTACTTGTTGGTATTATTCCTTCAGATTGCTTTTGATGTCAGCCTCAACAACAGCAACCAGGAAGCTATAGCAAAACTGGGAGATGTTTGTATGGGTGAGAGAGAGAGGAAAAGAGAGATTACAGTCTACTCAGTGTAATAATATCCTGACTACAGGTCTAAAAACAAATAAATCCATTTATCAAAAAGCGCAGAACTTCACCGTAGTGACACTTTCTCAGGAATAATTTGTATTTCTTCTTTTAGATTTTATTTTCTTTGTTTTACAGATTCATATAGTGACACGGGTGTTGTTGAGTGCAGGTAGAGAAACCTAGGAGCCTGCAAGCACAATTGTTGAAAAAATATAGTCTTACCCATTCTGCGCACATGTGCACAGTGTAAGGGAAACCTTACATTGGGCAATTCTAGTTTTACAAATCTTTAGCTGCTGCCGTTCTTTGACTGCTAATTGGAACATGAACTACATCCCCCAAGAGTATCTTCAGTATATAGGTGAAGCAGTGTGGACTTCATTATGGACAATAATGAGAGGAAAGCATGGGGCATATCAGGCTTCAAGGCAGGATTCAAATATATCAAGAAATTCTGTTCTTTCTAAAGGAGAAAATATTTTCATGTATACTCACTTGTGTACACAGAAACTTATTTTTCACCAGTTAAGAATAAGGATCAACTCTACTCAAATACTATGCATTACATTCAATTAACTCTCAGTCTCCTATAAAAAAAAAAAAGTTGTAGTATGTACTTTATTTTGCATTATCTAAGTCCTCATATAATTTCTTGTTTTCTATCACTGAGTCAGCAGCAGTAGTTTACACCAAAGCCAGCCTGTTGACTTAAGTGAGGTTACTTCCAAGGCTTTTTTTGTCTGAAAAAAACACACAGGAAATACTGAAAATCTAATTTTCCCATATAGGTTATAATGAAGTCCAAATTGTTCGAAATTTTTCTCTTTAGGATGTAGCAAGTTTATTCTGATGAGATTGGACACTTTGTAGAACTGTCCATAAATACTAATCTCTGAAGACCCATCTTTAGATCAGTGCAATTTCCGTGTCCACGAAGTGCAGTCTTTGTTTTAAAATGCCTTGAAAAGGAAGAAAACAATAAACAAGATATAATTCAGTATCTATTATACCACTCTGTTGCCTTGGTTATGCTTTCAAGTATCTATCTAATTACTGAGAGGGAAGGGAAAAAATATCCCATGCAGTGTGAAAAACCCTGCTAAATTAAGATGTGGCATTGAGAAAGGTTTGGAGAGCCCTTTACTTAAATCAGGTTTATTGTTTCCGCCTTGTTAACCTTTGTCCTCCGTCGCTGACCACTTCGTTACATAGTGGGCCACAGGCTTCACACTTATGGCGTTCCTAAAGTGCACTTGTAAGTTTGCAGGAGAAAGCCTGGCATTCCCATAAGCTCTGAAACATGACAGAAAAGCTGCGTGTACCCAACATGGTGTCACGAGTATGAAAAAGCATGTCACAACACCAAGGGGCCACCATGAGTGTCCTTCACTAATTATGGTAGAACAAATTGCATTAGATTACTGTGGCACAAGAAAAAACACTGCAGGCTTTCTAGACTGGGAAGTTAAATGGTGTTTTAAAATGCTGGTTATCTGCAGATAACCCTTCAAATACCTCTGGCAGCATCCCTTCAAAGCAAAACAAAAGCATGAAAATAAAGATTTCTGTAGATATCTAAGTGGGTGGCAGAAGAAACGTCTTGGGGGGAAAAAAGAGGCAGAGAGAAGGGGCATCCTAGCTGTCCAGGAGGGTAAGTGCTCTCAGCTGAAGCTAGCAAGCATAAATAACCAAAGCCCTGGTGAGCACAGCCCCTGGATCCCATTGCTTTAAAGAAAGGTGGCCATTGGAGCAGTGTCTTGTTTTATTTCATCATATTTTCTTGTCCGTAACCCTGTCATCTAGTATATACATTCAGACATCATGAAGCAGCCTGCCCAGCAGCTTACATCAGGCTTAGACATCTCGAGAATATTATATGGATATTTGAAAATAGTATTTGCTTTCTATTACTCTTTTGGTTATGGCTATAACTTTCTAGAATTCTGCACTTTTGAATGTCTTTGAAAAGTCCTCCTTTGGTTGTGGAAAGAACTGTTTTCAAGGGATCTGTTTTTTTAAGTCCTTTCAGAGTGCTCTGCTTGCAAGAGCTTCAGCCCCAATGTCTGCTCATGTCACCTCAACTTTGCCCAGGCCTCTCTCCATCACACTCTCATTTTCATCCATTCCAGTCATTTGGCAGCTCCTCATGCTGCTTCCTGTACTTGTATTTTCTTCTGTTCATCAAAGGTTGTCCATTTTTTTTTCTTCAGGTCCTTTTTAAAAGCTTCTTGGTTTTATGTCTCTGATTTTTCTGCAAGCTGTAACCATCCAATTTAGCTCCTCAATGCACTGTATGTAGCAATTCAGGGTTCTTGTAGCATGTGCAGGAATGGAGTACCCAAGCATTGGAGTCCTCTAAGTGCATTAAAGGCGCGTGCTCCCTCTCTCAGCTCCTGTAAAGGTGAGGCTTGCAGCTGCTTTGTAAGACTTCATTAAACACCAGACATTGCATTTAGTGTTATCTAAATAAGATATTGCATTCTAGGAAAAGCCTAGGGACATCAAAGCTAAGCTATATTCATTTATTTGAAAATCAAACCCACTATTTATTCTCAAAAAGCTCCTTGCTTCAAAAGAAATATAAAGGTTATGGATCTGAGAAAATTAATTTATATTTTGCTTGTTCTTAACATAGGTGGAGAAGTTGCTGAACAGCTCTAACTTATATTGGCCACTTAATTAGGAAAAGGAAATATAAGGGCAGTATACATCATAACTACTCTGAAACAGCAGATTTTGCTTTTCAGAAGCAATGGTAGTAGTCAATGCAAGAAGATGTGGGGTTGTGTTTCATTTTGTTTTCCTTTTTTTTTTTTTTATCTGAAAGGTGCACAGGATTCTATTACTCAGTTTTATTGAACAGCACTATTATGGGTGACTGTTCTATTCTGTCACAACAACTTAGCTTTCAAGAGAGTGGTTTTATTTCCCAAGACAAACTCAAATGCTTATAAGGAGACATACTTGCGGTATAGGTAATATAAGGATAGGTGTGTAAATAATAAAACATTTAAATATCAGAGTAAAAAGGTGCTTCCATTAGCTCACCAGAACAAATTTAAGAAAATTGTAAGCCTTGAAATTCTCCCCCAAAACTCTCATATTTGAGTTCTTCATTGTAGTCTGCTAGCAGCCAGGGTCACTGCCTAGAAAATAAACTGCTGCTCATCTGTGTGAAAAGGAAGCAGCTGAATCCCCATTAAATATAGATACCTAATTGAAATGCAGAGGCCTTTGGCATTACGTGATCTTAACCTGTTTAAGACTTTATAGCTAACGACAGTGACCTTCAAATAGATATGGCTCTAAATTGAATGTTAATTTGATAATGATTTAATGAATTCGTATAGCAGAAGGTTTTTTCCTTTCTCAGAAGAGCCTGAATTTTATCTTATCTTTCCTTTCTCAATGCTATTATATGAATATAAGGGTAGGATTACTTGGAGATTATTACATATATTCTCCTTCTGCTATTTTAGTCTCTAGATTTTTTTTTCAGTCTTTCTGTAGAAAAATCTAAAACACTGAAATCATATTTCATTGCTTTTAAAGAAAAGTGGAATTTTTTATTTTCAATTATGTTAAAAATAATTGCATGATAAAAAAGTTCTGTGGAAAACTTGACCAGGCATATGTTTATTTTTGCAGTTTTATATCATTCTTGGCAAGAATAAGCATTAACATGGAGCCTTCTGCCATTTCTCTGTTTGCCGTGGTGCCCATAATTCTTGTCTATGTTTAATTTCTGAAATTAGAGTTGCAAGTGGTCTAAATGGTGTCTACACTACAGTCTTGCTTCAGAAGTATGAAAGAGTGCAGACCTAGGGCAATTTCCAGGTCTTGCTATGATATTCTGGTGTAACATAATGTCATTTATAAGCAACTTTCTTCTCTGACTTACTGTCCTTTGAAGCATCAGAGATACCTTGGCAGATTAATAAAAAGTTTATGCTTATGCCAAGCTTGCAGGCTCTGAACTTGGAAGACAAGGATTTCAAGGAAAAAGAGTTTCCCAGCACATGGTATGCTTCAGCACCTGAAATATTTCTCTTCTGAAAGCTTCTCTCCAGGAGACCTGTTCTCCTACAAACAAGAATATTAGCATTGCCTTGCTTTGACATTAAACACGGGATATAATTTCTTCCACAGTGTTTCTTAAAAAAAAAAAAGAAAAAATTATCCTGCTTTCCTGCTTATCTTCTGTCTCCACTACATCTCTATAAATCCATGCTGTGTTTAAAATTGCCTTGTAATTGATTCTTATATAGCCACAGGTGTCAACAAGAAAAACATTGAGACAATATAAACTTTAATTTTGTATAAGAAAGACTATTAAAAACACTGAAGAGCAAACAATTTCATGCTGAAAAAAAAGTCCATAGGAACCAAGAGCTTCATATGGATCGGAAAGGAAAAAATGACCAAAAAAAAGGCAAGCTATTTTCATTTAAGGTAATTAATAGTTAAAATCTCTTCCTTCTTTTTGATTTTCACATTATATATGTGTATTCTAAAGGCTATAGAGACTTAAGGTCTTGATTATTTATATATTTTTAATTATTTTAAATTATTGTTTTATTATTTTTATTTTTTAAACTCTTATCTGAGAAGAGATAAGACCACCGGCCTTCTCTTGAATGCTCATTGTTGCCTTGTTGCAACAAAGGGAAGAGCGACCTAGTCTCCTCTCTCCCATTCGTTATGAGTTAAAATTTCCCTACTCATCCTCCCTAATCTCAGTAGAACATTAGGTAGAGATGGCTTTGGAAGGCAGCTCTTAAGCTGCTAAAATAGAGTGTCCCTGGGCCACCTAAGAGGCGAAAGCCTCGAGCAGAGGCCGGCTAGCACTTGCTCCAGTGTATGGCGGTCGCCAGAGTTACTTACTGATGGCATGAGAATATTGACTACAAATTGCCCTCAGCATGAAAACTTAAATGAATCATTTAGCAGTGTTCAACTTCTCCTTTAAAGTGTAGTTGATGTATTGACAATCATCATTGATTACATGTGAAGAGCCTGAGCAGGCTGCTGCTTCCAATGACTTTCTGAAATGAATGTACAGTTAACCAGCAGTGTAAAATGAGTGATGCTCATGCAACTAGTATTGATTTTAAAGCAGTTGATTAATTTTCCACAGATAATAAAGCAAACGATAAAAATGATCTTAAATAGTTATAACAGGTAGAAATGTTTTGCATGAATTTCTGATCTCATCTATATAAAGAACTAAATTTCTGATAAAAGTTGTTTGTGACAAAATGGAAGTTTTCTATTAAGGTATCTGAATTAAAGCTAAGCTTATTTTTTCTTCTGAATCTTATTAGTCTAAAATACTTATTTTGAGGTGTTTACATTCTCGGCAATAAACTGGAAAAGTTTTGGAAGGATTATTTCAGCCAAACAAAGTTTATCCTGTGTGTATTTAAAAAAATATTGTGTGTGTGTGTGTGTGTGTATACATATATATAGAGAGAGAGAGAGAGAGAGTGTGTGTGTGTGTGTGTGTGTGTGTATAAAAGATAAAAAGATATAAAAAAAATAAGATGCATTTAAAACCTGCTGGGTATTTAAGGTTATTTTTAAATGGACTTCTCAATGATTGGGTTGGCTTCTAGTTAATTCAAAAAAAAAAAAAAAAAAAAAAACTTGACAGATTTGCCAGTCAAGTTGTAGAATAGATTAAAATGCTTTTAATAGCACCACGAACTTTCTTGGGATACATACATGGAAACATACAGATAAACATGTTTTACAACAATTTGTAAAGTATGTTTTTGTGTCCACCTAAATATGATGTTTTATTCCCACTTATAAGGACTACAGAGTTTTAGCTTTAAAAGTTTCTGTAGATATTCACCCAGAACTGCGATTAAATTTCTGGTTTGATAGTCTCTCCCTCTCTGGCCTTCATTCAGAATGAATCTGCAGTAGCCTGAGATTTCTGCTCATCCTCAGTGGAATCCAAAGAGTTAGTATGCAGTTATTCTGAGATCATAAAACGCAGAGAGATTTTCTTTTCGATTAGCTCTCTCTCATTACTCTCAGGTAAATCTTTTGTGGTTGTATCCAAGGATATGGTCTCCTGAATAAAGCTCTACAGACATTTGAAAAGGGAGATCATAAAGAATGCATTAGATAGACAAGGAAGGAACAAAATTATTATAGAATTATAGAATATACAGCACTTTATTGAAGCATAATTGCTTTTATTCCAAAGTGTCCCTCTATTATTTCTTGAAGAAATCTAAGTTAATGACTGAATAGTTTGGTGTATAGTCTTCACAGGGGAATAGATTTTGCCAGTCCAAAAAATTTGTGATTCTTTTTAAACTACACTACTTTCATCTGTTAAGTTAAAAAATGGACACTTGACATGTTACATTGCTTATTTTAAAATAAGTAAACTAGATCAGTTCGAAGTATGAAGTGATACGGAGTATTTTACATTGTCACAAATACATCCTTATAAGAGGTTTATGTGTGCATTATTAAATAGTGTTTAATATATTCAAAAACACCAAATAAGCACCTCCCAGTTCAATGTGCATTTTTCCACTAGTTAAGTGGTTGATACATTATTAAAGAGGAATGAATGCTTATATACATTAAGTAATTATCATTAGCATCTTTGAAAAGAATGAGCTGATTGGACCATACTTGGAATATGCTGTAATATTCACAGTTGTCATATGTCATCCCTCTTCTTGGTTGAGAATTTCTGTATTATCTTCTTAGAAATATAATATGCTGAGGAGATATAAATAGTTAGGGATTAATGATAGTTTACGATCCTCTTACTCTGCTCGGCTTAAAACTAAGAACAAATAGTTGTCACTTTCTTACTTGCCTAGCAGAAAACCTCCTATAGCTGAAGAAGCTGAGATATAGAGAGGTTAAATTAACTCCTTTAGATTTAGTGAGCCAAAACAAGAGATCTGATTCAAAGCGTAATTTTGTTGGATTCTTGACCACCATTTTTAAGGAGAAAGAAAAAAAAAAGAGAGAAAAAAAGGACATGGAAAAAAGCAGAATACTGATTTAGACACAGTATATTTTAGTTGTATTGCAGTAAAAATATTGCAGTTGTATTACACTATTATAATAGTGTTTCACTATTACACTTAGTAGTAATGAATAGGTGCAGGTGGTGCTACAGAGGTCAGTTATGCTCAAAATTGAAGCATGTTTTATGCACATATACACATGTATAACAAAGACATACAGTCACATACTGAATATTGTGCCATTTCTGTACATGTTATAGCAGATGACATTTTTTGATGGAAAATATTTTGAAATATTACTGTCAAGGCCCAAATCTTCAAGATTAAAGTGTCTTAAAATTCTTGTCAATGCCTAAATACCATCAGCTGGAGACATTAGGGATTTCAACTTCTGTAAAAACAAAGATGTAAGGAAAGTAGTTTCCCCCTAGTTATGCAGTATTTATAATACAATCAAAGCAAAACTACTCTACGCCCTTGTCCCAAGACATGGGTTGATTTGCATATGGACTTTGCTCTGACCCATGATCATCATCATCTCCTTTAGGGAGTGTTGAAATTGGAAAAGGGTTAGGGGCCTAGATATACATGGATATTCTGGGGAAAGGGGGCAGAATGCCACACTTCTCTTTTGAAACATTGATATTTGAAAATAATTCCTTTACCTGTAGGAGAACATGTATTTTTTTCTAAAGGGCTGCTGAAGAAATGCAATTCTTTCTCTGTAACAGTATGTTCATAAAATTTATGCACTTATGGAATGTGTGAATTGTCCTAAAGTGTTTTCCTTTCTACATAGTATAGAGGGCTTAGAAAACAACGGGGTTAATTGTCATCCCAGCAGTGCAGTGAAAAAGTCCTGGTGTTGGAAACCCGAAAGAAGTTCTGATAAAAGGACAGAACACTCATTAACAAGTATTAATTAGAGGGGAAAAAAAAATCTTTTTAAAGATGCATAATGGGAAAAGAGATCATGAAAATGCTTCTTTAGGGTCAATTTAAAATAGGCAGGAAAAGAAAGGTACGGCTTTTCTTTGGTAATAAATTTTCCAGTGAAATGATACAAATTTTCTGAAATACGGTAGAAGCAGATTTCACAGAATCGCAGGATGGTTGAGGTTGGAAGGGCCCTCTAGAGATCATCGAGTCCAACCCCCTGCTCCAGCAGGGACACGCAGAGCACGGGGCACAGGGCGGCATCCAGGTGGGTTGGGAAGATCTCCAGAGAAGGAGACTGCACAAGGAGCCTCTCTGGGCAGCCTGTGCCGGGGCTCTGTCACCCTCACAGGAAAGAAGTTCTTCCTCACATGGAGATGGAACTTCCTGTTTCCAGATTTACCACTGCGCCCTTCCGTTATGGGCTAGAATAATCTTTCTCAGAAAGTAAAACTTCATTCGATGTTAAACTCTCTCTGCTGAACATGACTCCCCCTTTTTCCTTCCAAGCACTGTTCATTTCATCCAAATCTATTTTTTCAACTTTAATGAAATATGCATATATAAAATAGAATAGCACATTACTTTTCTTAGCATGCCAAGCATGTTTATACATTTTGCATGCTGACATTTGCAAGCCAATGTGCTTTGCAAAGTAATGTGAATCATTGCTTTTAAAGGGAAGAAGGTTTGTATAAGCTTATGTTAATATCAGATTAATATGGCAGTTCTATTAACAAGGATGGAATTGCTTAAACACTGAAGAAATTAATGTAAAGTATATCTTGGTGATACATATTTACCAGGTGTATGCAAATGTATATCATGAGCTATATTTATATGATTTAATAAGAAATGAGCAATTTGTTTCAGCATAAATACAATTTTCAGACTTTCTTTATGGAGGGACATTCACCTGAACCCTCTTTTGGCTTCATTAAATATTCATATAATGTTCTCATCATTAATTGTTGGAGACTAATAGATTTTTTTTGCTAGAATATGGGATCCAAAATATAAATCTAGTCAAAACAAAAAATGTTACTGAAAATGCAATGTCAAAAATGATGGATCACAAGCAGTTTTTCTGTGTCATCTTATATCTTTATACAGTTTCTTTGGGGTCCCTAGTCACTACAGTGCATTGTCATTTAATGTTATTCAATATCATGTTAAATTATTGATTCAGATATGAGTATCAGCCATTATCTCAAAAAATTTGTTAGTCCCTCCCCTTGCAAAGGCAAGTTAGAGTTACGCAGGATACACACAAACACACTGGGTTTGGACCAAAAGCTAGAGTAAAGCTCCCAAACTTTCAAATTCTCTGTGAACCAGATCCAAGTCTACTATAAATAATTACTGTACTCACACAGTATGTGCTTGACATTTCCTGCAGTGGCAATGTTTCATACCCAAAAAGATTTCAGTAAAAAGGATAAAGGGACTATACCTTATTTGTGTCTATTTGCTGTTTTGCCTTCTCCTTTCCAGAGTCCTCAAAGGCTATTTTGTACATCCCTGAGGGCATCCCAGCCTTGAGGAAAAGTGACCCTGTTGTATCTGTTTTTTCCACACGTTGTTTTACATCTTGTTGTGTCATCAGCCAGTATATCAAGAGCATTACTGCACTTGACTTTCCTTATTTTCTTCTGACAATATCCTCAGGGTTGATAAATGGTCCTGCCTTCATGTAGAAGGCAATGTATTTATTCGAGACCTATATATAAGTTTATGAAATCATGACATTCTGCAACAGTGACTGGAACAAGCAAAGACCTTTATGTCAGTTAACCCTTAGGGAATCTTTGCTGGTATTTGTTCTTTCATCATTAACTCCTCGAGGTCAGAAATGGTTCATGATTAGTATCACCACGTTGCAATTCAACCATTTCCAAGGAAGCACCAAGATTACAGCCATGCAAGCTAAAACCCAAAAAATAGACCCCACCCAGCCCATAAAATTTATGGTTGGCCTGTATTTTTAGTTAATCTAAAACGAAGGGCATGTTTCTGAAAACCAAATACTGAAATATTGCTTATAGGCAGTGTGAAGAGATCAAATTGAAAGCACAGAAAATATATATAATATTTGTGCCTTGCTCCGTCTCTTGCTGTACCTTTCTGTTTAAACTTGATTCAGCTGAGATCAGTATCTTGCTGATGTTTATTCAAGGAATCACAAGGTGAGCTTCAGAGAATGGAAGGACGAGCCTGCTTGCAGTGGCCTTTTATACAGTTTTCATTTAACTACATTTCTCAGCTCAGGCTCACACGCAAAAGTGGTAACTAAACTGGTAAGGTGCCTGAAGAGAAGCTGAAATAAATGGCAAAAAGAGGGGCATTTTTTCATAGCTATAAGAAAATGTATTCCTGTCCCTGGAGCTGCCCCGGTAACACAGAGCCGGGGCCGCTGCCGGACCCAGCCGGGCTCTGCAAAAGCCCCTGCTCGCGGTGGCGTCTCCGTGCTCCGCTCCACCGCGGCTTGGACGGCCCCTTCCCACCGCGCTCAGGCCTGGCAGGGCTCCGCTGGAAAGCTCCTGTGAAATGCATATATTGCAGTGTCCTGAAAACGGGAAATAGCTCCTCTTGAATGAATTTATGGAGTCTGTAGACAAGAAGCCGTTCGCCTATCTTGCATTACAATAAGGAATGAGAAGTGCGGCTAACAAATGGAGGCACATTTATTTCACGGATGCCAAACCTGCATCTGCACATCCCAAACAGATGGGTTCACAAATCAGTTAGCTGCGGTTTTGGAGGAATGCTGAAAGTGTTTCCTATGGAGAGCTGGTGAGGAGCCCAGCTCCGTCACAGGGAGGGCCCCAAGGAGCTGCTCCCCTGCAGCCCTTGCTCTGCCCAGCGCGACCCGTGGCCAAGAACCAAGGAGCAAACGGGCCGGGAACCAAGGGCTCCTCGCGCCCGTTCTGCTTGTGCCAGCGATCAGACGCCTCAGATTATTATGTAACCGAGAAACTGGTGCTGATTACTGATTCGGTGCCAAATATATGTTTACTAACTGTTCAT
>JAUBNY010000592.1:9525543-9536345 GCA_032275445.1 Crypturellus soui
AAACCTAAGATAAGGATGGAGAAAGGCAGGGAGCTATTTCTATTGAGGCCCAACCCCCTGCAGTCTTCAAGGAGTTTCTGCTTTCTGGAATGAATGCAGAGATCACTAGTCCCTTTCAACTTTCAATATGAATAGTTTGTGAAAAGCTCGTAAGGCTTTTAAGAGTGTAGTATTTACTAAATACTAGAGTAGTTTCTACTCTTAGATAAAAAGTATATTGCATCTAATGGGAGACTAGTCAAGTGAGAAGGGTGAAGTAGTCTTATCTCGAAGTAAAAATCTTTGCTGATGGGAGAAAATCAGATAATTCCTGGCTGTCCCCACTATCGCTAGCAAAGGCACAGTGTCATTACTGCAGAGAGCTTTGTAATGAATGAGAAGTGTGCACGTGACACTGCAGGAATGCCTTCCTAGGAGAGGAAGATTGCTGAAGAGGAGAAAAACTTGAGGGCCATTCTCACTCATATGTGGTGCAGGAACATTTACATGAATAAATTATTACATTGCTAATGAATATAATGCCTGTAAATCTGACCTTTTCCTCTCCCTCTTTACCTTTCATTACCATCAATGTGAAACTATGACTGTTGAAGATGTAAAGGATCAATACACTAATTACCCTATATGAATTATAATGAAAATGATATTGAAATTCTCGTGCTTCTTCAAGACTGATGCCTCTTATCAGGAGCTAATATCACAGAGATTTGGGGGACTCTCATCTTTTACAGGTTGCATCATGGAGCCCTCTAGTTTCTCTGTTGGTTCACCTTGACATGCAGAATAAATTATGCATCAAGGCTCCTCATTAGTTATCAATATTAAACAAGTCTGTTTTTCCCAACAGTATCAGCTGCTTATCAAATGTGGTTAACTGTTCAACCAAGAAATGTTGTAGATGGTATTTGTCAAATCTGCTTAAGAACAGTAAGGAAGTTTTTGACAGGAGCCCTAACATAGGCTCCTAATTGCAACGTCTCTGTCTTCTCACTAACGTAGCAAAGTGCTGTGGCCAGAAACCTGCTGCAGTAACCTAACAGTGTGCATGGCTTATTTAGGAAACTTGATGAGGTTCTGTACTTTGTCTTGTCCAACCTATGTAGTCATTTCAATCAGCCTTCGGGAGTGAATCAGATAAAACTTGAGAAGGACTATCCTGGATGATCAAGTGTTAGAAAAAGCCATAAACCACAATATTAACCCACTGAAATGAATATTATGTTACATTTTAAAACAGTTTGAGAGTTCATACTTTTTTTTCTTTATTAGCTTTCAACAAACTGTCCATTTTTTATGAGGTTCACAGCCAGCGGGACTGTATTTTTAAGGATTTAAATGCTACATTGCCTTTGTTCTGGCCTTCAGCACAGAATGATTGAAACTAATAGATTCATATTGTAAAAAATGCTTAACATTATCTGTAACTTTCTAATCTCACATTTATTTGTGCTTTGGTCTTGTGATCAAAACAGTTTTGAAAAGGAAACCAATGCTTATAAAATTGATTGGATAGCCAGTATATCTTCAGGCCCATTTAATCCAGGCATATTACCTGTGGTCTAGATTCTTGGCATCTACACTCAAAATCTGACTGACATAATATATTATTGCAAGACAATTAATTTAACTCTGGATCTTCTCTTACTCCACCAAACAAATTAGGATAACTACATTTATTTTCTTCTTATGATCTACAGATATAAACATCTTCATGATTTTTAATTTCAAATAGGAAATCTGATTTAGCAAGATCTGTCCCCATATAAAACATTCCTACTCAAATTATGAAAACTGTGCCCAAGTTCTGTCTGAATGTCTTCTGAAAACAGACTTTCTGATTGACGTTGGAATAAAATTCCATTTTTAAAAAAGTTTTCTGTATTAAAAAGAATACAGCAAGTATAGTTTCTCTTTTATGTACCATCAGGTTACTCCTTGATTGTCTTTTAGTGGCTTTACTGCCATGAAAAATCTAAACGTATGTTTCTGAAACCAAAAGCTGAAGGCTATAGGACACAGCCGTACTGTAGAGAGATGCATTTTGTATTGTTGCCCATTTCTTGATATTGCATGCTTTGAAGGTGGATTTGCCCTTCATCCCCTGTCACAAAGTTATGCATTTTTTTCTCA
Source organism: Crypturellus soui (assembly GCA_032275445.1). Lineage (NCBI taxonomy): Eukaryota > Metazoa > Chordata > Aves > Tinamiformes > Tinamidae > Crypturellus > Crypturellus soui. Next base: position 9,527,674 of record JAUBNY010000592.1, read on the forward strand.
CTTTTATCATGTAGGATTCCAACAATAATCAGTTGTGAATGAAAGTGGGCTAGTAACAAAGAAAAATTGTCATGACTTCTTTTTTTTGTCGGTCGTAATTTGAGCCTTGAGGTTTTTTGACGAGAAGGCAAAGCTCTGCTCCAGCTGCAGCTGCTTTCTCATTGCAGTGGTGCTTCTGAGGGGCTGCAGGTCTGACCCAGTACTACCGCTCCTCCTGCGTCCTCAAGTCAGCGATTCTAGTGCAGTGTTTGTACTTTAAATTTTCAGGCATATTGTGAAACTATTTTTCTGCTTCTCCTTGCCATTGTTGTGTTTCAACAGGAATCTGATGCACTAGTGATGCAAAAATTAGCATAGTGACAAAAACACAGAGAACTGCAAAGGGAAGAATTCAGTAAACATGTGAATTCAGCAACTTAGGGAAAGGAAAGAAACAGCACTTACATAGGAGAGAGGGAAGCAATCAAGCATATGGGCACATCCCATTAATGTGATTTATTTTCTTATATCTTTCCTACTTCGTTCTTTTAAAACCTGTTATCATAGCTTCTGCTGCTGTCTGTGGTACAGAATTGGTAAGATGGAGAGAAACCTGTCCATCACATCACTGGTTCCCTGTTTTAAAAATATGAAACATTCTAATAAATGGTCACCTAGTGTTTTTTTGGTTTTGGTTTTGTTTTGTTTTGTGAAGAAAAACCGTATCATACCAAATATAATTTCTGGAAACCTGATAACTGATTCTACACAAAGACCAGCAATCAAATTCAACAAAATTTTCCTGAACAGGTGAGACTTTTACCTCAGATGACTAGTTACGGCTCTGGCCTTAAATAGATCTTTAATTGTAAGCAATTTTACAAGTAATTTTACATATTTGGAAGGATTGGGCTGACTGTTGCCTGGTTTTCTAAAACATTATATCTTGCAGACAAATGAAGAGATTATGGAGAAAAACAAGCAAACAAACAAAAGGCTTAAACCAAATAAGCCAAATCCTTTAAGGTTGTTTGATCACAGAAAAGCTGTTTTTTTTTTATTTCAACAACTACCTGATTTATTCAGCGGCAGTAAAAAAGTATATCAAGAGGCATAAGGGGGCAGACAGAAAAGAGTGCTAGGTGGGTCCGGAAGATGAGGAACACAATCCTTGCAGTAGACTTAAGGGTCTTGCACGCTTCAGACCGTGCCGTCTATCTGCACTACTGTCACTATTCAGCTCGAGAGAAATATGTGCCCTGCAATGGGCTTTTCATTTTTAATGACTATAGTGGTAGAAGAGGCACTGATGAGAATTAGTACTATTTATAGCCATCCTTCCTGACAAACTCTGAGTGTTTGGGGTGCTTATACTGACATTTGTGAATGTGCTAAAGAAGTTCCACGGGGAGGAGGGAGGACGAGACTGAAGATATTTGGATTCTATTAGTGCGAAATAGAATTTAAAGGCTGTGTATCTCAGTGTGTGTGCATGCCTGCTCACTTTTCCTGTCCCTAATCTGAACATTTGTAAATATTCTACTTGTGGGTCCTGTTAAAACTCTCTCTGGCAGGATTTACTTTTTGTCTCTGAACCATAAATGTTCTTAAGCAAATTGTTTGCCTTTTGCCACAAGGGACCGCATCAAAGAAACATTTTCTAGAGGAAGGATGATCCCAAAGCTGCCTTCAAGAGTTTAATCTCTCTTCTATCTTAGGCTCTGTAACACCTATGGGCAAATAATGCATTTGAATATCTTTCTATGATCAGAAAGCCAAAGCAAGCTGGAAGACAAACCTATCCAATGACTTATCAGCTTCCAAACAGGAGGAATCAAAGCAGCCCTCAGAACCATAGCAGATGTCCCGCTTCTTTGTGAGGAATGCAGCAATGGGATCAGCAGCAACATTAATGGGAAAATGAGCAAGATACTTCTCTGAAGCAATTACAGTTGAGAATATTCCCATAATGTTTTTCTGTGTTCAAATTACCTCAAGTTTTGTTTCATTTCTTCCTTGTCTAGACTAAAGAATTGCCATTGCAAATACCTGGAAAATGAGTTAAGGTGGGATGGAGTTTTTAAAATTCTTAGAACCCATTAGATTTCCAAAAATATCACAATATTAAGGCCTCTCTTAAATATTAGGCATAATTTTACTTTTCATAAATGCTTGTGACACATGCATACAAGAAAAACAGCACATGGATCCAAACTAAATCTATTTCCTGAAAAACATCTTCAGCCATTTAAATCTAGCTAATCTCTTGCTTATTTGACACCACTACAAACAATATGATACAGAGATTGTTATTTTGGGTACTGAAGCTTTGACACTGAATTTTTTGTTGAATGATTTTGGCTCCAAACCTAACAGTAGGGTTAACATTTTCAAAAAGTGATGTTTAATGTTTCATGCATAATTCTTCAGGATTTCTATAGGAAAGTGGTCTTTTTTTCAGAAATTAAGATATAAGGTCTGCTAATTTAAGGGAATTAAGAGTGTTCATCTCCTCTGAAAGTTATTCCACTTTTATTCAAGTACTTACATGAAGTTTTATGCTTTTAATGTTAGGGAGGTATGTTGGAAAACATAAATGGCCACTTTTATTAAAAGTGTTGCCACAGCTGCCTTTAATCCTGTAATTGGCTACCAGCATCAGTCCAAAGGTAGAGGGCTGAATGCTTGTGCTTAGTGACAGAGTTAATTTGCATCTCCAAATGAAAAATGAAGGCTTTGGAGATGCCAGAAGAACAGGCTCACTATCTCATTATGTCTGTAGCCTCTCTGCAGAAGTACTTATGTAAAATGGAATTTTGAATTAAAAAAGACAAAATATGTGTTTATACAGAGGCAAAAAAACAGTACAATCCTTCAGTATAGTCCTTCAGTGCAATCTTCAATCCAAGTAGAAGCTTTCAAATCTTAAATTCTTGATTTGAAAAATCTTGTACCAAGGCTTGATTTTGTTTCATGAGTGTACCAACTCTGATTTTGTTTCATGGTTGTTCTGCTGCAGCACTAACAAAAGAAATGAATGATGAATCAGGGTCATTATTTTCATGTCATTTCCATGTTTGCCCTCTGACTGTCTTCTCCATGTCTACTTTTATCTGTTCCAGTTTAGTTAGAGAACAGATACCACACTGACATCTATACTGGTCACAACTGTCTGAACTTATTTGCAGATTTGCTTGATGAAGGAGGGTGTATGTTGTCTCTCCTTACTCAGCTATCTGCTGACTAGGAAAAGGCAATCAAAATTAATGTATTTTTAATACTTATCGTGTTGAAAATATCACTGTATCATCATACAGTCTACAAAATTGACCAAGCTGACAAGAAGTTAATGCATAGTATGCTTTATACTCTGTTGAATGTCCTTTTAATTTTTTAAAGAACTGCTGATCAACAAATTGCCTTGAAACACAGATACCTGATTAATGACCTTGTTATTAAACTAATCTAAATGCTTGCTTCTGGGTACCTTTGAAAGAAAGGGAAGCTTTTAGAAAGCTAGGAAAAATAAGAAACTATGTAGTTTATGAATAATAGATGTATTTATTGTCTTGTAGCTCAAATATTTTGCTTGCAAGGAAGTGTATTGATAGCTGTAAGTAGCAGTAATTTTCTTGTGAAAGATCCTACCTACCTAAAATATTTCACTCTTTCAAGGATTTCAGTACCAGGATCAGTAATTCCTGTCTGATCTGAAGGTCTGCATAGGAACAACAGTCTAATGACTTTCCTAAGGAGAATAAACATTTTGCAAATAAGTAGTTCTACAGGGGAAGTTATAATTGCAGGGATGAAAGAAGTTAGATTTTCTGGAGTTCTTCCTGACTAGGAATATGTGCTGCTGATAAAATAAACACAATTTTTCAATCTCAAGAAAAGAACGAACTATCTTGCTTTGTAAACACATAAAATATATATGCCACGTAGAAATTTTCTTTATATCTATCAAAAATAATATTCCAATGGTGAGACAAGAATATTTGGCTTGTAGACTCTTATCTCCTTTTTTCTTGGGCTGCCCTCATGTTTTTGTCTGCCCTCTTTAGTCTCAAACCCTCCCCAACAAGGTATTAAAATTTCATTAGGTACAGAGACTCACAGTAAGCTTGACTTCGCACAAGGCTTCTCCTTCCACACTCATATCATATATTCTATATTTACAGAAGTGTTTGTTTAGTTTTATAATATAGCTACAGACTTTTTTTTGGGGGGGAGGAGGAAAAAGCGGGGAAGTGTATTATTTCATATAGAACAGAATGAAGCCTGATAAAAAACTTATCTGACCATGTAATCCAGGAAGATGTTGCCAACCCTGATCAGAGGGAAAAAAAAATCTCCATGTAGACAGATTTTTCCCCATGAAAAATTTGCTGCCAAGCCAGTGGTATTTGGAAGGTTCTTTTTTTTCTTCAAAACTTCAAATAAGAACCTATTTCATGTTAAACACTTTTTTTTTTTGAATGCTGAAATAACTATACTCTTCCTCCAAGTAGGAGATAGTTGCAAAGCCACACACGCAGCCACAGCTCTTCTGGCTTTAACGGTGCTCTCTGCCATGTGGTGCACACACGCGTGTTCCAGGAATGGCTTCTCTGCCTCTGACACTTCAACAACTTTAAGAAGTTTCATTTTTTAGCTGCAGTGCAATTAAGCTCTATGCTGCCTAGAGTAGAAGAAATACCTGTTCTCACTTAGCCCTCCATTCTCAAAATCCTCCCAGTACAAGTGGACTAGTTTCAGAATCCATGTTGCAATGCTTAGCACCATTTGGCTTCATAAAGCAGTGTCCTCGCCTGCCATTTTAATTTAGTGCATTGCATTGCAGTCAGCACCTCTAGTTAAAGGATATAGCACAGCTGAAATCTTTTTCAATGCTGCTCAGAAGAAAAAAAAAAAAAAAACTCATCACAGCCAAAAAATCATTTTATCTTCTCCCCTGTAGCCAGCCCCTTTCCAGCAGTGTCATCAGCGCGCATGGCCCTAGCACAGCCCGTAATTATCTGAACAGGCTGGAGGGAGCCAGCTGTGAGAGCCATTCTTCTACAGGTAACATATGGCTCTGCAGAGTGTCCCACCTGCAGTGGCTTCAACAACTGCAGACTGTCACATAAAAGGCTTCCAAGAGGCTAAGCGGCTTTGAGATGGCGTTCTGCTTTCTCGTCTCCCCTCATCTTGCTTTCTGTTTGGATACAGCTTTGATTCAAAGCAATCTGTATTCTATGCCACAGTCCATTCAACAGCAGTAAAGCAAGCACTTAGAACATGGTACCTATATTTATTCTGAATCAAGATTAAAAAGCTCAAAAGTATGCCTTAAAATCCGTGCACACTTTCTCCTTCAGCATTACATTTCACTCCTTTTATTTTTGATAAAAACAGTTTCAAGTGCTGGTGCACTAGGAAGCATAGTGACCTGCTCAGCAGCGAGCTACCAGGGGTAAGTTGCCACTCTCTTGAACAGAGACACTTTGCAGCTTTCTCATATATTCGTACATGGACACAAAGTCTAGAAGAGGTGCCTAAGTTTATCTCGGTCACCTAATTACTTTGAAAAATAGAGGTTCCAGCTGGAAACATACACTGCCCAGTGCAGCCCATTTTTCCCAGCTTGATGCTTGCCCATACAGAAGAGTCAGCCTAGGACCTGGCACATCAGGCATACTCATGAGGGACAGCTTGTTCTTCCTTTCCTCCTAAAAAACATATTCACTTCTTGGAAGACTTCTATCAAAAGGCTCTTTATAGTAGTTTCGCACATATGTGAGCTGTTTATCATACTTTCTCTTAAGTAACCGATCATAAATGACACTGTGAGTAACTAACTAACGAGCCTCCATCTCACTGTCCTTTTGCAGTAGTGAAACAGTGATCAATATAGACGCTAAGATGCAGTTTCCTATGCCCAGCAGTGACTGAGGGAGCTGAACTGGACTATGTAGTCTCTCTGAAACCTGAACGGGGCAGCATGTAAATCCATCCATCATTGCTTGTCAGAGCCCAAGGTGTGTAAGGCAAAGGCAGAGAATTCAAAGAGTCTGTTCTAGCTGTAACGATAGACAAGAATCCTCAGAGCTTTTGTGTGCCTTTTCCTTTCACTCCTCTTTTTCTTCTGTTCTTGTTGCTTACCATATTCATGAATTGTTTCCCACCATGATGGTTAGCAGACGACTTGGAAGTGTTCTCTCCAGAGAGAGGAGTGGTGGCTGTGAATATTCTTGTTATCTCTTTTTATGTGCAATATTTATTATTTTGAGCTAAATTTACTTATATTGAGACAGAAATGCATCTAGTATCTTTCAAGGTGTTTATCTAGGTTTAGTATTTTTCAGATTTCTGTGTACACTTTTAAGATGTCACAGCATTATATGCAAGTGAAACAAAGCAACTGAATTAATACAGCTTTATTTGGAATACGGAATGATTTTTATGTTTATATTGAAGTGAATGGTGGCATACATTGAAACTATGGGACAGCAATATTATGTAATTTCTGCATCTAGTCAGTTGGCCATTTAATATCTTATTTAAAACTGACACAGAATGAGTGGTGTTGGGAGGTGAGTGACACGATGCACTTCACTCATGGGAAAGAAGCAGGAATAGGTTTTATTGATAATGACAATGTTTTCACGAGATTCTATGGCAAGGTCACTTATCATTTACTGCATGGCAGTTCAGGACACACACAGAATTACCAAGGACACCCTCCCGTTGGGTCACGAGGTGCTTTCCGAATTCCTTCTGAGAGGAGTCTGGGGATGGCTGGATCCACTGGTAATCCCAGACCTGGTCAACGGTTTATGTCTAAGGGATTTGTGCACAGTTACAAAGTAAAGTTTACAAGTTCAAAAAGAGAAAGGCGCACTATAGTCACTTACCATGAATCTGTAGTGGGAAGGATCTCTTAACCTCGAGGAGTATCCTTGGGAGAAGTCCCTGCTCAAGGGAAGATCCTGGTGCGCAGCCCACTGCCATGGGCTCTCGGGCTGTCCCCATATTTATGGGATAAGATGATTGACATACATATAGTCATTCTTTCGATTCAGAAATGACTGTGGGATGGTGTACTCACAGTTAGCCTTATCTCCCCATCAGAGTAGGGCTATCAGGACTGGTATTGATGGTTAATGTCTGGGTGGAGAAAGAAATCAGGGAGGCAACTACCAAGATCAGATAATGTGGTAGTTAGGACCTGAATAGGGCTACCTGTGAGGAGTCAGGCTGAGCTGGGGAAGGAGCACATCCCTCACAATAACCATTAGAGGTTGAATTGGAAGCATCATCAAATTACAGGTTTAATAAAACAGTCATTAACATCCTCACTGAACAGAGATTTTTTTCAAAGCTATATCAGCCACCAGGACTAGGATGAATGCTTTCAAGCTCTTTAGTAATGTTCACCATGCCTCATATAAAAAATAGTGCTGTTAATTCCAGGACGAGTGTTGCTTACCTTGGCAATTCATTTGGTACATAGAAAGAACAGTGTCTTTGTGTCGCTGGCAATAAAATATGATGCTGTACAATTTTAGCTCAAAGCTGGAAGTAAAAAAAAGTATCTGTTAGAGCAAGCTGCTGACACTGAATATTTGCAGTCTAATAAACCCAAACACGTGTCTGTACTCATAATGCTTTTTTCCTTGTAGAGAAATATATGGTTCTATTAAGTGTATAAATTGTACTGTGGTAAGCCCACTAGTCTCCCTTTCCTTCTGCTACAGGGAACACATCCTGGGCTTTTTTCACCCTTATTAGGATCAACTAATGCACTTGGAAAATGTAGCACCTAACTAAAAAGAAAGAGGTGAAAGGGTTCTGAAACAGCCTTCTTTTTCTTCCCACTTTGGAAAGTGACCCAAGCCAAAGCCAGCTGCCATTAATTAAATATCCCCTCATCTATAAAAATTAAAACACTCAGTTACATACTGTTTTCCTACGCAAATTTCAGATATTTAAAGTTCATCTGAGGTCTCTGCTGAAATCTAACATATAACTTAAACATATAGAGATTGTGAGGTAGCTGCAGCTGTACTTGCCACTGTATAGAAATAAAATGTGAGCAAACCAGGCAGGACAGGGATCCTCACAGACAATGCAGTTTATGAAACAGTTTTGGAGACAGACTTATGAAAAGGGGGCTCAGTGAGTCTATGGCTGTGTAGATTCACTGATTGGAGGATGTCATTGTGATTCTGAATCAGGAGTAAAAGAACCTGGGAGACGGATCAGAGGCTGCCTGGAAATGCATTGCACCCTCCTGCATGCCACGAGAGGAAGCTGAGAGGTTTTGAGAAGTGTGTTCATTTGGATGGCACAGATATGGACAATAAACCTCTTTGTCCTACACGTCTCTATAAGGCATTCTCTATCCCCAGGATTCAGGGATATATGTGCAAGCTAAGCCATCAATATGCAAGCAGTGCAGCTCTACTCCATAAGCTTTACTCTAGCCTTTGGCAACACCACCAGCTGTTGCCAGTAATCCTCCCTAGACAGCCCCTTTTTCTTATGGAATGGATGTTGTTGACCTGTTGTGCATATCAATATCTAACTCATGCAGTTCTTCACCTCACAGGCTGACGCAGAGAGAACTGCCCTGTAAACAATAACAGATACGCACTCACAGAAACTTACACATCCTTCTAACGCTCGACTGTGGAGTATCGCTGAACGTC
>JAUBNY010000592.1:9542980-9556809 GCA_032275445.1 Crypturellus soui
GAAAGATAAGCTTGGTTTAAGCAGAAGAAAATTTTCGAAAATTATCAGAAAAATGAGTATGCCTGAAACCAACATTTGAGCCTATAAAGCAAGGAAACACTAAGGCAAAAACACCCGGTTACCTTCAAAAAAAAAAAAAAGGATAAATGAGAAACTTCTAGAGTTCATTTTATCTATGACTAGCCATTTTACAACCACATTTTTCCTAGTCTCTGACTCTGGGAGTCAGAGAGACTCATGACACCTGCAGTCAAATTCAGGTAAAGGGATAAAAAAGGTTACTCTCACAAGCTGGAGGAAAGGAACTAGAAACAAGCATTAGAATTGCTAAAGAGGGATAAATCTGAAGAAGATGGAGCTGTGGGAGAGCTTGCCTTAACCATCTATTGTTTTTCTGATGAACGGGATAGCAACAGGAGAAGCGATATGGAATTGAGCCCGAGAGAATGGTAGTGTTCATGCAGCAGTAATTGGAGATGAATTATCAGGCTATAGAGAAGGGAATACCTGTGGATAGAAGTCCCAGGCTTGCAGGAATTAGTATTTGTGGGACCAGGGAAGAGCAGTCTTGTTCCTGAAGGGTCCATTAAGCTGTGAGCTGTGAGGGGAATTGGCAGACAGACTTATGGATAGAGAGGGAATCTCACCAGGTTCAGGCTACCACAGAGGATGAACTCCACTTACACTGTCGCTAGTGGAGAGCTCCTCTGATTTCAGATGAGGTAGCCCTCATCTTATGGAGGGAGAAGAATAACTATTTTAAGATCTTATCTGCTATTTCTTTCCTTCTTTTTTAAGAAAGGAAAAAGATATATTTTTAAGTGGAACTTTCTGCTGCTGAGGGAGTCACAATCAGGCACCTCAAGCTTCTGCATGAACTCAGACATTACTGCTGGGAGCATATGCCTCCCATTTCACATCCAGGCAACTTTACCCAGCCCCAGGGAGATAAGCTGAAAATGACTACTTTGGCCAAGGCTGTAAAGCTTATGCTGGAAACTGACTTTTGATATCCTAGTCCTTTTTGTTAAATTTTGGTCTCCTAAACAAACAAGCAAGCAAGCAAAATAAAACAGCTATATTCTGTTTTATCTTCTGTTTTATCTGGTCAATATTATGTTTATTCTTATACCAAACTTGGATTAGGTTCAAAATGTTATGAAGGAAAAAAAAATCTGTTTAACTTTTTAATAAATTACTTAGGAAAGAGCGTTATATTGACTTCAGTGATTACTGTAGCATGTCCAAGTATTGCTGTAAAAAAAAATATTCTAGGAATAATCTGTGGATAATAACTCTTTGTTGGTTGGTTTTATGTGCTATCAGTAAATTGTTTTAAAAATGTCCATACTTGTTTCAGCTCAGTGAATAAATCTGAAAAATGAGAGAGTTCCTTGCTGTTAAAATTGAGCAAGAGCAGTTTCGTCTCTGTCAGTAGGTGCTATGGGATCGTGCTTTGCTCCTTGCAAGCCACTGATCATTTCAGGCTGCATTAATGCCATCAGGAGTCAGAAAGAATGGATTTCTATAGGCTCTGAGACAGAGGCTGAGTAAATGAGTCTGCTTATGTGGATTCCTAGAAATGGTATCGCACACATTCTGTATGTGCACATATGAGGGCAGGAAGTAGAATTAGATTCCTGAATTAGATTCCTGGGTTCCCATCAGAAGTCATTCATTAATATGAAGAACTAACTAATGTTAACAAACCAGATGAAAAGAATATAAATCTAAGTCCAGAAAGGATGATTGGGCCTTTCTCCATTCTACAACATAGGAAGAGCAAAGCATAATCTTTGTGGGGTTTTTTGTTTTTTTTCCCTGTGCCACCTGAATATCATTTTATGGTCATTCATCTTCCTCCTTTGTACTTGGCACTATAGGACTGACAAAGCTTTGCCATTTCATTTTATGTGTAGTACATTTTAACTATATAGGACTCTTCCTTCTTGCTTGAATGAAGGCCTGGGAGACAACTACCTCTTTGTTTTCAGATACAGAAAGTTATCAAGCAATACAAAATGCTCTTTCCTATGAAAACAAGTTGTGTTCCTAAGCTTAAGACAACGCTTAGTTTCTTCAAGCTACACCTACTCTTAGGTATGAGGTATTATAACTAATAAACCAAAACATTTTTTTCCTACTTCTGAGTAAAATCTTATATGTCTCTACTGAAGCCATCAGAGTGATTCCCACTGATTCTCCTGCTCCCTCAGCCCCAACTTCCCGCTGTTCCCACTTTCCAAGAAAGCCCAGTGCTCGCTGAACTGGAAAAAGACAGTATAAATTGACTTCCAGCAAACCGAGGTGCAGTTAATATAGAAAAGTACATTTTATATGTGGAATTAGTAAAGAAATTGAAGTGCCTTTGAAATTCATATTAACAGCACTAGAATGACTGGATCCTGCCAGAACACTGTATTGCTTGGAGGTAATCTGTCTTCTGGGGGTTAAAATTTGCTGTAATAATATTGCATAGTTCAGAAGTTTTCATTCCTCTGTTTCACTCACAGTCAATTCTAAATCTTGTCTTTTTTAACACATCGCCCATATTTCAGATAGGCTTAAGACGTGAGCAGTACAGTCATGCTGGCAAAATTAAAGAGAATTGCGATCAGAAGACACAGTTGCTTTGAACTGAAATTCTTATGGTTGACCTTTCAATGTAGAAGCTGCTTAAATAAAAACATCTTTAGAAATGTGGTGTGAAAGATATACCTCTGAAGCAAAAAGAGTTTAGAAAAGTGGATCTTGGGAGAGAGAAATAGGATTCATCTCTTTTAGATGAATGATGAGGAAGGGAAGGGCTACAAAGAAAAAAGCATGCAACATCACCCTGCTGACATGTGTATGACAAGACCCGTCTCGGTCGTGAGACAGTGAAATGCAGATACAATGTGGAAGGACTTTGTTACATAAACTATACAAAGACTTGGTTCTTGATTCAGAATGGTTAATGTCATCGAAATCCTGAAAGCTGAAAAGTGGAGGGGTGTGGGGTGGGAAAGACAAGCCTCTCTTCCCAATAGTGGTTTGGAGTTAGGACTGTAAATGGATATAAACCTGCAATTTAGTAAGAAGGCAACATGAGTTTTCTTGTTGCATTACTATTTCAGCAAGAAAAGCATCCACTTAGCAGCAGCACTACAGCTCTAAGCACAGCAATAAACCTTTTAAAGTGTCACTTTTTTCAACATTAATCTAATGATAAGAGAGAGAGGCAATTGCAGAAGTCATTCTTTATTGCAGCACTTACTCCTAGAAACTTCATCAAAATCAGGAGGGACCCCTTTTTGCTCTGATTGCCTGACCCAGAATCTTAATCCCCTTTCATTATAACCCTGCCACTTTGTTTCCTCATGAATTGCCTTCTGAGTTTTGGAAATCACCAGACAGAGAAACACAACAGAACTGAGGGATAAACCAGAGCTTAGCTTTGGCGTCTGAATAGCAACATTTGTACTGAATCGACTGTCATTTGGATGAGACATAAAACTGACCTCTTATTAATGAATGATAGCATTAAAAATTCCTCCATACTTAAAATTAAAACATCTGCTTAAGTTTCCAATCAGGTAAGCAGTCTTCTTCAATATTTCAACAGTCTTTAATAGCATGTCATTTTGATTCAAAACTGATCAGAGAGCTACCAGTAACCATGTATTTCATTCCCTTTCCGTCCTTCCCTTTGAAGAGCTTGTATGTGTGGAGTTCTTTGTTATGTTTTGTTTTAAACCGCACTAATTCTGTTCAGTTCTAATGTTTTGGAAATACTGGGGAAGGTAAAAGCGTTTTAACATTCTAAACATATTTCAAGCAAGGCACAGGGCGTTCTAGAAGCACAAGCAGTGCTGACTGCTATTGGTCTTCCTGCAGGTGACTTGGCCAGCTGTATAACTTTTGTGGTACAGCTTGAGCACTAAATGATAAGTCAGTGGCACTTTACAGTTTCACAACTGTGCAAGCCACAATTTCCACAGCAGCCCATGGATCCACTCTATCTCAGAAAGGCAGGAGCATCTAAAAATCTGCCATCTGGAAGTGTCAACAGCACAAAATGTCTGAAGCTCTTACTGTCTGCATAGGAGAGAGCAAGTGATGTCCAGTGCCAGAGCATTATCAAATTTTGCATTCCATTTTGCAGCCAGAAGTGCTCATGGTCATAATATTACTTGCTCTCAAAAGACTGTCAGAAGCTGGGTAACACTACTGGATTTGGTGGAAAGGACCGTGGGGATGGTGCCAGTGTATGCTGTGTAAAAGAACTCCTAAGCTGAACCTTTCATGGTATGTTTTCTCTGTGATTATGATCCATGGATTTGCAGCATGTCTGATGTTTCTTCTCACTCTAGTCACTGTCCAGGACAATTTTAAATCTGCAGAATTGGCAGAGGGCAAGGGTGCTGCCCCAGCACTGAACCCAGGTTTCCAAACTGAGAAGTCTGCTTGTTTTGGCAGGAAAGGGGACTGCCATTAGTGGTGACTGCTCACTGGTTAAAAACAGTGTGAGGAAACAGCCTGAATTTGTGACCACAACCATATTCATCAGTGAGTGATGCTATCTTATTTTTAACTAATTCACTTCTTGTGACAACTGTACCTAAAACCTGGAATTAATAATGTCAAACACAGTTTTAGCATGAGCTCTTAGACCATAAGTCCTGTTTTGTATTAATGGTCCATTTAGAGTGGTGTTCTGTCCATAACACGAGCAATATTGCCGCTGCAGAAGAAGGTGCAAGCTAGCTTAAGGTAGCCAGGCACAGAATACTAATGATCACAGTCTCTTCTTATCCCAGAAAACTCAGGATTTGTTTTGCTGCATAGATTTCTCATTTCAAATGCCCAGATTTACAGCACAATTACTTCTGTGTAGGAACATATATAAAAATAGGTTGGCAGCAAGACCTGTAAAGGCTTCAGTGTATCCAGCTTCTTGCCTGTCGTTTTTTCTTCTTTCCTGCTTTCTTGCCTTGGTATAGATGGAGGACCAGGCACATTAGCATCCTTAGCACACCCCAAGTAAATGCTAAAAGGAGCATTGCCTCACGCCTCCAAACTGCCATGCAAAATTCAGAGTCTTTTAACTTTAGGTCTTTTAACTGCAAATAAACTGCCCAGGACTCAACAAGGTGTGTTATCAGTGAGGAACTGGAAATGGTCTTGCATGCTATTTTTATCATGCCCAAGATTCACTTGCTCATCCCTGCTGCCCCTCTTTGTACATTGCAAGAGTACCTTTCTAATTCTGCTTTCAGCAAAAAAGCAGGTATAATGATACCTGAAAATGTATGTAAAGATATGCTGGTTTACAGGAGACTGAGACTGTTAAAGTAAAATGCCAAAGACAGGCTAAAACCAGGAAAAGTATTTTTTTGAATGACCCTGTATAGTGTGTGAAAAGCTTTCCTAACAAGTGCTGGCCTAATACAAACATTGTATATTACTATTCTGATACCTTGTGATGTTAGAGAATGTAAAGATGTTCTATGTGCCATCCTTGGCACTCAGCAAATTCCTTTAATTGTAACTTTCCTTTTTACTCACATCCCTTGAGTTTTACTTCAAAATCCATTTGAGACTTTCCTGGTGTGCCCACTCTAGCATGTAAGCTATGTAGCATTAGATATTTCAGACTTCCAGTGACAAATCATAAGCTGCTTAGAGTCCTGACATAAAGTAAATCTATTTGCAATGCTTGTATTTTGTTGTTTTTGTAACAAAATAGAAACCTAGATGGATTTCAGTCTTAGAAGTTTGCTCTCCATTTCCCAGAGGCTTTATTTGTTTGTTTGTCTATACTTCATATCATTCATTTTGGTTTTAACTGGGAATAGTAATTCTCATGGAACTGAGATGTTTTTCGTATGAATATATGCCAAGAATTGGATTCTTAAAAGATACCAATGATTTGTGACATTACAAAGAATGGAGTTCTTGTTTCCCAGATTTTCTTGCTATAGATACTTTAAATCTGTTTTTCATTTCTCCTTGACTAGTGGTGATAGTACAAATAGTGTGAATGCTTTTTTTTTCTGTTGCCAGAGATTTTTAATTTAGATTCATTGTTGATGACAGAAAATTAGGCTGTTTCCTGCTTCATTGAATATAGCTCCTAGATGTGGATGACTGGAAATTTATTCCAATATTTTTTCCTTTCTTGTCCACCTGTAGATGATGATCATTGTCATTTTTCCTTTGTTTTTCAATCCTTCTTCATAAAGTCTATCATTACATACTTAACATCCCATGTCTTTGAACTACCCATTTACCAAATGGAAAAGATCATGCTAGATTGAAAAATCATATTTTAATTATGTTTAACAAGTAACACCCACAGAGTTATATTTCTAAAGATCCCAGCGTTCAGTGGGAGATTGTTTATCTGATCATGCAGTTCACTTAGGGAAAGATTTTCTCATACAGGAAGATTTTGTTTGATATTATAAAACTATCTAGGTTCCTAGCCACACAATAAGACTGTGGTCTAATTCAGTATGATATGCAGATCTCTGTTGAGTCTAATATTTGAATCAGAAGTATTTGAGAACAGAATTTTGATTCAACTTATTCTGCTTTTAAAACTTTGAAGCCTGTTTTTCCTGTCATACTTAACATAAATGAGGATTAGCTTCAGACAATTCAATAGCAATTCAAGTGTGCAGCTGGGTGCCTATATTCTGCGAATGAGTTATGGATGGCTCATTAGAGACATCCAGCGTATTACATTAAGTCCAAAAGAAGTTGACAGAAATACATTCTTTTTTCTTTCTCATTGTTATAATGATCCGTTCCAGATGATCCTGCAGAAGATTAAAAGCTCACATGTGATTTTGTTTATGTCCTGTTAGCCAGTGGATTTAGGGAAAACATTGTAAAATATAATGAGGCCGAGCAGATTGGCTCTACCTAGAAGAAGGTGGCAGCATTCTTCTCAGCCTAGTATCTGGTGCTTTCTATCCATTATTTTATTTGTTATTTTTGAATGCAATGTACTGTTTATACAATATTTGAAAAAAAATCTCTTTTGATTAAGAGGGGTGAAAGGCTTTACAAAGTGAAGCTATTAGAGATGGCAAGATATTAACAATAATAAAGAATAAAATATATAAATGCATGAGATAAAAAGAATGTATGAAACTGAAAGAATGAAATTCCATTATCTGTCATATAAATTAAAGGTTCTCTTCAATGTATGAACATCTTTCTACATGGTTTAAAGAGCACTCTGGCAGACTGAAGATCTGATAAAAACAAATCTTCATCCACAATCTAACTGAAAAATGAAGCACAGCTTTCAGTACTATCTCCCATCATCTTTGACATTTTCTCACTTCCATATTGCCCTTAATAAAATCCAGTCTTCAGAAAGTTCCCTGCCTGTTACATTTTGTGACCTGTGAAAGGGAAATTGCTTGCTGCATCCTACAGAAAAGGATAAATGCAATCTGACCTAGGACCTGAGCCAGCAAGGTCTGCTGCTGCACAGCCTTGGCTTTGTCAACACTGCTACTTTCTCTTATCCTCCTTCTCTGTGTAAAGTTTAAATTGTAAACAGATGGATTTCTAAAAGTTTAAAATACTGTGTGTGCTGTATAAAAGTTATAAATTAGTAATTTCTAATTTATCCTCAAGCGACTATCATGTGAAGTCTTGGTACACTAGAGCTCTATCACAGTTGCTTTTCAGAATGATTAAGAATGACTCTCAGCAGATTGTGTCATCGGAATAGTCTATGCTGTTTTCACAGGCATCGGTTAGGCATCCTTGTCCACCTTTATTTATACCAGTGTTTGTCCTTCATTTCATTAATATGTTAGTTTTCCTCCCAGTTTCTTTCTCTACCCCCAGTAGTCCACTGCTATGTTTTCTGATGATTTTGATAGTGTTTGTTTGATTAATGGAACTTAAAGGCCCTATCAGCTATGATTTGCTTCTCTGTATCAGATGATACAGTTGCTGTTGTATTGACCCCCGTTAATTTTTGTCTACAGCGTATCATCTATAGAGGCATCCCAGCTTGATTTTCAAATTTAATTCAAGGTTCATAAAAACTTTATTTGCTCTTACTGTCACTGGTGTATAGTGGTAGGTAATAGAGAAACTAATTATTATGAAACTGCAAAAGTAGGACAGTTCTCTGAAGATTAACTAAAATCAATTAGCAGAGGGAATGAAGTCAGCTGTGGCGCTCCACGCTCAGCCCCTGAACACAGCCCTCTCCTGCTTGCCGGGGAGGGATTATCTTTTGGAAGAGAAACACTGGCTTCTGGGCTCTGACTGCCAACAGGAGAATCACTTGTTTCTGAAAGCCGTGAAGGAAATTTCCATTTGAACATTTCTCTCTAGGGGAGCAGAGTGAAATGACTGAAGTTTTTCGTATTTAAAAATAAAATCATTTTAATATTGATAGGTACATTGCTCTCAGGTTTTTGCTATAGAACTTGTTTATCTATCATTTAACCATGACGCTTAGGAGGAATCTATGAAGGTACGCACTTACACGTGCAATCTTCCTTAAACCCTAAGGAGACATGCAATAAATTGCTACTTGTAAATTTTTACATGGTTTTAATTCCTGTTACTTTCATCTAACCTTCCAGACTATAGGACAAAAATTCCTGCTTCTGTATGACAATGCAAAGGGAATTTTACCTTAGGTTAGCTCAGCTTAGGTAACTTATTTCTTGTTATAGAAAATTTAAGAAACAAAATTCAAAATAAATCTATTTGAGATCCTGCAGTTTGTTTTCGCTCTCTCTCTCTTCTGCATCTCCAATCCAGTTTTATCCTATATGGACAAAGCATCTCTCTCTTTCTGTCTCCCTCATACATACATTAATCCTTTTGCTATTTCAACTATTACTGCAAGATGGGAGTAAAAGCCGCTCTGCCTTCCTTAAAATGCATTATTAATGCATGCAGGTGAAGAAAAAACCTAAAGGATGTTACCATATTGACATCTAATTTACTGTCATCTGCCACAAAATGAATCAAAAATGCCTCAATTGGCTTGAAAGGTTGTCGTGACAATGTAATTCTATTACAGTTGTTAAAATTATTTGTATGATATCACTTGTTGAAGCAAAAAATCTGTTTAGACCAAAGGACTTAGCTGTATAACATAATATTGGCCATCCTGGATTTGCATTATCAAGCAAAAAATATTAAAAGTGCTGATATACTTATCTCAGGGCCAAAAATATAGGATGCTGCTAATGTAACATGATAGAACATGGTAGAACAAGAGCTACCCTGATCTTCAGTGGCTCTGTAAAATCAGTATCTCCAAGATTCAGTGATAGAAAAGTAGTAAGGCATATATTGGAGCAAACTGGTCTGTGTGTCTGCTTTTCAAAAAAATAAATGCTGCATTTATCCTTACTCAGAAAATCTGAGCTATTGAATTGCAGGCACAAATTATTTCTTTACCCCAGAATATTAACAAGCACTCATCTTTGCTGATTTAAACAGTAAAAGAGAACAAATGATTGATCTTTATTGTATGACTCAGCCCCACAATAAAATATGTCTGTCGCTAATAGATCCAGGTGGATTTCACAATTTTTACTTAGCCAAAGGTATATTTCAAATGTTTCACGTTGCCATTTAGCTCAGGTGGCTTTACACTTCACCCAGAGCTATGTTCTGACTATTCAAATCAACCAATATTTTTCTCCTTGGTTTAGTAATGAGCATTTTTCCAGAAACAAAGAAGTATTTTTCATTCCACTTGTTGTTCATCTGCTTCACCTTCATTATCATGCAAAATTAAGCTACAAATAAGCAATTATTATTGTCTAAAACAGAGAGGTGGAAGCAGGAAATATGAAATCTTGCCCTTGCTGTAACATCTGTCACGCATGTTGTTCAGCCACCAAGTGGGGAATAGCATTTGTGTGCAGCTGATACATGTGCATGCACCCATTTACCCTCAATTCTCTTCAGAAGGCTTCTGGAAGGAGTCATTTCAGTCATTTCATCATTTTGTAGGACAGAATCCTGACCTCTCTGATTTTTCTTTCTCCAAAAGCCATTAATTTCATCAGTCCTGCTGTGCCTCCCATGTCTGTCAGCAGGAGCTTTGCCCATAGCCGAGACCTGCCGCAGGCTCCAGTGTTGGAACTTGCTGGCTCCTGTGGTCCTAAACACTGTAAAATTGAAAAGTGACCTTTTAAGAGCCTCATATTTATCTCCCGAGATTTGGAAAGCAAAAGTCATTTAGAACCCAGTTTACACAACTGTTGAGGGGCTGAGTTTCTTTTGAGTCTGCCTAATACCTTCTTATAAAACATTTTTATTTGTATTCAGAATACATAATCATATCGTCATACAACCAAGAAATATTTCAACCAGATGTTTACAGCAGATTGTAACTGCAGAACTAATCAGAGAAGATGGCAGCAGCTTATAAGGAGGATAGAATAAAGTATAATATCAGTTTCTATAACTCTGGGCTATATAACAATGCAGTTAAGGATTTTTGCTAATTTTGAAAAGAAAAGATAACAATGAGCATTTCTGAACAGCACATCAGCCATTCATATTTTATAATGAGATAAAAGAAAGTATGGGTTACCTATTAAAAAGCAGCATTTTCAGTGGCAGTTGTATGGGACAGGAAAGACTGTTGTGATTTTGGTTTGTTTGTTTGTTTAAAGATTGCAAGCAGTTAGGTTTTGTCTTAAATTTTATTTTGTAGATGCTTTTCAAGGCAGACTATATTTTATTAGGAAACTGCTTCTGAATCTCACTTTTGTCTTAATTTCGGAAGTAAAGATGTAGTCAAGGGTTTTAGGAAGATCGGTAGCTTCAGGGAGTAGTTGAGCAAATTTGCCTCTCTCAGTCAAATGCATTAACACCAGGAATGAGATTTACAAAGTTAACTTTTTTTTTCATGAGGCTGTCTCAAAGTTGATTCTATTTACACTTCTCCTCTGAATTCTGCTTCTGCGAGCTACAATTCAATTTTTGTGACTCCAAACTGAAGCCATCAATTGCTCTTCCCAAGGGAAGAAAAGAAAGGACAAGTCCACAATCATCTTGAAATATGTAAGCTGAAAGGTAGCACGTAATTTTTGGCTGATGCGATCACTTTGAATTTTTCAGGTTGTGTACTGTGTAAAAATCTTAGTCTGAGAAACTGAATTTTGCCTTTTCCCATGAGGCAAAATGTTTCTCAAGTATACAGTGCTGGCTTATTTTTTAGGCTCTGAGGGGAATAAATGGAAGATGATTTATCTTTTTTGATTAAAGCCTATCTCTGCCCTTGCAGTTCCAGATCACTGACTGACATAGAACATCACAGTTCTACCTCTGTCACAAATTGTATGTTGATTTAGTAATCCTGAAGACATAGCAAAATACCTTGTTCATAAACAGCTTTGTTGTTTTTGTTTTCTTTTTTTTTAGGTCCTTTTTGCAATTTTACCCAATGAGTACAACTAAGGGGTACTATCTCTATTATCATCCATTTGAAATGGAAAGAAACACAAAGTGTGTTTCTCAGACTATGTCTAATGTTAGCACCATAGCTCTCATTTTGATTTTATTGATCTTATTAACTATGAAATAGTTATTAACTATGAAATAGTTAAACAAACTAAATTCAGTAAAAATAACTAGATGTCTAAAGAGAGAAGGAAAAACTGTTCATTCATGTGGCTTCTTTTTAAAGCTCAGAATAGACTGATTAAAGCCTTATGGCTATTTCCTATATTTTCATTTACCTCAGTATCAAAGCCTGTGTTCCTGTAAGTCTTAGACCAGGGCACGAGCTGTAGCTTTGTGTTGACTGTTCTAAAGTGAATAAATGAATTCATGGATAATAAATTGAGCTGTGTGTTGTTAAACACAATTACTTGTGTGAAACATTAGGTTCATGGAGTCCCTACCTAAAAGCTGATATAATAATTAATAGCAGGAAAACAGGCAAGTGTAAGAATTTCACTCTACATATTCTGTTCTTACTGTTCCTAAGCATCCATATTTGGCTAAGCAGAATATCTGGTTAAATGGTTACCTTAGGTTTCCCAACTGAAAAAAGACTGTTGGGGTCTGCTCTTATTCCAGCCCTGAAGTCTCCAAACCCTGGAGAAACCAGGAGAGAAGCAGCGTTAAGTCAGTCGTTGCCTTCCACAAAGTTTCATATACATCTATGTGATTCCTGGAGAGGACACATCTAATCAAACCTGTAAAATTTTTCACTGTTTAAGGCTTGCTAGCCTCAGCAAACTTTGCTAGTGACACTTGCCAGTGCTTGAGATTTTTTTTTTTTCTTTCAATATCGAGCCTGAATCTTCCTACCTGCAATTTAAGGTCACTGTTTCCCACCCTGTTCACCAGGGACAAGACAGTACATTATTCATCCTTGGCAGAAGACTGTACATATTTGAAGACCGTTCCTATGTCTCCTCTAAATATTCTTTTTTTTTGCAGTCTTAATAACCCCAGTGTGTTCTCTCTTTCTCCAAAAGTCGTAACTTTTAGATGGTTGATCAATCTTTTTGTTGTCCAAATGGTCCACTTCATTCTTGAATTGTGGTGCCCAAAATGAACACAGTACATCACCTAAGGCATCACTCACACTGAAAGCAGTAATTACTGTATGTGCCTTGCAGTCCACACTCCTGTTTATACATCCCAGTATGATGCTTTTTCACAACAGCATGACATTGTTGACTATAATGTGTTTGTCCTCCACGGAGATTTATTATTTGATAAATTACATGGCAACAGGTATAGTCAAATATAATTTGAGACTGGAGTTTCTAATGGGTCTTTCAATTTTGCAGTAGAAAGCATATAGTTTATTGAATCATGGGCAACAAATGAAGGTTTTATTGATTCCTGCATATGGACATACTATTCTAACTACGCAGGAGTTTGGATGACGTCTTGTATGTTTTTCTCTAATTAATTACGCATTTTATTTTCTAAATATGTTTTGAATGTTCATCTATCACAGAGATCTCTGAGGCTTAGTCCACTGTTTCCCTCTGATGCAGGAAACTGGATGCAGTAAATACTTCCTTACTGGGGCAGAAGGATGTAAAGAATTGCTAGAAATCATCAGTGCTTACTTCAGACAACTTTCTTCTCTTGCAAACTGTGCGGATTCCCGATGTGAAGGGCAATGTCATTTCAGCCTGCACGTCTGCTCAAGACAGGGAGCAGTGCCCAGCGCAGACCATACAGTTTTGTATGTGAATGGAACACAGGTAAGGATGATACCTAAGATCGGATTGGGGTGAAAGCCTAGTTTTTGGTAAAGCTTAGTTCATCCTTCCTGTCCACTCACTTTTGAGCCAAATCAGCAGCCATACTTGGAAGGTTGTTGGAAGATTTGAACATTAAAAGAAGAGGAGTTTCTGCCTTAAAGGGTGGCAGAAACCAGAAGCTGTCGGGTGTGACGGAGCGCTTGGAATGGTGTCGGGAGCTCTAATCTGCATTCGGTTCTGCGGAGCCGTTAGCCCCAAGTTGTCGTCTGCTTTTCATTTTTGTTTTCCTCTGTTTCATCATAACAATGAAGTTTAGAATAATGGAAGAGGTTAAGCAGATGTTCAAATAAGACTGAAACATTTGTTTGCTGACTATTATATGCTGATGGTGCAGTATAAATAACAAATAATGCAGCCAAGAATCACAACATCATGTCCCTGGGGAACAAATAGGAATATTTAAGCCCTACTTCAGCAAAATACTTGAACACACACGGACTTTTCAAAGCTCACGTTTTAATCTCTATTGTATTAGGACAGTCTCAGGCCTGACAAGAGCGCTCAAGGCAGTGACTTGCCCTACTGGGAGCTCAGCGAGTGGGGAGGGGG
>JAUBNY010000592.1:9559952-9587262 GCA_032275445.1 Crypturellus soui
GCCACCTCCCACTGCCCCGCTCCTACCTCCCGCAGCACCTTTAACGCGTTCAGCAACGCGGCGAAACGCACTCCCGTCCACATTCATTATTGGCGCTTCAGCCAGGACATGCCTAATGGGACTCCAGGTGCAATATGTGAGGGCCACCCCTTCAGGCACTGTTTGCAGGCACAGAAATACAAAGGAGTAGATTACAAGGCAGCGTTTGGTAAAGCATGTATAATTGCTGGTGTTTTTGAAAACAAACATGAGAAATTATGTTTTATAAATTTATAAAATGATATTTCTTAAAATATGGGATTCGGCTTACTCGTCAAGAGAAACTGTTCATGCACGCATTATTACACTGCAGAGAAAATTTATATGTGTCTACTGCCTCTACAGTACAATCCTTACTTTTTCTTACCGCAAAAATAGTTGCATGTATTATTGCTCATTAAAGAAGTGTATGCAGGGTAATATATTTTTTAATTTTATATTTTAAAGGAAAGCCAGGATTCAGAATGCAAATTGGTGGTTTTACAGCACCTCTAAATAATAATTGTTGGAGTATGTCTAGATTTAAGGCTTGAGTTCACGTGGTATTTAAGGGGCAATAGCACAAGCCATTTCTTACGGTAGCTCAATATCTCCAGGGCCTGCAAAAATCATCATCTATGCGCTAGGCTATTGTGCAGTGTAGCAAGTATTCTGCTGGGTTTTAATGAAGCATTCCAAGCATGAGGGCAGCATTTGCAACGACCAAAGCTTGTGCCTCTTTCCTGCCCATGCTGGGACTCCAGCACGTGACGGCCAGAAGCAGGACGTGATCCAAAGAGTTGTAGCGCACCTTGAGCTTGGCCCATCGTGCTGCCCTTGCTGGTGGCAGTGGCGCTCAGCCGTGGAGGCGCCCGCCTGGGGAGAGCACGGCCGCAGGGCACGCGCTGGGTATCTGCCTACCTAAACGGCCTTGCAGCTTCAAATGGTCTAGATTTGTTTTAAAGTTTCAGAAAGGGTGACAGACTTTTTAATCCTTTTACATCTTAAATCTTTCTGACTGCGTTTCTCACTGCCTGGAATGTCCATAAAAGCCTTCGTATTTGAACTGGCTATTGTTGCAGCCAGGGAAGAGAAACAAGTGGGCAATTAAAAATAGTTTGTAAAATGAAATATTTTGTAAGATGAAATACTAGTAAAATCATTTAAAGTTATCTTAAACCATAGCTTTATGCTATATGCTATATGCTCTTAAAACAGAACAGAAGTAGTAAAATACATTCCAATAATTTGAAGACAGACAAATTTGACATTAAAAAGCAATGCATACAACATTTCATCAAAAGCAATGCTTTGCTTCCTCCTCCTCCAAGGATAACCTTTCACCTCAGCCACTTAATAAACTTAGACTTTTCTAAACACCATATTCATTAAGTTACAGCAACTCACGACTATGTCCCTATATAAAATGATAGCTATGTTTGCACTAATACATCATTATGTGCATAGCTAAGAGCTGCTTTTTCTCTAATCTTGCATACAAAACTTTTCAAATGTAAAACATCTTCATCATTAATTCTGCAAGTTTTTCTAGCAGGCCTATAGGTAGTTTCTTAAGCGCCTAGCTGCTTTTCAAGTAACTGCAGTTTAGTCTTACCATAGCCAGCGAGTCTAGAGAGAATAATAATGTGCTCTCTTATGCATTAGGCAAAAGACAGCAACATATTGACAACATAAATTACAAGTTTTCAGCATTTATAATGCAAGCGTTTGGGATGAATGACACATGCAGTGAAGCAACAATGCTAATTCTGCTCTTGATTTTCTGAAAGACTGATTGGAATACATGAAGCAACAGCTGCCTGGTCAAATACCTTCAAAAAAATCAGCCTAGTACTATTAATCAGAGTTTTCAGTGGAGTGCATCGTATTATAACACCATGAAGCTGTCCTCGTACCCCGGTGAATAGCACTAAGCACTGTTCAGACATGACTTGCTCCAGTGGATTTCTTCAGTTTCCTGCAGTAAGGAAAATGAAACCCATGTGTGTAGTGTGAACCAGCTGGCAGCTCTTTAAATTGGATAGGCATGAACTACTTATAAAATCGGACACTCCTCCAGATGCTGTCACAATTAAAAACAAAGTAATTTCCCTTATATTGAGACACCCACATAATTTCTGGCTGTCAGGAGATTGGCATATTTTGACAATTTAAATAAAATAGATGCTTACAGGGAAAAATATAAGAGCTGTAACTTTTCTTGTCAGAGAACTTTGTTTTTTTCCTCTGAAAATGTGCTGCATTTGTGCAAATGTGGAAAGAAAAAAAAAGCAAAGGATACACAGGGAGAACTTTAAAAGAAATTATTAACTTGCTCAGAATGTAACAACAATGTGATGCTTTTCCCTAGATACACAGAAACGTGGAGGCATTAAAATACCCACCATCTGCTTTTGCCTGTGCTTTGCTCAATATGCATAGTAGCAACAAGGAAAACTCAGACAGCTCCTGGATTGTATTTTCTTTTTCACTAAGGGTACAGTTCAGCTGACTGAAAGTAGTAGCCAGAATTAGGTGGGATGCCACTTCCAGACTGGCTGCCGTTCCCCTCCTGGGGACAGACATATCACTGCAGAGAGGGATTCATGCAGAGAGGCACACTAAGTGTCTAGGATGTCACATGGAGAAATTACAATCCCTAAAATCTTTTCAAGTCATTGCAGGAATTTCCAGAGCAGCCCAGCAAAGCCACCCCTTAGTCTTTCCATTACCTGCTTGCACGTGAGACCAGGTCCTTCCCTGTCACTGTCACTACGTCCTGGCACAGAAGGACACAAGAGACTCACACGCTCGGGGCAGTTGGCTCTATCTAGCCAGGACTATTGGAAAACACACGACCCAGAAGGCAGCAGGAGGACAGGAGGCTCTGTACAGTGAGCCTGAAAGGGAGACATCTCTGGCACTGGAGGGGTCAGGGTGAGAGTCCAAGGGGGTGAAGGGAGAACAGGACAGAGAAGCAAGAGTAATGGGTTATTCTGCGGTACCTGTTAGAGAAGTCACCACTTCTGCTCACCGGCATAGCCAAGCAACACGTCAGCAACACGTCAGCTGGGTGGAAACCCCTGGGAAACTACAGTAATAGTAACAGTAAGTGCATGGAAAAAATACCATCCCCTTGTGCTTTTCTGTTATTTATTTATGGAATAAATTGAATTTCCTTCCTGCTCGGTGACACACCCATTTTTTTCATTAAAACACTGAAAGTACTTTCAGCAGTATTGTGAATTATGAAGTGTCTCATCTTCAGTAAGGTGACTTCTACCAATACTGATTGAACTGCAAGCCAAAGGATGATGTCAGGATTCAAAACAAATTAGTAAATTCCTTTAGACTGTAATAAACTGGCATGAATTTTCCTGCATTATGGTCAATAAGTAACTGTGAATTTTAATATCCTGCACTTCAGTGAACTTCTGTTTTGTATTAATTAGCTTGTTTATAGTGTGATTAAAGAATACCTAATCTAGCAAGGCATCTGTCTGTAGGACTCCACTCAATTAATACAGAAATTTGTCTTGCAACGTTACTCCATCCAAGTCAGTGGGGCAACTCTAGCAAGAATGGCTTCAGTCCCTAACTAAGACAAGCTTGATGTGAATGCTGTGCCTTTAGCTCGGTGTCATGACACATCTCCAGACTTCCCTGGCACTGCAAAAGAACAGCTGTTCCCGCTCCTCGGAAAAACATGTCCTGTGGAAACTCCGGTCTGGTGGCATCTGGCTTGCAGCTTTTCTAGGACCAGAAGTTGAATGAAATATGTATTTGCTTTTAAAGCAAAGTTTGACATAGCAGCTTGCATTTCATGTGAAAAAAGTCCATCTTCGCTGATTTGATAGTAAAGACAAGGTTAAATATTTAACAGACAGCTGAAGTCACTAGTGTATATCATTGGTTGGAGAGAAGCTGCAAGACGTTGTTATCTCTTGTAAGTAAACAGGATTTAATGCTGAGACACTGACATCTGGTAAACATGAAGCAATTCTGTTGTGGTTCACATTTAAGTGAACATTGTATAAATGCATACCAGTGTTTGAAAACAAGCAAAACAAGTGAAGTCTTAGGAAAATTAGGCTAACAAGCTCCTAGGTCAAACAAACCACCAGGACCTCCATTATTTTCTCTTAGGATATATTCAATTTCAGAAAAAAAATATGATTTTATCCAAACAAATAAGGAAACAAAACAAATGCTAATTAAAATATGAAGTTTAGCAGATTTTTAATCAGCATCCTAGCTTTTTAAAGGAATTATTTAATAAAATAATCTCTTCTTTTTAAAGTGCATTTTTAATTGTTGAATAATTCAGTTTCTAGATAAAAGTGTTAATTGAACACTGAGTCAACATCTCCTCCATTTTGTAAATAGCTGTGCGTGAAGCTCCCTTGTAGCCTCAGAGCCTCATCAGCAAACTTGATCATCTCTTCATCAGCCAATTCCCTGCAACTCAGGAGTGTCAGTCATCACAGACAGGCATTTAACATGTCTCTGCACACAGCCACTGTCTGCTTTTAATGTTCACAACATCTGCTGTCAACAAAGAAAAATAAAGAGAAATGAGTTTTGATTTGCATCCTTTTATGAAAAGATATTCCAGCCACATATTCCAGCCACGTATTTTCTCTATTCTTGTTACCAATGACATTTGGAAGCACAGCTTAATCAATCATCGCCTCCTGTTCCCTGTTTCCTGCCTTGTTCCCCGGGGCAGTGAGCCGGGCCCAGGGTGACAGCAGGTCCAGGGCAGCGTCGCCCCGGCCAAGGGGCTGAGCTGGGACCGCGGTGGGAGGATCCTGGCCAAGATGGTGATCAGGGTCAGGTGCAGCCCAGGGCCACCCTGGCAGTCGGTGGCACTGAAGTCGGATGGTCCAGATCAGGGACGGACTCGAGGAGACGCAAGAACAGGCGCGGACGTGGCTGTGGAGCAGCTGCGGGGAGGCTGGGGCAGTGCCGTGGGGAGGAGGGTCCGGCCTCGTGTCGAGCCTCCTCCGCGGCAGCTCTTCTCAGGGAAGGAGCATCCTTCCACTTTCTTCATCTCAAGAGTCTGGCTCACGAGATGGTTTATCCTCACATAACATATTTAACCTAGGCAGAGGTATTGGGTAGACTTGCATTAAACAGTTGATGGACTCCATACTTCATGATATTCTGCTTTTCAAGATGATCTTCCAAACATCAGGACAAAGAAACCATGAATATAGGAGCAGACCTACTGAGTCAGGCCAAAGCTCTCGCTCCTGGTGGATACAGTGCCTATTAGCAAGTGCCTAAAAACATTTTAAGAACAGAACAAGTCTAGTATGTGATCTAAAGCTTGGTATACATCCCAGCTTATAGCAATTAGCAATATACAGAGGGAAGAGAAAAGAAAAAAAACAGGAAAAAAAAAGGAAAAAAGAGACAAAATGCAAAATAAATGGGAAACAGGGAGTAAGGTAAGAAGAATGCAGTAATAGTTGGCATGATAAGCAGTGCTCATGGTGCTTTTATCGTCACCAAATACAATCAAGCACCAAAATGAAACCACAGCATAGTGTGGTTATCGGTTTATTGGTTTCTTTTCTTTCTTTTAAAAGAGTTTCTCCCAGGAAGTGAGGGGTCAGAAAAAGTGCAGAAGTATTCATCTGAAGTTTTACTACAGTCAAATGATTAACCCCTGGCATCTTTTAGCTTCTTGGGGGAGTTTGCACAGAGCACAGTGGAAGTAATGGTGCCGCTGAAATCTTTGAAATGCAACCCCCTGCCCTCAAATCAGTAGGGCGGTTGCCTATCCCAAAGTCTATGGCTTGCTGCAGTGCAGTGCCCTACTGTGAATACTATCCAGCAAAATCCTGATGCTCCTGCAGTGAGCAATAAAAAATAAAAGAAAAGCTATAAAAACTAAAAGAAAAGACTACTGAACAAGGAGGCATAATGGCACATCCTGCCTTGCTGCTGCCCGCTGACATAAAAACCTGCATAAGGCAAGTCCATTGTTGGAGAAAGGAGTTTGAATAATTGAGGTCCAAAATCCTCTGGAAGCTGTGGAATTGAAGCTATATGTCATTTGTCATGTAGTTTTTATTTCTTATAATGCACAAAAGGGTTTTCAATCGTCACTTGGTTATCATGATTTGTCCTTTCAGTTACAAAGTATTCAGTGTCATTTATGGCTTTTCAACTTCATTCTGCACTTCTGTAAATTATAATAATCTATTAGGTTTGGCAATGAGCTGGAATTTTACTAATGACTTCAAAAATGATCTGTCTAAGCTTCCAACCTCTTCATATCAGTGCCAAATTTGGAAAATTAATTATTCTTCTTTGCACCAGCTGTCTGTGCCAGAGGACAATGGAAGAAATGATAGAGTAGGAAGAAGAGAACAGAGAACAGAAAAGTGGGAAAACTGTAATTGAGATTAATTGGATTATCGGTCTGAGAAGGGGCTGCTTTTATGGTACTAGACTACAGTATGCCAAGAATCATTAAATAAAGATAATTCCAATGTAAAGGTCTTAGAATCAGACAGAAACCAGAGGTATCCACCACTGTTTATTGCCTAAGAAGTCCACCAGGAAATAGAGATTTAAGACTACATTTTCTGAAAGCATAATTTCTGACGGATTGAACTAACAGCCCAGAATCTCAGCTGGATCCCATGCAAAATGTCACTGCTAGTAAAAGGAAGACAAGTAGATGCCTCCCAGAAGTGGAAAGGCCAGTGTAAACACTTACTCCTAGATCTCACCTGACACAGTTCCTAGGAGTGCGTCAGACTGGTCTTGCTGCAGTACTGCTCTCAAACAGAAGGCAAAGAT
Organism: Crypturellus soui; assembly: GCA_032275445.1. NCBI lineage: Eukaryota > Metazoa > Chordata > Aves > Tinamiformes > Tinamidae > Crypturellus > Crypturellus soui. The sequence continues at coordinate 9,566,787 of JAUBNY010000592.1, forward strand.
CCTGCCTCCTGACTGACAATATAATATGCTGGTGCATGTTGCGCTTTACTTCTTGTCCCCATTTCACTCTGTGTTTTTGTAGGCAATCAAGAAAATTCCTATAACCACTTCTCTAAGCATCATTTCTCAGTTCCAATTTTAATGTTTAAGAGCACAAAACATAGATGATGAGAGGAGCATCTTTGTACTCTGTATGTAAATGTGTGGTCAGTGTCCAGGCAATGCATAAAAACAATTAGATAGAAGAATTTACCCATTTCACATCAAAGCAGATATCAAACCTTTACTAATTTGAAATTGCATTTTACAGAGAGAAATTGTGATTTACAGACAGAACAGAAGAAAAAGAAGCTCTGTCAAATCCTAGCTTTCATCCTCCACTTTTTTTTTCTTGTCTCCTGCCTCTTGAAGATACGCTTGATGAACAAGCTTCTAGGGTCCAGAAGGAAATTGTCTTCATGAACAGTACGAGGATGTTTATTTTATTTGCTCTTTTTATCCTGCCTGTTAAATATGGAAAGCTTCCAAACAAGACATAATAATTCATGATGGTAAATTGTATAATCCTAATCTTTTTATTCTAACCGCATGACCAGCACAGAACTAATCATTCTAATAGAAACGTTCATTGTTATTCCTAGTTATGGTAATCAGTCCGTCCCAGTCCTCATCACTTTAGAATTGCTTGATGTTTTCAGAGGGAAAGCTGAACAAGTCCGTGACCTCTTCATTTCACCCCAGGAACGTTTGGAGAATAAGCATAGGAGCAACACAGGGTAATCCCCACAGATTGGCAATCTTTAGTCCTTTCTGCATTAAATTAATTTTTAAAACTATCATAAATATTTTAATATTGCTTTGGCTGACTCATACCTTCTTCAGTATCTATTTTTATCAATTTTAATGAGAGTATTACAATTTTCAGGTTAGAAAATTCAAAGTTAACCTGATAAATGGCTTTGGAAAGTTCACTTTTCAGATTCAAAATTGAAAACAGAACTATTTGGAAAAAAAATCAATGTAGCACCTCCCAGTGACTATATCCTCTGTAAAATAAAATTGGATGCTACAGATGGGATAGGGAGATAGAAGTAACACTGTTAATGACCACAGATGACTGAAATGAGGAGCTGATTGTGATTACATGTTCCTGCAGCTGGTGTAACAATTAGGTTTCACTACTGTCTCTGTTCAGTGGAAGGAAAAATGTTGGTGTCCACAGCTGCTCTTATCCTGGGCACATCATGAGTTTGGTATGTAATGCTTCCAGAAATGGACCTGGTCCTTTGTGAGCATTTCTGCTACTGTTTCAGAATTTCCTTGCACTTCTAGTTGTTTGCATGGTTTGCTTCATGTTAACCCTGTGAGAGTAGTCTCTGCTTCATTCTCAATAACTGCAGTATTTGCAGTTTCTATGTCACCTGCCTATAGTGTTGGCAGCTGTAATTCCTCTAGTTTCTTCACCAAGTCACTTTTTCAACATCCTCTGTGCTGCTCACTCTCTTAAACAGAGAAAAAGCCAGCCTGGGGACATGGCTTTTGTTTCTTTTTTCCTCCTCCCTGTGCTAAAGGAAGCAGTATTATCTTACCCATTGCTTTTATTTTCTCAGGATGTTTGTTTCTAAATAAATAAATAAATAAAGGCAAATAACATTGTATAGCTCGTACATGCAATTTCATTCATCCCTTTTACTCATCTTTCTCTTAGATATTTGCTGTAACTACAATACTAACAGTTATTACTTGAAAACAAGTTTTTATTCACCCTGTATTCACTCAACGTGGTTCTTAATTCCAAATAGCCTTGATTATAATAACATTGTGGCATAAAAGTCTAATTCTTTACACCATATACCAGCTCTTGAAATCTCCCTTAGGTTCAAGCTTCATAAAAACTGCATCTTGACAGAAATCACTCTGGAATATAACAAATTCATGCCTGTAAAAAGTCTCAGAAAGGAGTGGGAAGCCATTCTTTGTGATGATGAAGTCCCCTGAGGGTAAAATAAACAGGATTAGATCTTGGAAGTAAGCTGTTTTTCCCCAACAGTGGTTCACAGGCGCTATAAAAATGTGAGATCTCATCCAATTCCTCTACCCTACATTAGTCAGTTAACTATTGTTCCCATTTATATTCTTGCTCTTTTTTTTCTGTCATCCTTTTCAGTGAACTGAATAGCAGAATGTTTATCATAATCTCACTGAGGGGGAGAGACAAAAAGCCTAGTTGATGGTAAAAATCTAGTTGCTGGAAATTAGAAGTCTGTAGAAGGAAACAGGTAACTTTTAACATGGTCTGAATTTGTAAATTCTCTCTTCCACAGAACCCTGTTAATCCTCTGCTTGTCTTTACTGGACCCTAGCTGGATTTGCAGAGTGTATGGGCCTTGATGGACCTTTGATCTGATCCAGTCTCCTTGTCCTTACAACTACTGAAGATCAGAAACAGAATCCCAAGCTGACATTTCCAAAGGCTTCTGAGATAAGGCTGATTTCAGACATTGCCAGTACTGACACTGCGTTCATATAATATGTGGTGAGTGCTTAAATTTGTTAAATTTGGTGTTAAATTTGGTAGGAATCACCAGTAACTGGTAGGAATCACCAGTACAATTTGTCTGGTGTTTTGGGGTGACCAGTATGTACTTACTATGCGATCCTGGAATGAAAAAGAATTTTCAACTCTGGTGAATCTCCACAAAGCTTTTCTTGGTGGCAATGCGCAAACTGAGAAGCCATAACTAGACATTAAAAAAAAAATCTGAAAGATGTTAGCCATTTTTTGTTATTGTTTGCTATTTGATAAAGTAGCTGCTCATCAGTTGCGGTTCTTAAGGTTTAATCACTTCCATGAAACTTTGCTATCAGTTCTACAGCTTTTATGCAAGACTGTAAATGTTAATTTGTTCTACCACAGGCAAGCCATTCCTGTGCTTCTGAACTCACTTTTTTCTCTACTTTAAACTATTTAATCATTTAAACCATTCCAGAAGTTTACCTGTGACTGCTTGGAAGAGAAAAATAACTCTGAGAAAAATGGAAAACGTGTATAATACTTGTTTTTTATGCTTCAGTTACAAGTTCCTTTAACTCATCTCTCTCCTCTTTCTCTTTTTATTGTGTTTTGAAGACATTGAAAAAGAAAATAACATCCAGAAACTTCATGTTTATTCCCTCTGCCTGTCATATTTTGTTAAAACAATTAACAACCTCATGAATTTACACTTTGCATAATAGTGGAAGAAAGATTTGCCTTTATTTTTTGTTCACCAGCAGTTAATGAAACTCATTAGTTAATTCCTTTTTGGCTTAATTATGAGAATCTCTGCCAATAAACTGGCTCATCTGCTCTAGATTTACTATAGATAGGTGGAATTAGTTTTCAAGTTTTAGATATCTTGAACACAAAATAATTTTCCAAATATTGTAAGAGACATTGAGCTTTCAATTTTCCCTTAAGCCACTCAATTTTTGATTTCTTTCACAGAGAATTATATTAGTCAATCAAGAGGAAATCCCTTCTGTATGTTTTATTAAAAGTTGAGTGGCCAACCTGACAGGAACAGCATAAAAGCAAATACAGAGCCAGGGAACATGGAAGTGGTCCCTGAAAGAGTGAAACTGAACTTTCTCTGGAGAACTTGAATTGCTCGCATGCTTTACAGAGTGTGTGGTCTCATGTCGACGAGCAGGGCTGCTGCGTGCTCCCCACTACAGTCACTATCTGCGTGTTGTTGTTTCTTGGGATTCTTTTGTTTATTTCTTTTCTTTTTTTTTAATCTGCTAGTATATACACATGTCTGTGAGTTTGAGGAGGAAGGCTACATTTTGACAATTGTCAGTCTCGTCTATAAAAGTATGGTCTCCCATTTAGCTACCTTTTTACCAACTTTATGACTTCAAGAAAAAAAAAGAGAGAGAGTCTTACAGGAAAAAAAAAGCCTATCATTTCCATGCATCACAGAATAATGCAACATATTCTAAAGGACTTTAAACTATTTTGATTCTAGTAACCAAGAAATCTATGCATGAATACTAACTAATAATTCTGTTTTTTTCATTTATTAATCTATATGTGACAGGGAGTATTATATTCCTCTGATTGAGAAAAAAAGGCATCTGAGAAATTAACAGCTTATTATGGACTTAGCAAATAAGCTTCTGGTTCATACTCTCATTCTTCAATTTCTGTATAAGAAGTAATTATCAGCTGGTCATATTTCTTCTATTTGATTAATCCTCCAAGTTTTTATGAAAGGCTCTTTCTAACAAACCAAAATCTGGTATTCAGCCAGTCATTTCAGTTTTGAAGGAAAAAAGCCCTCAACCAATTACTGCATCTCTGTTTGAAACCTGAAGAATGGCAGAAGGTAATAAAGGAATCCTAAAACTTGATATTTTTGATGTACGTCACTTCCCTTACCAAAAATTTTTTTCTTCAGTTACATTGCATAAGCAATAAAAATACAAATAATTTGCTATTTGTTTCTGAACATCACATCACCTTTTAGTTTTCTCTAGTTTCTGAAAGAAACCAAAAATCTTGTCTTCTAAAGCATGAGTTTTTAAACACTCGGAGATGCAGACAGAGATGAAGTTATTTGTCTAAAGTAGGGTTTAGAAAACCCTACCTTACTTTACACATTTACATTAATTATGAGACTAGCTTCTGTTATGGAATGATAAAAAATTACTATCAATTGACTTTCCTCCACTGGCAAACACAGGAAAAAATCCTAATTGTATTTGTGTTTCCCCTGCCATCTGTTTACGGTATCATAAGTCATCCTGATTTCTTGTCCACAACTCAAGAAGTAAAAATATTTTAGCTTAATGCTAGTAAGAAGTGCCACATATTTCTTTCTAGACAATGAATCCATTTGGGATCTGTGAAAGCTGTTCCTCATAGGTAATTAAGATGTGGAATACATTTGCCACAGTATTTATTTTTGTAACCACTCCTTAAATGAATGTGTAACTTCAGCTTGTTTTATTTGCATTTCTGAGTGGAAAAAATAGTGGAATCTGCATCTCTTCTTGTTGCTTTCAATAATTACTAAGAGTACTCATTAGTTAGGATAATGCAGCTAGAAATAACAGTAGCACTTGTTTCTTACCAAAATTATTTATCCCTTAATAAACATCCTTGGAGAAGTGATCATTCACCTCCTTTGGGAAGCTTATTGTCATTAAAAGAAATTCCATTTTAAACTGTTTGCTTATGCATTTGTGTAAGATGCTTTTGGTTAATTCTCTTTGGTGCTAAGAGAACTTAGTGTTAATTTGTAGAATGTAAAATAGACTATCTAAAAGTTCAAATACATTAATAATAACAGCATCCTGCAAACAATGGATTAAATTCATTAGTATTGGTATAATCACTTTTACACTAAACCAACCTCAGTCGTTTATATACTACACATTAATTATGATGGAAGGTCAGGAAAACTATGTTTTCTTTGCAGGCAGAAGAACAAATTCCTTTTGGAGTAAATGAACATAATTAAGACTAGATGGTTGATGCTATAAAAGCCATGTCAGTGGCAGAACAGCTTCTGAAGAGAAAATTTCAAGGTATTAGTTTATCACTCTTCATCTTCTTTCTTACTACAAGTAAACAGATTTTTGTGAGCATTTTTGCCCTAAATATTAATTCATAATGAATAGTTTGTTATGCACACACCATATCCTCCACACCAGCTTCCTTCAGCTTCTGCTACCTCGCTCTTAAGAGAAGTCACTAGTACAGATAACACCACTCTGCACAAACAGATGAGAAATTCTAAAATGATATATATATAATAATAATAATAATTTCCCAAATTATATATGCAAACTGTGGACCTCCTAGTCATCACATAATGTATGAAAAGGCCCACACTAGTTTTATCAAATGGGATGAGACAAGATCAGAAGCTGCAAGTCTTTTTATGTTAGGCTTATGTGAAGCAACATTAACTAGTAATATCTAGAATGACATGGCAGGAACAGATATGTGAAAAAGTTCTTATTTTTCCAGTTCTACTTCTGACATACACACATGCAACCACATACAGTTTATATAGTATTTTGCTATTTCTCACCTTAAGCCATTAGACATATAAAGACTTATGTTGGTTATGTGATAGTACAGATAGGCCTTAATACCAAAATTATCTGAAACATACTGAGCTAGATTGATCAAAGGAATATGGACTCATAATAAGATGACAGATAATACAAGGACGTGAAGAAGTAAGCTTTAGCTTGTTGAAATTGTAAATCTGTTCTTCAGAAAATAATTTACCCCGAATAACCCTGGTTTTCCCCTTATGATAATACTTTAAAACTAATTTAGGAATTAATAATATAAAAATATTCTTTTAAGTGAAGTGTTAAATTGGTTGTTTTTTAATATATATCATAAAGAGCGGGTTAGATAGTATTTAAAGATGTCAAATGTTCTCAAGTCACTGAAGTCTAATGAAATATGAATTCTGTATTTTTTTTTCTTCTCTGAAGAATCCTTGAATTGTTCCAGGTAATCTTTCTAAAATGAAAGACTATTTGGAGGTTATTTCAAATGACTAGGAAAAAGCAAAACATACCTATCTTACAAAAGCAGTTTTGAAGAATTATGGGCTGACTGTCTTAGCTTCATTTCTCAAAATCAGAAAAAAAAAATCACTTTGGAAATGCCTGAAAATAAAAAAAACAGCTACCATCTGATGTTTGACCAAAATACACTACATCAGTAGTAATTTTGTCTGACAAGATCATGATTCCTATGAATAGGTGAGAGTATTAATAATCTGGGATTCAGTAAGACTTTAATATTACTTTGCTTAATGTTCTTGTGAGCAGGGTAAGCAGCTACGCTCTAGGTAGCACTAATACAAGGGAATTTTCTTGCCAATTGTTCAACTATCCTCAAGTAAGAGTTATCAGTGGACCTCTGTCAGAAGGGTAATCCACATACAGTGGATTTCTACAGTGCCTCCATGGGGTCTGAGTCTGATAATATCCTTTTTGTCTCAGACATATGGATAATGTAAACTTTATTGTAAGCTAGTGGGGGAAAAAGGAAATGAGCAGAGCTACAGCTTGTGGTCTTTCTCTGTGCGAGTATCTCAAGTGCAGTGACCGTTGTCCGGATGGTCTCAGCCTTCCCCCTTTCCCTGGGATGTGGTGGGGGAATGAACCACCACGCTGCACGAGCAGCGAAGGGGCAGGACTTATGGTCTAAGAAGTCCAAGGAAGAATAAGGCAATTGTGTGGTTGGACTTGTGTGACGGAGGGAAGCAAGTCCCCGGGCAAGGCGTGGATCATCTCTAATATCCAGGCTGGATGCGAGGTGTTGTACTGGCAAAGGGAGGTGTGCCAGAAGATGAGGTGCAGGTACCTTTTGGGAATGGACAGTATGGCGATTGAATTTGCAAGTGATACTAAGCTAGTAGAACTGGAAACAATGGAACAGGTTTAGAATACAAAATGGTCTTGATAAACTGGAAAAGTGGCCTGGAAAAAATAGAATATTAATAAGGGAAAGCACAGTATTTGAATAGGAATAAAGAATCGTTTAAGTATAATAGCAGGAGTCAAGATATGCAGCACCTCAGCAATGACATGTAAGATGACATTCAAGTCATGTGAAGTTCATGAAGGTTCATTTTGAGCCCAAAATGTCAATACATTTTCAGGCCAGATTCCATTTCTGACCTATCAAAATTCTGAATTTAGTTAACTTAGGAAAAGAGAAAATTGCAAGAGGACAAAATGGTCTTAAGGCAGAAATATTGCTTTAAAAGAGAAGAATATAAAGTTGTTCTGAGCTGAGGATAAGGGGGAAAAAAGGATACATATTTAATTTGAAATACAGGAAGGCAAGTTTAAGCATGATCAAAATCCTTTTAACTGTAAAAACAAATGAGCACCAGAGCTGATGGCCTAGAATTGTTAGGAATCCCTCATACTTGGAGATTTTTAACTATGGATTAGGCTGGCCCTTCAAGAAATTCATTTATTATCTCTTCCAGAATTTTGCCTTATACCATGAGGTGACTAATGACCTATAAACATCCCTTTCAGCCCTACAGCCGCTGATTTCCTAGTGATACATCTAAAAGAAACTCGCACAGGGAACTCCTTGAAGAAGTACTTCCTCAGAAAGACATTGCTTTTACACTCTTTAATGGCCGGCTTAGGCAGTGAAGCTCTGTGGATTCTGTTTGTATTAGCTTCATTCTTCAGAGTACTCTGTGCCACATTACTAATCTTCCTTCACAAGCATTTGTTTGGTCAATAGAGACTGCAACTTAAAATTGGCTTTTACAAACTTCTTGGTCTAATTAGATCACAATAAAATTCTCTCAAGGAGAAGCAGAGAAGTTGAATAAACTACACAGAATGAGCTTCTGCAGTGGATTGCCTTATTTTCTATCAGCTGTATTGAATTTAGTAGTTACATGCTGGGTTTCATTATATTAATGCTCAAATGATTCTTCATGAGTACTTGAAATAGACTTTCTTTTTCCTAGTGGTCTTGATCTTTAGATGATGGCGATATTAAAAAAAAAAAAAAACTAGAGTGGGAAGTAATAATGTAATACATTCTCAAGGTTCTTAGAAATGATCTCTATCAAACTAAATGTCCTCAGAATTTATGTTCTTGCCAATTATAAATTCTTACATAATTCTGACAATAGATGGTCAAATTATGTCATCCCAAATAGAAGGGTCCCATTTTTCTTTTTTTCCTTTCCATCCTTCAAGATGTACTTCTTCCTCCAAATGACTCTCTTGTTTTCGTTTCTGCTTTTTGTTTTCTTTTTAAGCACTCCTCAGCATAAATCTCAGTGGAATTGTAAAAGAGACATGTTATCCCAACATTATAGACTAAAAAATCATATTTAGACTAGAAAACAGTAGGTCAGCATCAGAGAGGAAAAATAAAAGGTCTTCCATTACATTGCAGAACTTTTATGAGATCCCAGCTGCATAATTCTAGCTTGCCAGTAAGAATATACAACTTTAGGGAAGTAAATTCCATTTTGTAGCTAACAATCTGTGCATCATGTATGAGATTTGATTGCAAGCAACCATGATATAATTTAGATTAAACAGAAAGTGTTCCCATTAGCTAAACTAATTCACTTCTAAATGGAGAGCAAAAGGAACCAATGCTATTGCATATCATTAGCAATCCCAGAAACAAAATCATAAACCACTTTTTCCAGGAAAAAAAAACTCTTCAAATGTAATGGTTGCATTAAAAAAATGCAAATAGGATCTGTAGAAGTTATGCTGAATGTGATATTAAGCATAAATTATCATGGTATTATTGTTGAAACAAGAAGCTTATATGGCTATAATGGTAGTCTAAGTTCATCTTTTCCAAAGAATGGCTAGGACTAACCCACCCCAGGAATGGCTCTGCCAGAAATTCTAACCTGCAGTAGCTCAAACAAGGAATAGATTTCTGCATACTAAGCTGATACTTAAAAAATACCTGCACATGCCAGTGTTTTGTAAAATGCTTATACATTGTGTCTGGCTATAAAACCATGTTATTACAAAATACTTCCATACTACTGTTGGTTATACTGTTATGCATCTGTGTCAGTTCATGACAAACTGATTAGCTCCTGATCAAATAGTCCTAACCTATCGGTGTTTGGACTGTGTAGCCTTAAAAAGAGGCTGCTTTTTGGATAAAGATGTATTAACTGTGTTATAAGAAGTTATTCTGCATGGGGATCTGCATTTGTATTGTAAAGGAGCTCTGCAGTTGTTCATAGACTAGTTTAGCTTGCAGCACATTTTACCCTTAATAAATGAACTGAATAACAATGCAACACAGAAACAAATACTGGAATACCAATCCCTAGTCCTTAATGCTGCTAAGCTAATAGAATCAAAATTTGTGAGGGCTGGTGTAAAGTAACAATGATTAGTAAATATTTTGGGAACAAAACAGTTCATTTTTATAGTTTCAAAATAGTACAGGTGGAACAAAAATCACCATGTGGGTGCCCTCTCCCACACGCAGAACATCTGTCAAAAATGTGAAGCATAGCCTACTAAATCCATAACATGATTCTCCTCATATAGGGGTTATGTCAACCATAAGCACTTATATATCAGACCAAAATACTGTTGCTTTTGATGATATATTCAGAGACATGTTTAATATCTACTCCATTCAGCATGATTTTATGACCCAAAATTTGAGTCTGCAGAACATACTAGGGTTCTATTTTTTTGTCAAAGAATTTCTTCGAGCAGTGTCATAAGCAGCCTCTCAACTTCTCTGAGGTAATTGCATAATAAGGTGGAAATAAGATACACTTTTAGACTTATGAGTTGTCCTTAGCTAGTTTCTCCTAGCTCTTCTGAGAGTGTTTTCCTTTCCTTCACATGGCCACATCTGTTCAAGTTCTCCTCATACTTCTTATGACTGAGAATACACTTGGCTTTTGCTCAAAAGCTCCATTGTAGGGTCATGGAGGCTTGAAATATGAAAACTACATATCAGTTTATTATTAGACATGCCTTTCTCAAGGAAAACCATATTGCTATGAAGATGACAGCATCCACATCCCTGGTGCAAGTAACCTCCGAAGGCAAGGAGGTGCCATTTATGTTTCCATACTGACATAATGGATCTGATGGATATCCAAGAGCTCAGAGGGGTGTATACAGATTGTGTAAGCTGGATGCCTCTGGGACTCCGGGCAAGGTGCCTAGTAGTGCAAAAACCCACATAGTACAACAGGTCCACTTGAACCATAGTTCTAAGCAGGCTGCAAAACTAGTTTTGAAAATAGCCCTTGAGATAGTCTCAGCAGACTTACACAAAGTGGTTAATAACCCAGAGAAGCAGGGGAAAGCATTTATTCATGGGAATGATTTTCATCTCTTGTTTCTGCTGCAGTGTCTTACCACCTACAGGTGCATGTTTCTGGAGAACAGAAAACAAGAGCTAAGCCAGGCAGTGCAGCAATCATAGTTTTTTGTTGTTGTTGTTGTTTGGTGTTGGTTGTTTTAGCCTGGAGCCATTTCTGATACTATACATCAGTTTGTTCTTTTCAGAAAAATGACTATTTAGCAAACACATTGATTAACTGCTGTGGAGTCAAACTGCTGCTTATTATTCATTTGTATTAAATCAGTTCCACCGCAATGCATTCTGGATCACTGAAGTATATAGATTTCAGTCAGATGTGCTCAGTAAACCAGGCTCTGGGGGAAGGAGAGATTATCTTTCTTCTTTTTGCATCCAGTGCACCCTAGGGCTGATCAAAAACTTGCTCAGCTATTAATGGAAATCAGAATTGGCTCAACTCCTCTGTCAGGTCTGCTAGAAACAACTTTATTCCAGCTTCACCAAAGCTCTGTGTTAGTGAACTTTGGGTGAGGTTACATAATCCATGAGAGGTGAGGAGTTTTTGAAAAGGTGTGACATATAATTTTTACTATAAACCCTCAAAAAGAAGAAGGAAGAATATATACAAATATGAATATCTCTCCCTATTATTTGAGGAGTCTCTTACCTGGTTGAGCTTTTAAGATTTTTGCATGCTTTGATCCAGCTGCTAATCAAGAAGGCTGTTTTTGGTAAGCAGTTGGTTTGAACCAATGATCACAAGCTTAAAGAAAAGAAAAAAGTAAATGTTGAAAGCTAGTTTTGGGTACACAGCATCTGAAATTACACATTTCCATAGACAAATAATTTTCCACATGCATTAAGATTATCAGTGCATTGATTGAGGGCAAAGTAAAGGAATTCTGCATTTAATATATCACCAACACTTTGATTTCTTTCTTTTTGCTTCATGTTGCTATGGCTTTTTATTAAATTTAGAAAACGTCAGTCACAGAAAAGGTGTTTTATCAGTTTCCTGTATCAAAAGAACATAAATGAGAATATTACATTTAAAAGAAAAAAAGGTGACAAGGAACTGTTCATCTTAACCATTTGATATCATCTGCAGTTTAGAACTGGAATATAGGCAGTATATTTCAGATAAAAGGAACATTTTTTTTTATTGTCTACACTGTAAGCTGTGACATTTTAAATACAAGTATATAGCAAATTTAAAGTCAGTCTCAGAAAAGGAGATTTAGCCCAGTTCCAACAAGGCTGGGAAACTCTATATGTGGTTATATGTGTGTTGCTATGAATATAGCATACCTTGAACATGAGTTCATATATGTGGCTGTAAAGTAGAATGGTTGTAATATTAATATCATTGTTTGAAAGGCAGATATTGTTATCTTAGTATCCTTTAGGTTCTAATCAAGGCCATTTCCCATAGTTTCTGATAACAGATTTCATGCAAATGCAGTGGACAGATATTCTAGTGTTCAGAGGAATAAACTGCTCATGGTTGGCAACCACTCCTGTCATCGCTGTCTGGGACTATACCAGCAAGTAGCATCGCACAAAGGGACTAGGTTAGCAAGTAGCATGACCAAAGGAGAAGATCTGTAGAGGGAAATAGTTATTAAGGAGGACGGAATATCTGTTATATGTGCCCTGGTGGAAGAAGAGAGCTGCTTGAGCCTCGCTTTAATCTTGACCCAGGGACGGCATGTGGATTAATAACTGGAGTTGCATCAGGTGTGCGTGGCAAGCATATTGTTCAGCTTTGCTTCATCCAGAAGAAATCTAGTTCATGTGCTCCAAGGCTCCAGTATGAAGCAAGCCAGAGCTCAGAAACGGCACAATCAGATTTGTTTCAAAACTGCACCCTAGATCCTCACTAAAGCACTAGCATGCACATGATGCTATTTCAGTTTATCAAAGAGGATGCAGCCTCACTCGTCCCTTAACACAATGTCTAGACAATTTATCCAGACAAGGATCCCTTATTTTACTAATAGCAATAAACTGGATCACAGATGAGCTTTGTTGGAATTATAATCCAGGGGCTATAAACATAATTATGACAGGCTATAAAGCTGTTCAACTTTAATTTGCTGCAAGAAATTCAGCTTAGCCTTGAAGCAACTTAAAGTAGTAGCACCTGATCTCTCTCTTTCTCAGTGATTAAAAAGCTGTGGTAAGCAAAGCCTCTCACCTACCAAACTGCAGTACAGTCCTCCAAATCAAAACTGGAGAAGAAATATAGGAGGAAATTGTATTGCACAAAGACCTTGGGCAGCCTGATCTAAGTTGGCCCTACTCCTAGTAGGCAGTTGGACCAGAAGATCTCCAAAGGTATTTCTGATCTAAATTATTTTATGATTCAATATGGCATCTTAGTCCTACTTGATTTGGGAATAACTGGATTTTTCGGTCAACAAGAGTTTTCAAGAAATCAGATCTTTCAGCTAATACTAATTAATCTAACAGTGTTTATAAGGACGGGTTTATTTTTTTGGAGGATCTCTGGCAAACAAAAGGCTGTTAATGAATAGAGCCATAGTTTTCTCACACTTGGACAATTAAAAAAGAGTTAAATGAAATGGCTAAAAAATATTATATAGGATTTTATGTATCATTACTTGCATACAAGCCTTATGGGGGGCAAATGGAAAATAAAACAAATCTAAATGTTATATATAAGGGTTTGTCTCTTCAGTGCATGTCCTTAAGAAAAAAAGACTGTCATGTCTACAGCTTAAGACCTGAGCCCACACTCTTAATTCTTCTCTCAAGGAAGTTTAGACCACCTTTTTCAATGGGCATGTGTCATGCAAATAAAATTTTAAAAATTATAAATGCTAGTGGCTGCTGAGAAATAGGGAAAATACAACTTTTCACTAACAGGAAGCAAGAATATAGAGCAATAGAAAAGGCAGGAGTTCATTTAGCCACTTCCAAAACCAAACATTTTTGCCTAGGTTTGTCATAGATGAGTAAGTAATACAGCACCTGGTGTTGATGCTTTTCTAATCATATTTCAATTGTGAAAATTGTATATAATTACCTGGAATGTGTTCGCTGTAATTGCAGTGCTAGCTTTATAGTCTGAATGTCTGATCCAGAAAAGCTAAATGTAGTGATGAATTTTCTGAGCTCTCCACATTTCTGCGGCACCTCATCTGATGTGCCTACAGGTGTAATGGGCAACCAAGCAACTGCAAGGGTTTGAAACCTGTCACTCCAGGCTTCTGAGTGCAGTTAGCAAGCTTACATCTCTAATAGGTTACTTGTACTGTTCTGTCATTGTTTTTTGTTTTTTGGTTTTTTTTTTGGCCTTTTTTAATTCACTGTGTAAATTCTGCCCTGGAAAACTGATTACAGACATTTGCTCACCAAGCTGTTTTTAAGTGTGGACAGTTTCTGTCAGAGTCTGAGGTTTGGCTTCAGAACTTATTTTTCTAGTACTATTGGTCGTACTTAACGACTTAGCATGTTTCTTTCTCTCAGTTTATGTAAGTTTTAAAAGGTTTAGTGTACCAAGGCCTCATTAATATGAGTTAACATTTTATGGTGTTATTTTGTATATTGTGACTGAGGCGTATTTCTGAGCCACTGAAAAATGAAGTGCTGAACTGTTTCCCCAATATCCAAGTAGTGGTGGAGAGGCTGATAGGATCTGTGCATTGTATCTAAAACCAAGCTAGTAATGCTCTTAAAGATACTAAGAAAAGCCAATCAGCCAAGAGCATTTAGGGTGCAGCAGTTTTTAGAGATTCAGATATGCATTTAAAATAGTTTGAAGCAGAGCTTCCAGTTTGGATCCAAACCAGTAATGCAATGTAATCTTCTATGCATAAGCACAAATAACTGTGTTATTTGGATGTTGGCTTTCTTCTCTGAGACATTTAAATAGATAGCTAATTGATATCAGGTGCTCCTGTAGGCTGCAGAAAGCACAAACCTCACTGACTTTTCTATTCGAGTTGTGAAGGAATAAAATGGATGACTGCATGAAACACATTCCTAATGCTTATTAAATGAAGGATAACTGATGTCTCATCTATTTCTTTGCTGTTAATGTCCCTCTCTGAGTATACGCTAAACAAGCTTTTGTAATAAACTCAGCAGTAAAGCATAAAAATTTTTGTTTAATATAACATTACCTGCAAAGCTTTGTTTTGTTTAAAGAAACAAGGTTTTTTAAAAAATCTAGGTTTTATTTTCATGTAGTTAATGACAATGTGGCTGTATTTTGCTGATCTAGAGCTCTGGGTATCTCTGTAGCTCTGTGAAATTATTCAGAGTGATTATGCATATTTTAATGAGTTTCCTGGTTTATTCTATATGTAGTGATTCAACTTCTGCAGCTCCCAATCATGTCAATAGCAGTAAAGGTAAGGATCAAGGGAGAAGTTTTAAGAGTAATATACCGGCTTTATTGGAACAGAATTTTGTTTTAAGTTAAGGCTAGCAATAGAGATGTGTTGAAACAGTTTATCTGACACTGTTTTTCTTTATATGAAAGCATCCACAGTAAATATACTAAACAGTCCAGATTTATGCCATGCTTTGCCCTGAAAGGAATACAGAATTTTTCCTTCCTTTAAACTCCTTTAAACTGCACGGCCCTGCTGCAAACAGCTGGACTCCTCTTCTCCCTTCCTTCCCTGGGCCACCCAGATGAAGGTCCCATTGGAATCACAGTCCTGTGTGATTTGCTGCTTTCTGTTTCTCTCGGCTGTGGACAGAATATCTTCTGCTGTCACTGATCCGTTTTGTTGTCTCTGGTTGGTTCCCTGTGTTGCCCCAAGCCTTGAGAAAGCACAGTGTTTCATGTGAAAATTTACAAAGCTCTTTAAAAACTTGAAAAATGTCAACTGTTTTCTAAAATCTAAAAAGTTATGAATCTAGCGTCCAATTGGTCTACCCTTTTATCTTTATGCCTTTGAGAATAATGCAAGTATCCTTTTTTTCTTTTATGCATGTGTAAAATTTTATTTTTATTTGCATGAAGACAGGATTTAGATTGCATACCTCATTTGGACTTGCTGCTTATTCCTCTCCACAAGTCATAATCCTCTGAAGTCATCTCCACTGCTAATTGTGATGTGGTTCCAGCTGCTTATTCCTCACTCTGTGAACACATAAACTGAAGTCATCTTTGCATAAAAATCTCTCATGTATTTTTTTGGTGCCTTTTTTTTTTTTTTTTTTTGAGAAAGAGAGGGGAAAGGCAAGAAGGGGCAAAATATGCTTGCTTCTCACGGAGAGAGGGTACAATCCCTGTCTGAAGGCCCTTATGTCTTGAATACAACAGAGATTGGAGTATTGTTTGGCAAGGGACAGGGAATCTCCAGTACTTGAATGCTCTCTTTCCGTGGCTCAGGACGCAGTTTGTGTAAATGTCTATGGCTTCAGATACAGCACATCAGTCAGAGTTAATTGAAATATATTTCTTAATATTACAGGTTGTATCCAATACCTTTAGCCATTTCATTAATGTGTCTTTCTGTAGACAGACCATAAGCATAGGTCACAGGTAGCATTAATAGTTTTTTTTTTTTTTTTAATTTCTATTTCTATCTTCATATCTGCTAATCCACAATACAATCCATTAAGAAGTGTTCCTGGCTATGACATACCTGAGTTTCATTTAATTTTGTACAATAATAAAGTTTGCTCGTGTATTTTTTTCAGTTGCAGTGAAAGAACTGTCCTTTATATAGAGTAACTAAAGAAAGCAGAAAATACTATGGGGCCAGTAACACCTTTGTGAAGGAAGTTCACCAGTAAATTGCTGAGAACAAAGTTACAAAGTATAGGGAAACAAAAACTTTCTCTTACTTTTCTGCTCCAACATAGCTTTATACACTCCTTCAGACAGGAGCTCAAGCCTGGCTATAATATATTTAAATACAGACAATGCAAACCTCAACTGATGGGACTTTTTTCCGGGGTCTTACAGCTGCCTGTCAATAGATGTGCTTGCTTTAGCACTTCTTTTAACAAAGAATATCTCTTTCCTTCCTGTTGCAGGTCAGATCAGGAACTTGGCTAACGTGGTGTGCCTTGGGACAGTCTACTTTGTCCAAAAAGGAGGGGATTTTTCAGGTTGGTTAGTTTTGCTATTGCAAGACAGAGGAGAAGAGGGAGCATTTGCTGTACAACTAGGCATCAGAACTTTCAGTTCAGCTTATACCCCCTCCTTTTTTTGCTCTCTTTTCCCTTGTGTACAAGAAAAATGCAAAATATCTTCTTCCTCTTCAAATCCATTCACTTTAGGAATAACAAAGATTATAGCTCAATGTAATTTTAAGTAGGTAAATTTATTCAATGGATTAAGGGAAAATAAGAGTTTGTAGCAGACAAATGTCACATTTTAGCATAAAGGAGTTCTAGTGATTATATCCTCCATTTGGTCAGTCCCTATCATAAACCCTAACCCTTGATCCTGAGTATCTGAACAATATTCTAGACACTTAATTGCAGTCCAGGTAGTAAGGTCAGTAACTCCTGGATGTCATATTTATCAAAAAAATAACTTCCCTCACCTGAGAGCTGTCTAAAAGCAGAAAGTTGTCAACTCATAAACATTGTTAGGAAGAGCTTGACACCACTTGCAAATGTTGATAAGCCACTGTACATTATACATCTGGAACAAGACCCAGAAATACACTTGCATTCTTAAAGTCCCTATAAGTTGGAGCTTTTTCCAACAATAAGGTTCTTAGGACTGCTGGAAAGTAAACAAGTTATAAATACCAGAGAGAGAAAAAAATAATAAAAAAAAAAACATGAGAATACATATAAAACTCCCACACATCTTCATTTTTTCCTATTTGGCCTGTGGGGAAGGTGCCAGGCCCTCCAGTACTACTCGTAGCCTCTCTGAACTCAGGCAAGATGCTTAGTTAAAATTCCAGCATGCCTTGTTTCTTCTTGTTTATTTTTCCCCCTCATTTTGCAGCTAGGCTTTTGGCAGATGGAAATGATTCCAGCAAAAAGCCAGGTGCATGCACTGGCAGCTTCCCTGCTAACGGGATTTAGTCAGATGTTCCTTCCACCTGCGAATTGGCCGCCTGGACTCCGCCAGCTCCCATGTAATTATTATGCTCTATTTCAAAAAGCCGTAACAAGTTCAAGTTGGTCTGTTGAAAAAACCTGGTACTATCACAATTTCTTCCATTTTGAGAGCCTGGTTATGAAGGAAGCAATTTCTACTGGTTTTATTTTGACTTTGAGAGCAAATTCCAATTTGAATTTATGTAGGGTTACTGCAGATTTACACCCGAGTAATTACAATTAACATCTCTTCTGCACTCTCTAAATATTAAAGAGATATTTATACTTGCATCTAACTGAGTTCCCAAACAGCAAAATGCCTCGGCCTTTCCTGAAAGGTGGCGATTCCTGTTGGCCTGTGTGTGTAAGCAGGGCTCCCTGCCCGGGGGGAAGGCTGTACCACGGAGGAGCTGAGGCCTCCCTGAGTGTTTAAGATCCTTGGGCTCTGAGATGCCCCTTTCCTTTTTGAGGAGGAAACAGATTTTCTCAAAAGGACAAATCAAAGCAGGATTTATTCCTTTCCTTGAGCTTTCTAGCCTGACATAAAGAGGCCCATTAAACAGCACGAAAAGTTCAAAATGAAAGAAATTGCTATACAAAAAAAATCAGAGAAGTGCAAGAGAGATTCCACGTTAATGGAATGAAGCACAACACTTCACGCACGCTAGCAAGGTAAACAGCACGATACCCCTTGTCGCTGGTGAAAAGCCCTTGTGTGGCAGCAGCCGTCCTCACACCCACCAATGTTCTCCAAGACGGATGGTGGCACTCGCAGGCTGGGAGCAGAAGAAAGGGCAGTGGCGGTGGCAGTGGTGGCGGCAGCGGTGCGATCTGGGCGCGCGGGGGCTGCTGCCACAGGCGCGTTGCCGGCGCTGAGACCAGCCATACACGGTGCAGGACGTCCCTTAAACCCCGCTCAAGTCGCGGCAGGTTACGTAGGAAAATGGCCACAATAACCACAGTGCTTAGGGAGTTGAATTAGCAACTGAAATAGCACAGGTGTTGTGCACCTAGCCCAGGCTGTGGTAGTCTCAATTTGTGTAAGTTGATTTTTCTTTCAACTTGATTTATATTTTTGTCTAATAGATTGTTGATTTGTTTCTATATTTTTTTCCCAATTTTTAACCCCTCTTAATATTTTTAAATATTTTTCGTTTTAGACCAATCCAGTCTTAATCTTTCCCTTTTGAAATTAATTAATTCAGAGTCTCAGTCCTTAATGGAAAGTCATGGCTTCCAAACCTTTAATAATTCCTGTGAAGATACTTTAAAGCCTCTCTGTGCATAAATATCTACCCCTGTTCTAGAAGTTAACTCAGAATTCTATCAACATTGTGTCCTAGTCATTGCTGAAAAGTCATTGAAAACATTTTCAAATATGTAAGGTCAAGATGGGATTCCGGTGTGATCACAGTATCAACTTTAATTTTTTTTTGTGTGTGTGTGTATTCTTTTTAATAAGTGCATTTTCTTTCTATTAACCTATTTGCCACCAAACCTGTGTATTATTCTAATTTGTAACTTAAATATGGTCTGAAGTGGAGCTAAGTATTATTTTACATTATTTTTATTTGTAGTACTGTTTTATATGATCAAATATTTTTGAAAATTCAGGACATACAGTTCAGAACCTCATTTTTATCACTATGTTGATTACCGAAGAATATAACATAGAGAAAAGCAAAAAGCGTTTGTGTTTGTTCATTTGCTCCTTTCATTTTTTTTATCTTTGATATTTATGAGTTTAGAGGGCTGTTCTGAGGCAATTGTGGAATTGTAATACATATGAGGATGAAAAGATAGTAACTCCAGATACAATGGGTATAGTCAGTGGTACAAGAAAATATAAATATCTATATATTTCAAAAATTTATAAATCTGTGTTTTGCACTGTGTGCTTTATGCATGGAGCTGCTATTTGGTCATGAGTCGGTGAAAATACGATAATTAAATTTTAGGTTTATGAGTATTCAAAGGAATATTTAAAGAGAAAAAAGACATAAGATCATACCTTATATCTCTTCACAACTGTGCAAAGAAATGTGTGCAACACTAATAGGAAATAAAGTGCTTAGGGACCTGGAAGCAACCAGGATTGTTTGATTCTGGTGCTTGATTAGGAGTAGCAGTCCAAGTGCTTTTCCCTCTTCTGACCTACAAATGATTCATTTAACTCTTCTGCCTCACTTTTCTCAGGCTTTTAAATAAGGATAGTTAAATTGAGCTTTATCTCAGAAATATAACAGTGCAACATTCAGAATTTGCTTCGAAGTTCATTGACGTCCAGAGCTAACTTCCATGTATGTGCAGAAATATTGTGCCCATCTGGTCAGATGGGGGTGTTCATAGCTAAACAAGATTTTTTTTTTTTTTCCCATCAAGACAAATTAAACATTAAAACCATTTCTGTCAACAACCTGGCCCATAGTGACTCATCTTTGCAGTGGGAAACAGGAGCAATAGCAGAACTGACAAATTAGGAATAGAGCTTTTGTGATATTTACTGGTCAAGACACATCTATAATCTGACTAAGATTTGTGCTAATATATTTGTTGTTCATATGT
>JAUBNY010000592.1:9589598-9600183 GCA_032275445.1 Crypturellus soui
TGAGAGAAGAGAGAATTATTATTTGTTGATATTTGTGCATGGGCCAATTGATGATCTGTGGGGATTAGCCATAACATTCAGGGAATCCAGGTTCTGATGGTATCTATTTGACATGAGGCATGAAAGACTGTCCTGAAAGAATAAAGGGCAGCAGGATGAAATGACCATAACTTTATCTGATGATTGCTGCAATAATAAGATTCCCAGCTGCCTGGGAACATAATGTAAACATTTAGGATTTTTTTTTTTTAATGCTCTGTGCATGTGTGTCCCACATTCACAAAACAAAGAGCATTTGGGCAGCTGGAGCATTGGGTGGTAACCTCTGAAGAGCAGGCATCAGCTGGAGCTTGCCATTTAATGGGCAAGAGAGAGACTCTAAATGATGGAAATTGGAGCAAGGTCGTCCAGATCTCGCCCTGATACTAGCTACCGTTGAGGGATGGCTAGGGATAACAAGCCACCCGTAGGTCAATGAAATGTTATAAATGTTGGTGAGGTACCGTTACTACTTTACCCTTGCTACTCCAATTGCAGAAACTATGTTTTTGCAAATACTACGTAGTCTGCTCTTGCTGTTTACATTTGAACAGTAAGTTAATAGTAGGTTATTTGTCATAAGCCACAACTCAGCAGTGCAACAGTTTGCAGCTGTCAATATCTTTCACTTTAAAAAAAAACAAACTATAATAACAAAACTAAACAAAAAACCTTGTGAATTCCATTCTATTGATGTTTTTAAAGAGACACCAAAACTTCACAGAGAAACAGAGTTCTGGATCATTCCTGGTAGTATATAACTCAATCTTTGTTTTGCTTGCTTCTGACTTGGTTTGCAGATTGTGATCTTTAATTTTGTTACTTCGGTTTGAGGATACGACTAAGCTAATGGCCTATTGATTGCATTACACGTGTAGCATTTAGAATGGGTTGTTACATGGAATTTGACATCCTGTATTGTAGTGCATCAGTGGGATTTACTTACAGTGGTGTCCTTAAAGAAGATGTTCATCTTGAACCTTTGTAAACTTATTTTTTCCTGCTGAAAGTTTTAAGTATAATGGGCAAAACGGAATGAAGCAGTTCTATCTGTCTGGTACTTTTTTTTTTTTTCTTGCAGGCATTTAACTTCTTTCCAGATTTTGTCTACTGAGGCTACAGCTGTTGGTAATGACAGACACACTGCCCTCATGCTTAAAGTTAGTATCGTCCAGATACTAACTGAGCCAAATATTGCTTCCAGTAATAGCAATATATAAGAAGGTACATTGTCTGGGCTTATTCTATCCAAAATGTGCCACAGCTTTCAGTGGTTCTAGTCTAGATATACTTCAGTAAAATTTTGAACAGCATTTGGGTTTTATAGCTTAAATATTGCAATGGCACCAATGGTAATTTTGACATCTTTTTTTATGTCAGGTCAGTGGTTCATCAGTGGCGCAGGCTCCAAAAGTAAGTAGCCCCAGAAAAACTCTGCCTTTCAGTACATAGGTCTAATTAATTTGTACTCATTCTAATTAACTATGTTTCATGTGTCTATGACTCCACCTCTTCTTTGAAAAGCAGCAAATCTAACTCTATAGTAGTGGTTTATTTGAGCCATTCCAGCGGGCCAGCACTTGCATATACACGGAGTGGTCCATAGGACTCTGCTGATCCTAAGTGATCAGCTTTGTCACGTAGATAAAAGCTTTGATTAGAGGTGTGCTTGCTGGTTTTACAGGGCTGCTTTTCCTTTATCAGAATTAAACTTTTATCAGTGTTAGTTCTTCTCCAGTAAGATTTCAACTCCCATTGTTACAAATGCAACCATTTATGTTTTCTAAATTTTCATAGATTTCCACTGGTTAAACCTGAACATCAATAACACTGGTCTCGAGAGAAGAGTGTTTCTTTCCTTCAGAATGCGTAGTTACTTGGAACAGAGTTGATCATCTTGGCTTTTCACCTCAATTTTACTGCTGTTTAGGAACCCAGCCTTATTTCTGGTTTGAATTACCTTTTAAAATGAAAGAGCAGGGAGCACTGTGCATGAAGTGTGAGCTGACAAGTGAGAGAACCAAACAGGAGAAGCAGGTTTGTGTTTATATGTGATGCACCTCAGTAGGAAAGAAGGTGACTATTTGGATTAAGACGACTGTGCTATGGGGCCTGCTTGCAGTAATGTTGATGATGATCATGACTGAGAATGAAAATAATGGGTCACACTTTCCCGCATACAGCTTTTAACCTCTGTCATATTGCATATCCTGTAATTGTAATTTGGATTCAGGGTCTAGAAAACGCATAGACAGTTCCTAGGTGTTACCCACATGAAATAAATCAGTCTTGTCTCTCCTCACCCTGCGCTTCCCTCACAAAAGGCCTCGGTGCTCGCGGTGAGCCCGGCAGCCCAGACTGCTCTGCTCTCGCATCAATCTTTCCTGCCCTGCACGTGCTAACTTTAACCCGTAATAAGTGTCTGTACTTGCATCTCTGTACATCTCACCTCTTGAAAAAGTTAACGGGAACATCCAACTCCTCTTCTCCTTCCTTCCTCCTTAATTAGGGTGCAAATTTGCAGTAGTCAGTGAGAAAATCATGATATTCTTTCTATCTTGTGCTAGCTGTTTTGTCCAGTATGTCTGATGAATGGTATGAATAAACAGTTCTATATATATTTCACACTTTCTAATGTCCTGTGCTTGGGTAGGAGTGTGAATCAGCATGTAAAATATGTTTACCCCTTGAAAATGGACCTGTGCTGGACGTGTTTTACAAGACATATAGCCAAGTAATGTGCTTAATCTATTTCTCAACACCAGTGATAACATTCGTGTATTTCACTAAATTTAATATAATAAATAATATTTTCATGAAACATTTTAAATAGCATTACTAAAAATAAGCCTAAGGAAGTGGGTGTAAAACTATTCCATGCAATGTTCTAAGTCTGAACATGAGTTTGTACTTGACAAGATAACTGAAAATCTAAATGTGAAAATTACAGTGATAAAGTAAGAAAAATATTAATGTTTAAGTTAAACAACTGAAGCTAACTATTGCTTTGCATTTTTTTATTTTATTTTCACTTGATGGAAATTACTTATTAGTACATTCACCAGAAGAAGTAACAAATTTTACATAAGCTTGTCATCAACTAAGGATTTATACCACTGGCATTGGTCGTACACTTTGTGGTAAGACTAAAATAGCTCCTCTTCAAATCTATACTAAACCTATGCATTTCTTTACTACTCATTAACACAGATTATTAGAAAGACATATATGGTCTAAACAGCTTAATTTTTCAGTATATAGGAAATTCAAAATACTAATATCAGAAACTTGTCAAGCTTGACTTGTTTTATGTATTTTTAAAGTGAGCTATTAAATACCTAATGCACAGAATAAGGCCATTGCAGGTAAAGCGGGAGATAGCTATCGACAGGCTATGACGCTTGTTGATAGGGCTGATTAGCCCATTAGATATGCTGCACTATTTCTTCAGGTAAAGTTTTCAGTTTAAACTATTTGTGAGTTCTTCTTTAAGTGACTAGCATGTTAATTGAATTGGTGGAGTTTAATTATGGCTCCTGGTGGGATGAGAGGAATAGTCTTAATGTCTATTAGAATACAAAGGATTGGATTTTCTGTACATGAATATACTCCCCATGAAACATTCTATTATATTTATAATCTATTTCTTTCCCTTAGGAAGAATAAGGAGAAGACTCTGTAATATTAAGTAGTTTTTTTTTTTTTTTAACAGGGGTCAGCGTTTTCAAAAAAGGCTGTTGTGAGGTGTCTCGGGGACCTGATTTTCAGATGATGCTGAGCAACTATTATCTGAGAAATGAACGCTTTAGTGTCCCACCAAAATATGGGACATACTCTCAGCCTTGCTTATCTTTTTTTGAAAATGTCAGTCTGAGCAATGTATCTCCAGGAAAACAAAGGGAAGGGTGCTGCTAGAAGAGACATGTGCAGAAGCCCCTGAGTGACTTCAGACACTCTGTAACACTGACCCATTTTCAACAGCCATCACCTGAAGTTTTTAAAACTAGACTGAACATAGCACTAAAATGTACTCCAAGCAGCAGACCTTTACTGGGAACAGAAACTAGTCATTAATACGTTTTTATTCTCTCTTCTGTAATTGATATCATTACTACAGCAAAAGCAACAGGTTCTTACCTGTACAACTTACAACCATCACGCTGCATCCTGATAGTACTGGCTGTCATGTTTGTAGAAATTATCTTTACATTCCCACTTCCTACAGATGCTATGTCTTTCTGTTTCACTTTATTTTAAAGTATCTTTCTAGAGCCGGTGACTGCAGAAATGACTGCTTGGAAACATGATTAAAATGGAACTGAAGGTCTGAAAAGATGTTCAAAAATGATAACATTAGGAATGACCTTGAAATCAGGCTCAATTTTGTGGGGCAAAATTACTGGTTTTTGAAATCCAAAGTGCCCTTCTACTTGCTGCTAGTAGCTTGAAGATACACATTTGGATATGTATTTCTAGATGGATTATGAGAAGTGCTTTGCCAATTTGTTCAGAATCTCAATTATCCCAGTATTTTTATAAATCTTTAAAAAGAAGAAAAAGACAAGTCACAGAAAAAAGTTTAAAGTTTTTTATTCTTTAACCCAAACTGATTTCTTTTGTCATATGAATAATGTACTATTTTAAAAAGGCAACAGACCCATTTTAATGACACACATCACTAGTAAGACATAGTTCACTAACTTCTTCAACAATAAAAAAAAATGTGTGTCTATATTGAAATATACTGAACATCCTGGCTTTTATGTTTTTCCTTATTTATTATCCTTCAGAGAAGGATTGAATGTCCAGTACAACAATTAAAGCTTCTCAGCAGTAATAAACAAGAGTAATATATTGTTCCAAACACTGTCCTAATTAGAGATACCACACTCCCCTTATATGTAAATAACTAAATGATAAAGTACCAGTAATTAAAACAAGGCGGTAAGCAGCCCTCTTCCTAGGCTTCGCAGCATCACTGAAACCTGTTTTGGTGTACCACACCGGACACAGTTTGTGTTGCTCTATGTCAGGTGTTTAACCTAATGGGAAATCCAAGCCACCTGCTCTTCTGGTCACTCTGCTAGGCCTGGGAGACCACACAGTGAAACCCGCTCTTGTTCATGCAGTGCTTCACCATTCCCTCCTGGGTATTTCCTTGTAGACAAGCCCTGGCGACACTGTTCATGAGGAAGGTTTAATTAGCTCTGAAGTTGCAGAGAACAGCTTAGTCTTTCTCTATATATTAATATTATTTCCTCATGGAAAACTGCTTCTAGCCAAAATTCATATGGCCCACGATTTCAGCCTATTCTGTACTGTTGCATATAGACAGTACGGGTCTTTACTGTCAACCAGTTGTCTGCTAGAGACATCCAGCATGCAGAGAACAGGGAGGTTTCTATACTGCTTATAATTAATAATTACTCTTGAGTACTCTGGAATTGTTTGTATATCTTGTTTGAGGAAGATAATGGTTAAGCAGACATAGTATTTAAAACCATAGCATTCATCTAATGAATCAGGAATGAGTAAAAAAAATCTCCTATAATAACTTCTGAGAGGAAGAACGATGAAAGGAGCTTCAAGGTGTCTATACCTTATCTCTTTTCAGAAAGCTTTGCTATTAAAAGAAAAAATTACTTACAAAACAGACCTGGGGCTGGAAAAAATGCTATTTAGGGCAGTTTGGAAAGCAACATGGATGAATTTCATTATGTGAAAGAATCAAACCCAATATTATGAGTCTGCTTCTTTGGACTGTTTTGTAACCACCTTAGTATAAGGCTAATTTCAAACCCTGATCTGTCTGTCTGTTTTTTCTCTTCTTCTGCGCAAATCAGTGAGAATTTTGCTGCCCATGAAAATCTTTTTAGCATATTCAGATAAACATGAAAGCTCAAACACAGCCTAAACCTGTTTTTTGTGCCTTATCAGGAAGGCTTGATTTACCTTGCGGAAGGTAATAATAATGCAAAGGTACCAAAGTTTCAGGTTATGTCTTAGATAAAAATAAATACATTTCAGGCAAGCATCTAAATACTTATTTTAGATTTTTCTTTGAATGAAAGCTGCCTTCTACTCATTCAGTCATCAGTCAAATACCAGCATGGAAGCATAGGGTTAACCTGTGTTAAAGGTGGCCCTATGTGAAAACATTTTTTCCATTAGGCAGTGTTCTCATGTCGCAGAGGAAAAACTGCAAGGTGCCAATCACACAGAAGTAAAGAAAAAAAAAAATATGATATGTAAATATTAACCTTCAGTGGTAAGAAAAATAAAAAATTTAAGATCTATAACCAGAAGTGTGATGGAAAAATAGGGGGCAACAAACCACTCATCCTTTTGGTTTGGGGAGTACTCATTTATAAAATAAATGTGCATCATTTGGTTAATAGACAAGTGCTGTTAGTGACTTTTTCAGGTGCATTAGTATGGTGTGCCTGCTCCCAGTTCTTAATACATCAGTGTTGGAAAGCATCTTTAAGAACTTGCTAACATTCTCAGAGGCTTATAAAACAGGTACATGATTTGTAAATGCAGATATAATAAAGAATGGTAATACTCTCATAAAAATTAATTTCAGAGTAGTCCTAAATAAATACATCTTTGCCCACATTTGAAAGATTAAGGTAAAGAGAAGAGAACTCCATAATGACAAACAAGTATCTTTTTCTATAGTGCTTGCTTTTTCTGGCCATTTGCTGTTAAGCAAATTCAGTCCTTTAATGGTAGAGAAGATCATAAAATCATATTTCATAGTATCATGAACAATAAATGTGTTGATATGAGTATTCCTTCAATAGGCGTGGAGAAAAATCCTTAAGTACAACATTTTTTCTAGTTTTATTGCTAAAAATATTTTATCGCACCAAGACTCTACAGAGAACCGTTTCTACCAAGAATAGTGATCAAATGCAGAGAGGCATGGATTCTTGGCAAGGATTTTGGGCACGACTGATCTGCAAACCATAAATATTAATAATGCATCATGCACATGGTGAATTTACATTGCAAGTACAAGCTTATTTGTTTTGAATGATGTGTATGCAAGAACTCCTTCATATTTAAAGGGAAATTTGAAATACTGCAATAAATAATGGAGTCCAGACCTGCCAGCAGGAATTAGGCTTTGCAGAATCTGAATACGGCCATTTTTAGACAAAGAAGTAGTATCAGAGCATATGTAAGCTCTATGTATTTACTTTTCCATATGGGAATTTCATTTTTAACATGCTTGTGAGCTTGTTGTGACATTAGTTATACTAAATGTGACTGAGTGCTTGCTTCCTACCTTCTGCAACAAAAGAAACTTTTCTAGATTATTGACTCTGCAGCAAGTTAAACTTCAGGGGTTTGCCAGATACTGTGCTGGAGCTTCATATGTGCAATTGTGACCTGTTCAAAGACTTGTGGGAGAGCCTGATACCTCAAAGACATTAGACTGGACTCTTTTTTTACTTATATTAAAAAAAAAAATAACACCACGTTTGACAGCCACAGCATGATGCCCCAGGTTGATCCCCATACCTCCGCTGGGCCTAGTGAAAACTTCAAGAGAGACAAGAACTTCCTTTATCTCATCAAAACTATATAGAGTTGCTCTTGTATAGGTTTCCCCTGCTTCAAAACCTTCTAAAAATAATTTTTCAATTCCTATAGAAAAGTCAGTATCTTACCCATTGCAGAGCTGTCCACCATTAGTATCCCCTCTTCAGGAGGCCACAGGACTCCTCTGACCTTCACCATTTCTCACGGGATGCCATAAACTTGCAGAAAAGCCTCTCACTACTTGTCTGTGAAGTGAAGACAAAAAGATTTCACTATGAGGCTATATCATACTGTCTAAAGCTCCTGTCTTTACTTCTTTCTCCTAAATGCAACTTTAAATAAATTTCAGGAATCTAACTAGGAATTTCTACCTACCGTTCTGATCACAAACACTTTGCAAATAAAGACCACCCCCTGCACTCTTCCTCTACTTCTTTACTTAATAGTGGATCAATAATAAATATTAACAACAGCTGGGAAATACATCCAGGCCTTATGATGAACTACAGGGGTTAAAGTATTGTAGTAATTATGACCAAAGGAGAGAAAAATCCAAATTAGAGGTTGCCATGAGTCCTTTAAAAAAATATATATTATTTTACTCCACAGAATTCCCTAGTGACATATCCATTGACATCACCAAGTTTTGTAAATCTCCATACCATAATTTCACTTGACTACATGATTACCTGCAGAAAATTGCAAGAATCGTGTTCTGATCACTCATCCCCTAAAACTTAATTACAAACTTGATAGTTTAATTATTACCCTATTTAGAAATGGAACAGAAATAAACTTTGTAATGGTGAGAGGAAATATAACAAAACGAGGATAATTAATAATAAGCACAATAAATATTTTAAATGACTTAAAAGTTTTTAAAGCTTATGTATCTCATTTCATTCAATGCAAGAGAACCAAGCGTCTATGTGGGGAAAGACAGGTGGAATTTTCCACGGAATCTCCCTGAGCAGGACACATGCTATCTATCTGTCTGCCTCAAATTGGATTCATTACCTTTATTGTTTCCTTCAGGCACAGGAATTCACCCATCTAGAGACAGGAGCAATTTTACAGGTAAAAAGGTGACCTGGTCCTTTATTAAGAGCTGCTAAGCATAACAGGAATCTTTCCACTGATTTCAGGGATCAGCTTCTTTATCACTGTCTGACTGTTTCTAGAAGTGGAACTAACCATGCTGGAATGTCTATTTAATTCATCAGCTATGAATATGTTTATTTAATGTGTCTATTTAATTAATTAATTCATCCAGATGGATGTCGCTTAAACTGACCATAGAGATTCTTTTTTGGTTGACATGAGAATCCCACTTTTTCTGTGATCACCTCCAGATATCTAAATGATTTGGAAAGAACATCTGGATCTTTTGGGAATGGGTGTCATATATTACTTTTCTGATCCAACAATGATGTATTAATTTTTATGCCCTAGTGAAAACTAGACCATTTCAGTCTATGGTTTGGCCAGAAGATACATTCTGTCCTCATCTTCAGTGACGTTGGGTCCAATCCTATTATCTTCAGTTAGCTCAGAGATTCAGGTATAGAGGAATCAAGTGGGCTGTTGGCAATTCCAGATTAGTAGCAAATGCACAATAATCTAAAGATCTATGACAAGTTGGCTGTCAAGCTGCTTTTTTTCCATCATTGATATTTCTGTCCCTAAAAATTAGGCGTATAAATAGGTGGTAATACATAAATCCAAGGCATACATAGGGAAGACTAAAATCATCTTATATTGACATAGCCAAGCTGAAAACATAATAGAACCAATGGAAAACAAGTATTAGAGGAATTAATCCTAAGAGTCTTTTAGTCCATTCTTTAAGCATTTTTATAGTGTTGCTGAAGAGAAATTGGTCAGAGAAATAGATAGCATTTTTTTCAGTTTTGCATTTGATTTTTCACCAGCCCTTGTGTTGTAATGCTTATGCAAAATAGTAACTAAATGAGACCATATAAAAAGTTTTTATTCTATTAACCTGTTTTGTTCTATTTTTGTTCTGTTTTGTTCTTCAGCTAGTAGGAAGCAGTTACCTAAAGAGAATACACTTTATACTTGAGAATTACAGCTGCATTGCTGTTGTGAAAAGGAACAACTTTAATCCATTCCTTGGAAACAGTCACAGCAAGAATGAGAAATAATGCAGTAAATGTACGTAACCCATTCCTGCAACAAACTGAAGAATGTTTCCTGTCAAGCGCTCCTTAGATGCTGCAATAACAAGATGTTTCAGCCATGATGTCTTTTATGAATTATTGGAGGAGAAAGAAACAAAATAAAAAGACTTCAATACTTAACTCTCAAATATACTGGTTAGTCCATCACTGTAGATATACTTGCTCCAAATAATTTGAGTAGTTTTAGGACAACAAAACATTGTTTAGATCTACAGCTTTGAGATATCTCTGATTACACACTCTGTAGCCCATCAAAATACTGTTTTGTTGCTCAAAATGAAAAACATACTTATTGCCAGGCCTAGCCGTCATTGTTTTTCTTTTCAATCTGGCAATAAAATGCCAGGACAGAGAAAGGGGAGAGAATAAATTATCGATTCAATTTCCAGCTCCGTGCTGTCTCACTGCATTTCCAGGCTGTGTCCCCGTGTGACGGCCAGCAAGAGAGTGCAGCCAGCCTGACACGGGGTGCCCTTACTCTGCCCCAAACCAGATCACCGTCCTTACCAGCAAAATGCACGTGAGTACAGGCCAGGCCGAGGCGTAGATTCCGACTTGGGATATCCCGTGTGCCTCATGGCCCAGAGCAGCTCCTTAAAGCTGCTCTGTCGGTGCTGGAGCAGCGCGGAGTCACAGAGACCCTGCCGGGCAAACAGCCACCGGGGGAGGCTGGAAGGTTGGAGAGTCTCTGTCTGTGCCCTGGGCACAGCTCTCGAACCGCCATGCAGACACAGCGGGGAGGGAAAAACCGCGGACAGCATTTCAGTGGAGAGAGGGAGGATCCTACCTTAAAA
>JAUBNY010000592.1:9600283-9617415 GCA_032275445.1 Crypturellus soui
GTGGTGTCACTGGATTGGTCTGTACCTACAGTGAAACATTTAAGTTTTTTAAATATTTTATTTTAAAAAAAGATGAAATTATGTATTATTCTTAAACTCAGAAAACATACTGAACAATCTTCCTTACTGTAAAAGCTGAACATTAAAAGTAATTATAAACTTATATTAGAGCAACTTCATTTTTTAGCTAATGTATGTAAATGTTTTAGAAAATTTATACCAATAATAATTCCTTGTCAAACTGACATTGTGAATAATAAGTTCTGTCCTAAGATAATTAAATGATAGAAAAGTTAACTAGGTCAAATTTTAATGATACATTTTATTTTTTTTTTCTTATTTTAAAGCAAAATTGAATTAGAATACTACAAAGTAAAAAAAAGACTCATGTTTGAGGAGCTGAAGTTGAGCCTTATGTCCAATATTTTTGCTCTTTATGTGAGCAGGGACTTTTTCATTGCTAATTCCAGTGCCGCATTCTGGGTTGGCAGAATCCAGAACTAAATGAGGGTAAGCTTGAAGAAAACTCCCTTCATTAACAGGTATTCAATTAAACTGTCAGTTTCTTTGGATGCTGAGTGATGGTAGCACATTACAGCAAGGATTGCTGCCTCCAAGTGAGTCTAACTAATGCCCTCCGTGGGGAACACGCTGCTTCCCACGCTGCCCGGCCCGGGTGGCAGCTTGTTCGGTGCTCGGCCTCAGGGTGCAAAGTCCCCTTAACGCAGACAGCAATTAAATAGAGATCCCCAGTCACGCTGAGGGCGGCCGGGGGGTGGATGGTGCAAAAGACTTAAAAAAATGTATGACCTGCGTTATGGCAGTGCTTGGGTGGCATGAGGACACTTGCTGAGCCTGGAGGTTAGGAGCTCTTGGTGCAAGTAGGTGCAAAACCAGAAAGGAGACAAAATCTATGCTCCAAATCAACAAGAACGCAAGGGAAGTGGGGAGGCAGTGAGAGGGGCTATTTCCTGCTTTACCCAGGAAATCAGCCAGTATAGCAGTAGGATAAATTCTGTACAGCAATACAATAAATTAAACATATCATCTCATGTGTTGTTTCACAGCATAACCCTGATGAAGTAAATAAAACCACTTTGCTCTCTAATCATAATTCAGATGGGAGACAGTGGGTAGGCAGAAAGAAATAAGGTGTCTTGCCTACTACTTCAGTCATACTGGAGCAAAACCAAAGCTTATTTGTAATAAGCACCTAATAAATTAAATGCCTATATGAATAAAAGAATTTGGCAGGAGTGGTTCTTCTGAAGGCGCTTTAGGAGCAAAAGGTCCACTGCAATTCAGACATGAACCTGTTCATACTGATATAAATCAAAAGTCCATTTATTCCAAGTCAGATGAAGTTACAGTACTGTAAAAATCGTAAGAGGAAAGAATCAGCTCCTGACATTTTGATGTGAACTCAGGCATGATGCCTTTCATACATAATACCTTTTAATTATCTTAATTTTCATTAAGTATATCCATCCACATGCCACTTAGATTATTTTCACTTTTTACCTCATATGCTTTTTCAGAAGAACAAATATGAAAGAAAAGTCAAATTTAAAATAGTTGTGGGGGTTTTTTTGGTCTTCATACAAGAATCATTGCAGGAAATTCTACAGCCAGTGCTGAATATGACAAGTATCAACCCAGTGATCATAGTCATCACCTCTGGCCTGAGACGCTAAGCTGAACTCCCTGTATAAGCCTGGCATTAATTCTAGCACTGCATATGACATCTATGTACATGAGATGAGAACAAAGCTCTAGTGCTTGGCTGCCAGCAGGATCCTTTGGCCTTTAGTTGAGATTTTTGAAAGCAGAATCTCCATAAACAAATGCATAAGGAGCCATACCTGATATGGAAAAGCTTGTCCACATTGTTCCAGAATTAGACACTGGCACCTGAAAAGACCACGCGGTTGCTTGAGACCACTGTTTTTTCCCTAATTTGGATTCTGCCTGCAAGGTTATTTCTGGAGGCAAATGGAAGCAGCTGGCAGGAGCTGGTAGACAGAGCCTTTTTATTCTTCCCAGACAACTGGGGAAACATAAGGGACTCCTTAAGGTATGGAGATTGTTCCCAGAGCAGGATAATGGGAAGGCATCAGCAAGGCAGAGCACACACAGCACGAAGATGCCTTAACATCTGCTCTGGAGCTCCGCGGTGCGCGAGCCAGGAGCCCTGCACGCTGGCGGCACGCGTGGACACGGGGTGCACTGTGCGTGCCAGGAGTCGGGCGCTGGCACGCAAGCAAGCAAGGAAACAGATATTTTGATTGGAGAGCGTGTATGAATAGCAGCAAAATTAAGTATCTTTCTTTCCAGCACTGTTAATTTTGAATGAGCAAAAGTATATACTTCTGTTCTGGTTAGCCTGAATATTTCACATGGTAGAAATGAGTCAGAAATAGAGCAGAAATTTTACATACAGGAAATTAGCTTCTGGAAATGAAGTTCCACTCAACGATTTAATCTTTCTGGCCCTCCATTCTCTATTAGTGTTTTAAAAACACAAATATGTGACAGTAATTAGGATCCTATAAAAACAGATAGAAATATAGCCTTAAGCCATTGCACTGAAGCCAACACAAATAAAATGCTGTAAAATAATATATAGATTTTATTTCCTTGATTATAATAGTTGAGCACCCCAGAGAAAGGCTTTACAAAAGTACACAAATATTCCTGTAATTCCATTTTTTTTTTCCCAAAGGAGAAGCAAGTATGAGTGTTAGGGTCTTACTTCTACAGTTAATGTATTACCTTTCCTTTGCCATTACACCCCGAATATTTGTCCTGAAATCCACAGGATGGCACCAACTACCATAAAACTAGCTATAAAGAATATCTGACCTGCAGTATTCACACAGCAGACCCTTGCTGGAAAGAAAAGGTATTGCCCATTCCAGGCTGTATAGGATCTTGGCCCTCCAGTGATCAGTGATCCTTGAAAGATGCTTAAAACCTGTGAGAGGGTCACAGCACTTTTCAGGTACATAGCAATTCTTTGGCAATATTTGTCAGAAGAGCAGCTTCTGTAAATTTTGAAAACCGAACAAGGAATGGCCCATTTACCTGGGGCAGTTTGATTAATAGGCATTAAAGGGTAATTGCACCCAAGTAATTTGTTAATGTGTTTTCAATGAGTTAAAGGTTGGAGTAATGGGAATAAGGAGGAAAGCAAGTCAAGATATCTTCCACTATCCATTGGACTGTGAACATTTCTTAGAGCACGTACTGTATGTTCAAACACCTTTAAAATGGGGATAATCCATCCTAATGCTGGAATAATGAAGACATGTTGAGCTGATCAGTGAATACCAAGGCCTGAGCGTTGGCAGGAAAGAGCTGCTGTCAGGGGACAGACTCTGGCGTATTTCGAACTATCACTGCAGAACTTCACAGCATGCAATTTTACATATTATGTGGCTGATTAATTGTTCCTGTTATTATGTTATCACCTGAAAATCCTGCTGCTTTATAACGTACCAGCCTTCTGTAGGTGAGGTTTATTAGTGTCAACTAATGGATGTCTGGGGTAAAAATGTCATTTTACAACAGATGTCACTTACGTGGACTGACACGGCATATGGTTATCTCCTGCTGCTCCTGGTTGCAGAACAGCAAAGAAATGCTTTGCTTATGTCCTTTGGAGGTCTGTTGGTATTCAATAGAATCCACTGCTTTCTATCAGGAGTCAACAGAGATTCAGAAGCACACTGACATTCCTGCATCAATTTTTGGATAAAAGATAGGTTAAGAAACTGGACATAAGTATGACTAAATAAAGCAAATTGAAGAAAGTGATTAGCACAATAACTAGAGATCAAGTAACTTCAAAATGGGATGGGAGATATTATCTGATTTACATTTTCTGAGAATATCACCAATCATCAGTCAAGTCAGCAAATTATCAAATAATCCTGTTTGTTCTTTGCATTAGATATGACATTTCAAAGAAAACAAAACACACCCCAAAAAAACCCAAACAAGTGCCAGCATTTAGTGGTATTTTTGATGCCATTCATAATTAATTAATAATATTCAAAAAAAAATGGATTTAGGGCCACACCTGAGGTTCTTGATGTGAATTAATCTACCACAAAAAAACGACAAGTCTTAAAACCCACCAAATCCAAGAGACTTGAATCCCCAGGGAATCGGCGGTTCCGTAGCTAGGAGCAACAGAGCATCTTTCACAGCAGACTCAACCCAGGTCACTTTGCCAGGCCGCTGCCTGGCCCTGCGAGAGGCTCCAGGAGCCCCCGCTGTCCCGTGCGGCCCCCGCGCTGCCTCTCCCCGCGGCGCGCTCGAGACACCTAGCAGATAATTACAGAAATGGAGCTGTAATTATTTCATGCCATGAGCTACATATTTTAAATTAAGAACTAACTGTGGACAAAATATAACCTAAAGTCAGACAAAATACTCCTGTTGTTCTGGATTGAGACAGCTTAATAATATATAATGAGCATAGTTTCAAGGGGATAGTTTACAGTACTGTTCAGAAACAAATAATGTATGCAGCTTCACATAATGTGTACCCTCCTCCATCTTTTATGAAAGCCTCAGAAAAAATCCTTCGTCTTTAATATTAATATTGCTCACAAGAGTTTACAACAGCAGAAAGCTTCATAAGAAAGGCAAGGAAAATGAAGAACAAGGGACAGCCTGAGAGTCTGCAGAGCCATTAAACTGGTATTATCAGTAGCCTACTTTGGTTTTTCAAACACAGTCTCCCATGTCAGAAACCCTTACTTTAAGCACATTGAATAAAGATATGTCTGTCGTTTTGCTAAGTAATGCCAAAGAAGAAAGTCTTCTAGTTCTAAATACATACATAAAAATACATAAAAAGGAAGACCCCTATTAAATTTAATTAGAATTCTTATTTGATTTCAGTAGGATCAAGATACTGGGCACAATATTCAGCTGGCAGATGCTACTGTAGCTACAGCTGCTGGATGCTCTGGCCCAGTTTGTATCTTGACTGTGTTTTTAATCAGTGAACCATGATACGGTTGGCCAAAAGTATTCATAGCCAAACAGACATTTTTAATGCAGCCAGCTAATATTATGATAGCCAAGCAAAGCAAATAGCATGTATCATAACCTTCATCTTTCTGTTTTTCTGAACTCCAGAAAGCGGAAGTGTGGAGGGTATGTTTTATATATTCCCAAAGGTGTTTTTGTTTGTTTGTTTTTTACTACACCTGCAAGAGCAGGTGAGTGGGCTTCTGCTACGATAGCTACTCTGTAAGTTTGGTTCTTCCTGGTCCTAATATCTAGAGGCTGCTTTGTCGAATCTGTCTTTTCACAAGTTTGTTTAGTCAGCTTGGAGTCTATGTTTGAAGGCAGTGTTTAAAACACCAAAATGCCCTTCCAAAAAATTCAGTCTCCTTTTGATTCAAGGCCTCACTGAGGCTAATGAAAGATGCGGGAGGGACGGTAAAGCCATGGGACCTCATTCCTCTCCATTCCAGACCTCCAGAAGCTGCAGGGAGCTTCATGCCACTGCAAGCGTGGCAGGAGCTTCCCCTTGCCCGTGCGGAGCTCCTCGCGCCGGCGCTTGCAGCAGGGTCACAGCCACCGAGGGCAGCACGGCGCCACTCCGGAAACGGGACCGAATTGTGCAACTTTGCCTCAGTACTGTACAAGCAGGGCTAGGTCTAAAATCCTAACCAGTAGCACCATGTCTGGTGAAAGGCGGATTATCTTTTTGTTTTTCCTGCTCTCTCTCTCTCATCTCTAAATCTAGAGTTTCTACCAGCATCCAAAACTAGGCATGTTTTGCAGAATGAGGTATTCCAACCACATTAAATTGTAAGTGGCATCTCCTAGGGTGAACAAATGATTTTTTTCCTTTTTTTACTGAAGTAATGTTTGTTCTGTATGCTTCATTTAATTACAAGTTATCCAAAACAGTAAAAATACAGCAGTTGTTAGGAAACACTTCTTAATCCCTTGGAACTGTGCGAGACAACAGAGTGCTGACTCCTCTGCTAGATTACTGGAAGGCAAATATCAAGTCCCAGCAAAGAAGCAATTACTAAACCCATGTTTGTAAGTCATTCACTGCTGATTAGTTCTGATGTATAGGCTGTTTGCCTGGGTGCAAAAAGGCAGATAAAAGAAATGAGAGGAAAAATACCTGTGGCTGCTCTAAAATGGCAGGTTGCTTCTGGTATGAGCAAAGCCAATGCCATAAAATGAATGTTCATTGTTTTTAGGGTGAGGAGACTTAGAAGCCTTTCCTTCAGTATTCCCATACTGAACATTCAGAGTAAGATCTTAGTATTTCCACTATACGTACTAAGCCGTGTAACAGTAGATGCTAACCTAGATATTTACATCTATTGAAGATAATTGCTTTGTTCATATTACATCAACTGTAATATGCTTTTTGTTTATTGACAGATTTATTATGATTAATCATTCGAAAAAATATGCTCTGTTGTTCACCATCATTTATCAGCATCAGTATTAATTAAAACATTGAAGTAAACCAGTTGTACATCTTGTATTTTTAAGTGGCTGACAAAATGCCAATAAGCGCTGGAAGTGAACAGTCGTGAATGCTCTCTGTGTTAGCATAAATTACCTAATGAATATCAATGAATGCATCTGCAGAAGTAAGATTGCTGCAGAGAGATTTTAGCAGCTAATACTAATCAATTAAAGCAGATAATATGAACCGGCTCCAAAAGTTAGAACCTGTAAATCATAGCACCTCACTACGGAATAAATCATGAGATCCAATTTTTCATTTAGAAGGAGTGAAAAGATACATTTCTAAATTCCCTTAACACTGTCACTGTTCTTGCTTCCTCTTTTGAAAGCCTCATACTCATTAAAGTAACTTCATGATCTCTACACAAGAATAAACTGCTCCTGAGGCAGAGGCAAAGGGTCTGGATAGGTATGCGGATTTACATATCCTGCTGGCTTTCATCTGGCAGCTCCAAAGAAATTCAGCAGACAGACATGGTGTCTTTATTTCCTCACAGGCCCCCGTGTCTCAGCATGACCTGAATTTGACTTTGAAACTGCAGCATTCAAGAGTAAAGAGCTAGAACGGCCGCACAGAAAGGAGGAGAAACAAAACGACTGATTGAACTCCCGATCAGCCCCTGTTTCAGCTCGCATACTGCTCTGTTTGGATGTAAACCTTGAACCAGCAACGCAGAGGTAAAAGGTCTGACCCAAACGCACAGACGTTTAAGGAAGTTCAACACGTACAAGAGAAGGGAGAGAAACCTTGAGGCGAGCTGAGCATTGCTAAAGGGAAGGTCTGCGGCGCTATCTGTGGTGGCTGCTGCCTGGTGGCCGCGATGCCCAGCGTCCCGGCCCCTGCCCGAGCCCCGGGCAGTCAGTCCCTGCAGCAGCAGCCGGCTCGGGGAAGCACGGCGGCTCCTGCCGCTCCGCGCGGCAGGCGGTTCAGCCGGCCTCGTGCGATGCCCACCTGCACACAGCACAGGAGGGTGCTGACAAGCCGCCACGTCCAAAGCAAAGAGGAAAGGGAAAACGAAGGGGGGAAATTATGAAGAGAGACAAGGCACTGACGAAAAGATTTAGCAGAGTAATTCTTACACCAGCAGCACTCAGAGGGAACGTGGTAAGGCTGTGTTTGTCAGGTAAAGTATAAAGAAGTAATTGAGAGGTGAGGCAATAGTGTACGGGAACAACAACTGCATAGAGAAGGGGGAGAGGGCAGGTCTGGGCAGCTGCGAGCACCGACCAGGCCAAGCAGGGCCCGGGGCGGCAGCGGGCCTGAATGGAGGGCCAAGGCAGCCCGAGGGCATCTAATAAATAAGGAGGAGCAGAGAAGCACCGAGAGCTCCGTCGCAGCCTCTGCTGTTCAGCAGGCCCACAAGCACAGGCAAAAAGCAGTTACTGTTGCACTACCAATAGTGCGCTGCTAAAGGAAATGCAGCTTTTCCATGTGCCTTGCTGCATCAAATGCCCACGTGTGGATGACACTGTCTTGGCATGGTGTAATACCTCCTACCAGTTAGAAAATCATGCCTACATAGTTTACTAAATAGAGTTAATATTAATTTTAAAAAGCCAGTTACTGCTACTTACAGAATACAGTCTTTCAGTGGTTGTCTTTTAGACTCCAAGCTCTATATTTCAAATATTTCTTATATTTTGAGCATTGTAGAGGATGAAGTATGTGTTCTCATTGAAATACTAAGATTCAATAATTCTTTCCTTTTTTTAGGAATGCAAAAACATTTATGTGTTCAACATCTCTTCTGCAATTATTTTGCATGTAGATACCATTTTTTCCAGAGTCAGTTCTGGAAAACAAGAAACGATGGGAAAAGGTAATATTAGAAATACATTGAATGTAATTTAGCTATTTGGAAAAAGGAAGCAGAGAAACAGCACCTTATTTCAACTTAGTTCACCACAGCTTGCCTATGCATGATCTGTTTGCCGCAGCCTAAAACCACTGTATTAAACTGCATGATTTAAAGTGGATCTAAGAGGGTCATAAAATAGCTTCCATATATCTTTCCCTCCCATTATTTAACAATAAAAATTAAATACAGCAAATGCAGTCGGAATCACTGCATTCATATGTAAATCTTCTCACTATTTAGATGAAGCTAAATACCTGAATATTCAAATTGGGGCTCATTAGAATTAAAAAGTCAGGGAGAAATACTTCCTGTGAATAGGAATCTAACATCACTGAGAGCTTTTCTTAATTAATATTCCATTAGCTGGTTGATAAGAACTTGTGAGCTAAATTAGCTGATCTGGGTATAATTAAACCTTTTGTAAATGGACTGCTCCTGTGTACTGTCACAACTGTCTCCCATAGCAAAGATTGACTGCAACAGTATTCAGCTAAAAAAATTGGGTTTTGCTCCTATGTTCTCTCCTTTTCCACTCCTTCTGAGTGCCAATTTGGCTGCAAATTACACTCTTTCTGAGGGCCAAATCTATCTTTCTTTAACAGCTAATTAAAATAATAAAATAACAATCATTTTAATATATTCTTATGTAGCCAGAGTCTGTTCACTAGGATAACACCTTTTTGTGTCATCATTTAAAAAAATGATGCTTCCTGTCGGCCTTGCAAGTCAAAGGGATCTGATGAGAAAAACTGGCTTATTTTTAGCTCAGTAAATACTAGTTTCTACCTTCAACTCTCCCTCCCGACTCCACTGAGTAGCTGGCTCATCTGTGAGCTACTGAACAGCTGTGAATTACAGCATCTAAACTGCAGCAGATTATACGTTACAGGAAAGAGAGGGAGGTACCGGGTTACTTGAATATGTGCTAGTAGGTAAAGAGTAAGGGTTCAGCTGGCCCTTGTTCCTAAACAGCATCATTATCCTTGCAGCAGAGATGATGAGAGGTGTTTTCTTGACAGCCAGGCTAAGAACTACCGTCAGGCCCAGATCTTTATTGAGCCTTTTTGCTTACACTGTTTGATGTTAAAAACCAAACAAACAAAAAACAGCATCTTACAACACAGTAAGGTTCATAACCAGAAGCGCAAATTGGGGCTATTGTTGCACATTAGCTGCCTTGTCCCTCAGACCACATTTTAGCAGGTTATACAAAGGGCTGCCCTCATGCACAAAGGGACTGGCTGTTTGCCCTGTACATCTTCTGGTGCCAACTGCTGTTCAGAGCAAAACAGTCACAGGTCTCACCCTTGGGGTCTCCATATAGACCAGAAATTGAGCAGTGTGTCAGTGAAACAGGCAAGCAGCAGAGGCCCAACGAGTCAATCAGAAATTCTGGTTGCCCTCAATAGGCTTTGATTCATTGCTCAAAAACTCATGCTAGATAGTATTTCAAACACTTCTCTGTGAACTCTATTTCGATTTTTGCTCTTTTCTCTCTCTAGGGAGGGGGAAAAGTTTCCCTTCAGCATTTGCTTTCTGCAGATCTACACGTGAAACTTGCCTCAACCAACAGTGCCACTGAGTTATGGGAACCACATGACCCTGCTCATACTTTACATCTCAAACATTCACATTTGGTTGATCAAAAAAGATCTGTAAACTGACAGGCTTTTGCAGAAATTATTTAGAAAACAGTAAATCTCTTCACAGACTTTATAACCAGAAAACACCAATTTTGAGCAAGCCTGCTTTTCTCTAAGTGAGCGCAGATGATCTGCTCCTACCAAGCGCTGTGAGGGGGCAGCCAAGTGCCCTCCAGTCAGGTGAGAATTGAGCATTTTCAGGGACCCATCTGTCAAGGAGGCTTAAAGAGCAGTGGTTTCCTGGCTGTCCAGCTCTCATTTCACAAGCACTGTCCCTGTTTTGTTTATAGGTTATTGTATGTGCCACAGGTACAGTTATGGGAATGCAGCAGCTGGACTGCCCAGACTGCCGATCTCCAAGGAAGCAGGAAAATAAGGCATGAAAGTAAAGCCTGTCTTGCTACCCATTCCCTGCAACAGAAAGGTCAAAATGAGATAAAGAAAATGAGGGGAGAAGAGCTAACAAAACACCTGCTTTCCTGCTAGACCATGAGATCAATGTGTCACTATCGCCGACAGTAGTAACTCTGCACATAACCCTTTCACGGCAGCTGACAGGCAACATATAGGCTCAGACGTCTTCTTTAACTTTTAACAATATCACATTAGTCTCAGCCTAGAAGCTGTTAAAACTCCATCAGCTCCTCCAGCAGGAGTAACCTCTGGCCTTTGGGTCATCGGTCATTAGGGATCCGAGGAGAGGATTTTTCTCCCTGGCTTCAGATATGATTGTAGGGCTCATTTATGTAGTGCGACCAGACTTATATTCCAGAGAGCTAGGATTAGTTTTTTTTTGGAAAAAAAGAAGCTTATTTTATGTTGTCAGAGAAATGTTCATTATGAAAATATTATAACAAAAATAATAGAAAATATATACTTTCCATTTTAAATGAGAGGTATTTTGGTATGGCCATGAGTGAATAAAAGAAGGTTGGAGGAAATTAGCTCATTCAAGAAATGTGAACAAAAAAATTGCATATTGTGTTTCTCATAATCAAAGGAATACTCCAGTTTTGAGTAAATGTAATGTCTGTATTGCTCTGTCTTAGCTTCTTCAAAGCCCTGCCGTGCATTCCAGAGTGTTTATTAATTCTGACAGGACTGTTGGTCTTTTAAGTGCATCAGTGTGTCTACTTTTAATTACTGTCCCTCCCAACCCTCCACCTCTCTGTGTCAGATTTGTTGCTTTGCATGCTGAAAGCTAACAGGTTATGCATTTCAGTTCTGTAGCAAAGAACTGCTTCAGTTCATAGAGCAAAGGCTTTTCTTAAAAGACCAGTGGGATTTTAAAAGTACTAGATGACAGCCAAGAACACAAATCATCTACACATGTTCAATTTTGCACCATCATTTCTGAACTGACTATATATTAAGTTATTTGCCTATATGACTGGATTATTTATTCATTAAAAAAGTACAATTAAAAAGTTAATTCCAGTTCTATAGATAGCTATTGCATATATACAAGTATACACACACACACCCCTAGACCTATATAGTGTGTTTAATATTATGTATTTTTTCAAGAGTCATATTAATCTGACAACCAAAAGAAACTTTTAGAGTGCACTCACCCTAGAAATTATCTGGTGTATTCAATCCTTTACTCTCTGTTCATAAATGAACCTTGTTTCTCCAAGGTGCTGGAGAGGCAATTTTCATTTTCTAGGCTCTTGCAGTTCACCTTCTGAATTAGGTAATTCTAACTGGTCATTGACAAAACACTCCTTTGTCCTGTGGCCAGATAAACAGATGCTAAAGAATAATAATGATAAATACAAATAATGAATAATAAACCACAGTAATTTTGTTCATGTATGAATACTCGCTG
Source organism: Crypturellus soui (assembly GCA_032275445.1). NCBI lineage: Eukaryota > Metazoa > Chordata > Aves > Tinamiformes > Tinamidae > Crypturellus > Crypturellus soui. The sequence goes on from JAUBNY010000592.1 coordinate 9,612,136, forward strand.
AAAATTTCTTTAAAATATTCTTGTTTCATGTGACTGTAATAATATTTATAGCTTTCCTAGAAAGTTCATAGTGGCAGATGAAAGTACTATCCTGCTGGTCCACTATAGCTCATTCCTCTGCAAGAGCTTTAAGAGGCCGAAAGTTGTTTTAAAATGAATTATTAACTCTTCCATAAAGCAAAAACATTCTGTCTCCCTACTTCCGAAGAGAATGCAGCCCTCCAGCTCTCTGGGGCTTGCAGCCTCGAACTCATCCTTTATAGCTAGTTTAGTTCCTTAATATTAGCAATAATTACTAGTTTGAGTAAATGGTTTTCATCTGGATGCAAAAAAGGAGCTTAAATACTTTCATTATTAGCTGGCTGAGTAATATCATTATGTTCTCATGGAAAAATGTGAGAACAGCTTTGTACTTCGTTGCCTCTGATGTGCTGGACGCCGATACCCTACCGACAGTGGCGCAGCCAGCGCGTCCGTCGCGGGGAGCGCGGAGCTCCCTCCATGCGACGGGCTGGCCAATGCCCCCCCAGCAACAACCACTGACCCCGCGACAACGGTCACTGCACCACGTGAGCGACTGCACAGCAGGAAACACCCAGCCCTTCCAAGGAACGGGATGGGGAGAGTGTCAGCACCGATGTTTGCAGCTGTCTGCTAAATTCCCGTCTGTGTGCCTTTTATATCTCATCGGTAGGGGCCTGATCATGTGTAGGTAGTGTGTGTGTGCCTTCACTACAAGTCCTGGTGGTAGTAGTTGGGACAGGGGAAAGGTGCTTCCAATGAACAAGGACTTTACAAATTTCAAACAAAATTACAATTACAAATTTCATACGAGCGAGCCACTGGATGGAAAATCAGAAATGCCCACCTCATTTTCTCTTTTCTTTTTCTGTTTGAGCACGTTGTCTTCTCAGCGGTGATGGGTAGGCTATGTGACTAATATCTCTTGAGGAAATCAGTAGAGACTTTCTACCTGTAAATGACAAGGAAGTGTATCGGGAGCACTGCTTAGGCCAAGCTGAACTGACGAAAACAAAAATCTCGTGCTAAACTGTAAAATTAAACCTGATACTCTTCTTAGGGACCTATCAATAAGTAAAATAAATAAAACAAAATAAAATAACCCTGCTGTTATTTCTCCCTATTAAACTCCCAGTTTTCAAAATGGGAAATAACAATAAATAAATTTCATTAGTATTTTAATGCTCACTATGGTTTATAGCTCAGATTCTAAAATATGAACTGCAAATGCAGGGCTGAATCATGTTTGTGGAAATGGACTTAAAACTCATTTTTGTGGCCTACTGTTCTAACCCACCTGCCTCCCTCTCTCACCCAAGTCATATCTGATGAATTCTACAAAATGCAAAGCAACACAAGAAATCTAAGTATCCTCGAAGATCAGAACAGTGTGAATATATTTTGGCCATGGAGGCTTTTAAAAAACTTTGCCCTACAAACTCTGAGAGTACCATAAAAGACCCGTCGTTATACAGTAGTGAGGGAATACTCCTAAATCTGTGATGAAAAGAATAGCCCAAAACAAGCATTCAGATGTCACAGGTCAAGCCTTCTTAGGAATTTACTTCCTAAGAGTGGGAGCGCAATGCAGGAGAAGTTAGATTTTAAAAGAAAGAGTCTTAAAATAACAATGTCTTTATGATTCTTTTAAGGTTATGGTCTCCAAAAATTTAAGCTCATTTGTATTACATCTTTTCAGGATTTTTCTTTTTTCTGCAGCTACAATGAAAAGAAAAGGAGGAAAGATACAATATTCTCAAGTTATTGTTTAGCTCAGATGTTTTAGTAAAACTAACTCCTATGAGGTTCATTAAAACACAACACGAAACAACAACATTTTTCTTTCTGCTCCACCTAAGCCCCGATTCAGTCCTGTTCAGGCCCTGATCTGATAGAAGCCTCTGACGGGGCTCAGTCAGCCTCCTGCTGACTCTGTCGCAGGCCCCCTCAAAGCCTGGCAGAATCCTTGCCACGGATCTTGGTACCGAGGTGACCCGCGGTGTCGGGGAGAGCCAGACTGCACATCCGCACCCTCATGTTGTTACCTCCGCGGTTTCACTGCTTAGCTAATAGATGGAGATCCAAATCCTTATGAGTAACTCCACTGGGCCCATCCTTTTTAAGAGTAAACAGCTTATTTTTCTTCCTTCACATTTCAGATATTTAAAGCTTTTTGAATGTTCATTTCTCTGAGGAAGCTGTTCTAAGAAGCATGGAGTTTATTATGTTAGAAAGCAAGCAAGCTGTGACCATCTGACAAATAAAAATTCTCCCCTGTGCTCACTATGTTCACCTGTCCAACCAGTTTCATGCACTGTTTAACAGAGCATCAGCCCAGCGAGATGGGAGCCACCTGAAAAACACTTACAAAATCTCCCGCACACAGATTCAGATTTCCTGCTAGATGTGACATCTTTGTTTGAAAATAAAGTCAGAAAATAAAAAGGCAATTTCCAGTACAGACTAAGAATCTGGTTCAGTAAACAGTGACAGACATTCAGACACTCAGCTGATATAAATCAGTTGGGCTCCATTAGAGTCAGTAACATTAAATCAATTTACACCACCTGCACATTTGACCTGGAGAGCCTGAAATCAAGGATACTCACTCCAGAGACAACACCATGTTTTTCTGAGGTAAAAAAGAAAGAGAAAATTGTTTCACAATTTGTACCTGAGTCTGTATTTAGATGTTCACACTGACTAGGGTGTCTTTTGTGATCAGACTGTAGTAGCCAGAAGAAAACAAGGAAAGCAGCACCTTATAATTCCCTTTTTTTTTATATGGCAGTATAAACATAATCTCTGTGACCTGAGTGCCTTTCTTTCCCTTCTTTTCTTCAGCTGAGAAATACAAAAAACAGCAGAGGTAGCATGGGAAATTAGGCATGGAAGCTTAAAAGTCTTCCAGCCTTCAAGTTTAAGTGCAGTGTTGGAGAAAGTGTCCATGGGTGTCTCAGACCTTCCCAGATAAAGGAAAACTTAGGCTTAGACTTGCTTATCAGCGGGTAAAGAGTTTAGCTTTGTGAAAATTCAGATTATTGCTCAAGACCAGGAGGGAAATCAACATAGAGAACCAATTACCAACTGCTGCTTTAAATGATTGGCTGAACAGGGTGAAAAAATCAAATCAGCTTTAATATGATAATCATCTGTAATTGAATGGCATTTATGCAGTGTCCATGGGACGGTGTGGAATTCAAATGGCCAAACTCACAGTAGCTGAAACACAGTTGCACGGACAGCAGGGATAAATTACTTTTATGGGATTCTTGGTTGACTTGCTCTATTAATTTAATAGCAGGCTCTAACTTTATTATAGTAAATAACATATTCATTAACATGTTTAAACTCTCTGGAAGGGATGCAGAAGTCATTATCAGGCATCCTACAAGCATAACTGGCAAAGCTTTTGAAAAATCACCCTAGATGAGCCGTGAATGCTGAGTGGTGCATTCTTGTATACATATGTAGTATGAAGTTGCCAACTCTTCATTAAAAGAGTGGAAGAATAGAAGTCTATTTAGAAAGTCAGGCAGAAACACTGATTCTGGTATAACTGGGCAACAAACATGAAATATTTATCTGTGTGGCAGGATGGAGCTATAGTTCAGGTGCAATTCACTGATGTAACTGTAGCTCATTGCATTCCACCGCTATACGTCTCTTCACTGTTACTTTTTTCTTTAAATTTGTTCAATTCATTATTGATTCATTAACCTCCATGTTCAGAACTGTATCTCAGGTAAAATGAAAATCAAATGCCAGAGCCCTCAGTATATCATGAAAGCCATTTGCCTATGGCGCCTTCCTCAGAGAAGAAATCCTTGGGTGACTTAAGGTCTCCAGAGCCGCTTGTATACTAAATTCAATTTTCTTACAACAGTCAAAGAAGAGTTCTAGGTAGAGGTTTCATAATTTCTAGTTCCCAAACAATTCAAAAGTCTCAGAATAACTAGTGGATGTTGTCACAGAGTGTTATATATATTAGCCTTACCTTAAGGTTGCTGTGATATCTGTACGTTAACCCATTGGATCTAGAATCAGTCAAAAAGTCAAAAAAATCACAGCTAGTCTGTTACCACCATCATTTAAGGTAATACAGAACCTTTATACACCTCTGTGTGTGCTGCTTTCCTACACCATCAGAGCACTGATGCGAGCTTTCGGATATAACAGAAGAAATAGACCTGTCTTCTTTGAGCAGACTCGGTAATAGGAAAAAACATTTTACCTTTTCCCAGAAGTGCCAAGAAGGAGAATGGGAAAAAGGGTGCTAGACCTTCTCCACTGTTACCAAGTGGAGATCACCTTCACCGTGCAGAAGACAGGCTGGGAGGCTCTTTGCAGGCGGTGTCTCATGAGGGGATGTCCCACTGCTGCCTTTTACGTCCAGAGAAAACCTGCAGTTCATCTGTGTTTTGACCCTTCAAAAGACAGAGTAGAAAAAAAAAAGATATTACTGAAGTTGGATTTAATATCACTTCTATTGTCAACCAAATTTCCTCATTGCCTCCGAGAAGAACACTGGAGTTAATCACCTGGAGTTGATTTGGGGAACTCATGGCCATAGACACGTATCAAAAACTTGGTCTAAGATTGAACATCTACATTTTTCTGCATAGAAAAAAAAAAGTTTTTCATTCTGTTTTCTAGCTTCAGGGGCTACTACATCCTGACCCCTGCCAATGTTTAGTATCTACTAGCAACAAGGAGAGTTTAAGGGGCGTCTGAAATCGCTCTGTGTCATGCTGAGAAGGGCTCAGTTTATTCTTAAAAGTTTTCCTGATAAAGCTTTGTCAGTTAGGGGTCTGAAAACATTCCAAATCATCATTGATTTAGCCCTGTTGGCTATAACCAAAGAGCAGAGGCAATTATACATTTGAAAACAACATCCTTATGAAGATATAATTTGTTTGCTCCAGGGGAATTGGAATAAATTATACCCTACATAATCACACGGTCAGTCCCACTAGCAAGAATTTCCCTGGTAAAATCCCCACAACCACAAACCCTTTCCTCAACATTGTTTTCATTTCTTCCTATACTCCCCATCTGCACCTGCCCACATTGGATTATAGATTCTGTCGGAGAAAAGCAGTCATTTTCTTGAGTATTTTTACAACACAAGTGTACTTCTTGGTTATCTGTGCAATTTCACACAATGTAGTAATAATATGATATGTTAATTATCTAGTTTCTATGATCCCAGATTCATTTTGTGAGTCACAAATCAGTTGAAGAGAGCCTCACTTATAT
>JAUBNY010000592.1:9617783-9634696 GCA_032275445.1 Crypturellus soui
CTTTTTCCTTCTCTTTCTTTCTTTTTCTTTATTGATGTCAAGAAATGCAGATGAAATCTATCTATCTACCTATCTATATATATATCAAAATGAAACTGACTTTTTTATTTTTGGTTTTGAAAAAGGTTTTTATTTTGCTTGCTTTCTTCTATTTAATGAGAGGAAGTTCCTTTATTTTTTTCAGGCTGCAAGTAAAATAGGTGTTAAGAGGTTTTTCTACATCACTCCAGAGGGAAAGCAAGTGGTTAATTCAAAGCATAATAGCAATAGCTTATATTTCCATACTGCCTTTCATCTTGAAGGATACCTATCCATCTCTAAGTACTTTTCCATCTGAATAAAACAGGAATCATTAAAATTCAAATATTTATCATCCGCAAGGACACTCCACACACTCCACCCAAGTTTTTTTTTTTTTCTAAAACGTGAGAGGTAAAATTCTACATAGATTGCAAGATCTGGTGAAATCACTGAGTTTGCTAAGAAGTTTTTTTAAAAATTAGATTAAACACTTCTCAGAAGAAAGGCATTAAATTATGTAGAAATTGTTAGGTACATATTTACACAATGGCCTGAGTACAGCAGCTTTGGGAAGTATAATTGTCTTTGAAAAATTTTTTTTTCAGAAAACACATAATATCTTTAGAGATAGAAGAATATTTTAGAAATCTGTTGGAGGAGAAGTGTAGAGCTATTGGACCACAATCTGGAGGTTGTCTTATTTATTCATGCTCTTCTAAAAGACATGAATAACATTTGTGGAACTCACCACCAGTGAATTCACAGTGGTGAATTCTGGAAGACTGTCATAACTTGATGAGTAGGGGTGATTTACTCGTACTGTGGGACACTTAGAAACAGCATCACGGGATGTGGCCATGGCATCACCAACACAGTGCTAATGCTTTCACCTGTAATCTCTCCCAAACCATAGTATGAATCCCAACCACATAGTATGAGTAGGGCCATAACATCAGCTACTTTTCAGATATTTCTGTGGACCAGACAGCCAAATAACAAAGTGGATGGAAAAAGGTTGGAGGGAGTAGTTTCATCTTCCACCCAAAATTGTATTCTTTTACCTGAAAGCTTAAAAATTTCCATTCACTCTCATGGAAAGAGAAACATAGCTTTTTAAAAGTAATCAGTAAGCTTGAAATAAAAGGCACTGAAAAATAAGAATACATAAAGCATTGACCAGCTTTACTAAACCAGTATTATTCCTAAGGGACAGAAATGCCCCCACCATCTCCCGCAGACAGGATAATGCTAATGCCTCGTGTCCTCTTTTAGGCTGATTCAGAAGTAAAATTTCTCTTAACTTCTCTACAAGAGTTAACATGAGACCTGGCTCTCTGACTAGTTTACTGCTATAGTAAATTTGTGATGCTTAGAGATATTAGTTTAAGACAACCAAAATTAATTCTTGCTTTCTGATATACCTTAGTCGTAGTTCTAAAGATTATTACCCATGTCACGTGACCTGGTTTATGACCCATCTAGTTTCCATTATTTTTGGCATTTGGATTGAAACTATTTTTGCCTCTTGCTGAAATTTCCCATTGGTACAAACTAAGTTAACACATATAGTAATAGATTTAAATAATACTTCGGCACGTGTGACACGCTTTGCCCAGAGCTGACAGTAATTACTGCTTTGTCATACATTTGTAATAAGCTACTTGCGGGGAAGGATAAATCAGTGCTTCAGAAATGTGCAATACGAGTTACAGAAAATACTGTCTTTGGATAAAAATGAGCACACATTTTTAGAGAGGGAGGAAAAATAGCAATTAGGCATCCCCTTATTAATCATAACTACATTAATTATCACTCCAACTAGACCAAGCAAGAAATTAATAAGATTAATTAAGGTTTGTAACATATCAACTGTGTCATTAATTTCTGGTTTGGTTCAGCTTGAAGCTTAAGCCTTAATTCCACCAGTGTTGCCAAATTCTGACACTCATCAGCATGATGAATGACCCTGCTCATTGGCTGTTTTAATCCTTCCTTGGTGTTTAGTATTCTGGGAGGAGATATTTTAATAAAGGGTGGCAACTTGCCAACAATTTTTGTGGAGATGGATTTAAAAAAAATCTGAATCGATAAAGACTTCTTTCAAATATACTTGAACTGAAATACTGCAGCTTGCTGGGAGAAAAATGCTTTTGCTCACACCTTAACTCAGTGACAACAGCCCAGAGTCTGGAAAGAAATGTGTTTATTTGGCGTTCTGTAAGTACTCTTTGCTCCTTTGCTTGCCTTCAGTTTTCAGAAATTAGGTTGCAGGGAACAAAGATTAATGCTCTCAGATGATCTTTCGTGGCTTTGGTTTTAGGCAGCTAAAAAATGAATAATTCTTTGTTATTAATAAAGACAACAAAAGATTAAAGGTAAGCTGATTACTGTGGCTGCAAATGAGATACACTTTTGTTTCCCCAAATCCTTAAAGAGAGCAGATAAACCTCTGTCTGTGCCGAAAGGTGAATATAACCAGTTACGTTGTTTATCTCAAAGAGCAGTTGAAGCTAGTGCTTGGCTGTGGTCATTTGTCTTGAGAAAGATTGTACGCGTTAAGATTCAAAACATAATTCAGAATTTTAATAATGCAGCAAGCGCTGACTCCTCTCTTCTCTCTCAACAACCCGATTGCATCTGAAATTTATGAGAATAAAAGGAAAACATGCCACCTTCTAATGATGCCCCTGCTTGTCTAATTACTCCTTGGTTCCCCAGTCTGCAAAATTAGCATTGATATGGGTCGTGTCTCCAGGCAAGCACATTACTCTCCATCAGCTCTTCTCTTCAAGAGTTTAGATGTCTGAGTGGATGCATCATGCTGGGCTCCCCTCTGAGTGTGGTGAAATTGTGCAGAGGTTTCTAATTTGGCTTCTCTGGATTTCATTAGGAAACAGCCCTTTTCAGTTTCATTTTGCTCTGGGAAGTACTTCACAAGGTTATTTCCTACACTTTTTTTATGCATAGAAAAGCTGACTTTTTCCCCTAGAATATTACCACAACAGCTTCCCAACTGACAGTGTAATATTTCAAGGAATTTTTACAGTTTATCACGTACTTTCAGGTGAACATGTAAATTATGTATTCAATTTATTGCATATTTACATTGATTTATGTTAAATAACTTGCACGAAATTAAAGTTCTGTGACTGAACTACAGGTTACAGAACTTGTAACCTGTAATTTGTAATCTGAAAGAAAGAAGAAAAAAATTGTAATTTGAAATTGTTTTGAATTGTTAAATTTAGTACTGACTGGTAACTAGCTCTACAACCTTACACTACCATGAACGTATTTCCTCATATGTTGCTAGCCAGCAGGGGAAATCTAATTAATCAAAACAGCTGTATCAGTCAGATCCATCATATCTCGTGATGACATTTAGATTACAATGGAAGGAGGCAGTGCCCTATCAGCTGACCTGATCTCCTAAACATCGCATGCTCTTTCAACAAGCAAGCTGACTAAATAACATGGTCACAGCAAAACGGTGCTCAGAGAACTACAAAGGAAGAAGCTGGTTCAGAATGACCTGTTACAGTCACCAGCTAAAATCAGTGTGGGAAACCACCCACTGTTGGGGAGCATCAAACTGCTCCAGGAGTGTTGACCCCCAAGACACCAGGACACAGAATGGGTGTTGCAGCAACTGTGAATAGTGTTTTCCTTCTGGGTCCATCCTGAAACCCAGCGTCTTCGCATGTATGTAATAGGGTTACTGAAGTTTTATCTTGCTATAATTTTTTTTCACTGCTCAATATTAGCTCTATTCAACAGGACAGCAGTGAGAGGGATTTGCATTTCTTGGGTAAATGTTGGTTCTTTTCCACTGATACTCCACTGGCAATACAAAACATTAAAACAAATTTGTGGAACACTTCCTTCCCTGCTACCTCAGGTGTAGCTGGATACCTCTGTGGAGAAAGGGAGCCTTCTCAGACACCCATCTAAGAGCTTTTATCTGCTAAAGCTGCCCAGCACAAGAGCAGTGGGAGGCAGCAGTCCTCCTTTCCTGAGGCGCTGGAAGCTGGCAACAAAGTGTTTTCAGCAAGGGCAATCCCACGCCTTTTCCAAACTGACTTCTGCTCACAACAAAGCTCTAGGAGAAAATGGAGGGCTTCAACAACTTCTGTTTAAGAATTTCCAGGAAAAGATAAAGCTACTCCCTTTCATTTCATATCCGCCATCCAGAGGAGATGTCCATGATGGCCATCTTTCAGAGCTTGGAGGGCCAGGAGTAGCCCAGGGCTGTACAGCAGGTAAATACACAGTAATATACACACAATCTATATTACTTACTCTTTACACAGTATAATCTTGTATTAATGTACACTTTAGATTTCTTTGCAAGTTACAGTCACAAATGTTACATTTCAAAAGCCAGGTAAGTTCAGAGTATGCATTCAAGTTTTTAAAGGAAGAAGAAGAAGAACCATCACTTCTGCTATATTGTCACTTGGACAATTTCTGCCAGGCTTTTCTACTGCTCACTAGTGTTTGGGACCGATTACAATATGGACTACCAAGAAAACACCTGTGTATGTTTCTCTCTCTTTATGTTTCTCTCTTTAATGTTTCTGCCACATTTATCACCACTATAGTATACACACATCCTCATCACCTATGAGGAGTGAGATAGTATCCCAGTCTTTACAACTTAAAAACACATTATCCTATGTTACCTGGTTGTAAACTTCATAAAATATATCAACACCTGAATGTATGAGATCTGCTTTAACTTGTTTAAAGACATGTAAAATGCTAACAGATAACAACTGCAGCAGATGACTGAGAGCTGATTTTGGATTTTCTGTATTCTCAGGACAAGATAGCTCACCTTTTTTTGACACGACGGCAGACTTAGCCTTCTCACATGGAAGATTTCTTACCTGAGCTGTCCTCTACTAGCAAAGTTTGAAACAAGCGAGAAGAGAGCTCCTTGCAGGACGCCGGTTCACAACCCATGTACGTGGTGTAGGTTCACACCAGTGCCACAGAGTCTGGCAGGGAGGGTGCAGCCAATAGCAGTGCTTAGAGGAGGGCAAAACTGTCGCATTTAAATTCACACAAAGAGATCACATCTTGATAAATGTTACTATGCTGAGTCAAATGAATTCAGGATTCATAGATATCACAAAGAAGTCATATAAGGACATTTAATCTTTCTGGAGGTGTTTTTCTCAGGCTCAACAGCTATAAAAAAAATTCCATGCACAGATCTTAAAATATTATAAATGAATAGACTCTCTCCAAAGAGTGTATATCATTATACATATATATATGTGTTATATAGTACACTTTATATATTATAAACTGTGCATTATCTGGTATATAATATTATTTCCAGTATTAATGCTGGAAAATTTCTGAAATTGACAGATTAAGTTTGTGGAAGAATCAGGCATAAACATCCATTACTTTTGACTGCTAGGTTAGTATTCTGACTGCTATAAAATCTTTCTTAAAATTTAGGTCAGCATTAAAAAAAAAAAACATATCTGTTTACATCAGACAGAATTGCAGTCATGGTAAGTCAATGACACTCAACCATTTTCTTAATGCACCTGAAGGGAGTGGACATGCTGCCAGCTAATTGATATTTACTAATGATGAACAAGACAACAACCAATTATCACAAGATATTTTCCCATTTACCATCAAGTAAAATCTTCCTCTCAAAGTGGTATGTTTAGCATCTGTACTAATTTATTTAATAAGTATGTGTTTTTCTCTTTAATATAATGACAGAAGATATGTTAGGCTTTTAAAACTGTGAAACTTTTTTTTGCTAAAACAGCCACTTATTCTGACTTTGCAAAAGATTTTGAGGTGAATATATTAAAAATGCAAGTTATTAAAACATACATGCATTAATTGAGACAACTGTATGAATTGCAAAGCTGCTATTATCATACAGTACAATTAGGTTGCTATTTAATTCATTTAGATCTCCCTCATTTTGCACACCAAGCATTTCTGGAATTTAATTGGCATGAAAGGCAGAGTAAACTATGCACAACAAATTGAGTGTGAAACAATGTTAATTTAGATAAAACCCATTCTGCAAAACTGCTGGTTCAGCAGTATTTGCAAAGTGTAAAGGAGAGGAGTCACCAGCTCTGCTTTAATGTCATTGACTCCTCATGCTGTGTCACAGCTGAGATGTTATGCAGGACTGCAGTAGGAATTAGCATTTATTTAAGACCTAGTTCTAGTGCAAGACTCTTTCATGCAATTATATGAGAAGCTACAGAAACTGCTTCAGAGAATACTACCCACATCGATAAAATATGATGAATATTAACTATAGAAATAGTTTGAGTTTAATAGATAGTTTGTAAGAATGAACTCGCATTGTTAAATCCTGACAATCTCCTGAAATTAGTGACAACTTTGACATTTTCAGCCTATGTATTTTCATAACTACCATCAAGATGATTCCTTAATGCATTTTAACGCACCTAAGGAATGCCATAATTCCCCCCCGCCAAAAAAAAAAAAACACCACCAACACCCAAAACACCAAAAAAGTGTCTCTAGAGAACTGAAGAGGTTGGGGAGGTGGTCAAGGAAGGGATATAGTGCCATGACTCAGCCTTGAAACAAATGAAAGAAAAGCTTGAATAAGTTCAGAACTAGCTTAATGTACAGGGCAATGAATCCTAAAGGTGAATTTGTAAGTGGAAGTAAATCCATTCACACTGTATTGTAAGAAATGAAAACTCAGTTCATAACAGTTAATGTATTCAAGCAAATTTTGTATCATAAATTGGACATAGGATTGGATGGACATAGAATAAGAGCAAGCAATGGAGGATTACATGTAACTAGGGACTCAGATGTATACTCTAAACTCTCTTTTTTGTTGTTTTGTTTCCTTTTTTTTTAAACAGTGTATTAACCTGTTACTGTCACCCCATTTATGGTTTTATACTTAGTTGAAATCTCTGTACAAATTACTTGTGCCTTTCTTTTTGTGCATAGCTTATGTGCATCCCAAGTCTTTCATAACTTTTCATTCATTATGTTATTAGTAGCAGAGCAATGCAACAGGATTTCCAGCTTTCATTCCTTAAAACAGAAACATTTCCAGTCCTTGATTTCAAACAAGAGAGTACTATAATAGACAAAATGTTTCATACTGTCCTTTCAATGGATTTAAAGATATGCACATTAGGAATGACAATGGGTAAGAAGATTAGTGAGGTTAGCCTGAAATGCCTTGTGTATATATTAGTCACAGAGAAAAATGTATTTTGAACTGCTGGATCGCAGAAGTTAAATTTGCATATATTGTGTAGCCCATCATTATTAAATATCCACTACATATGAACAAATGACTATGTATAGTGGACTTCATAAGGCACAGAAATACTTGAAGATAAATCTGGGGAAGTAATAAGATTCTATGTGTTAGAGAGAAATAAAACACATTCATATTATATACTACTTTATAATCATTACCATAATGAAATTTATTGGCCAGATTAGCTGGTGCGGTTTTACTATCCCTTTTTTCCACATAGATAATTGATGTTAACTGAAGTGCAGTATCTTTATAAAACCAAGTTAAAATGCTTTATTGTTGACTGAGATGGCCTCAGATTAGCCTATTTGTGGAGAAAAATCATATTTCTTTCGTTATGAAACCTGTTCTATCTATTTAACTGGACTCCAGTACAAACCATGGCCTAATAAAAATGAAGTGAGATGCTAAGAACTTTGAGAAAGGAATGTGAGGCCATATCAGCAAAAAGGGAGCATCAAGATTCCTCCAGTATTCCAATAAATCTATTATTGTTTGTGTCAAAAAAGAACAAAAACACTGCTCACAAATTTGCAGTTGGAAATCAGGCTGAAGTAGGTTTTCGATGCTTTAGTCACTGTGGTTAGTTTACACTTCTGTATTCAAGATCTTTTTCAATAGTTAGTAAACTCTGAGGGAATTCAGGCCATAGTTGGTAGAAATTAAATTCCTCTCATCAATTACTGAGAGATTGCTTATCAAGATGTTGCAGATGAATTAAAGCAATCCTTATCACTTAATATAGTCTGTCTTGCTACCTTTATTGGAGTAACTTCTCAGAATTAAGCAGCTTAAGTAATGCTAGGGAAGAAAAATGTCAGCTATTAATTTTCTACTTCAAAAAATAAATTTGCCCATCTAAGAAGAAAAAGAACTGCTCTTTACAAGCACAATCCTGTGATTCCTGTCTATACCGCGTGCATCAAACAGATTTGGATACTTTTAGGCTGCTTTTACTTAGATGTAGGTAGTGTGCTGCATCAACACCTCTCTTTAATGGGTGTTCTCATGTACAGAGTTTGGACTATACCAGCTACCACCTTCTTTTGAAATACTTATATTCCTTTTGTAGAAAAATAATCTATCCAAAAAGGTATTAACTTCAAAGTTAGGCTTTCATTAAACTTTAAGACAAACTATAAAGTAGCAGGCTCTGGTTTCCAGTTGGGTTTTAAATTGTGCTTTATATCATCTGCAGGAGATACAGGTTTGAGGGTGTCATACTGCTTCTGTACCTTCAAAGGATTTTTACTAATGTACTTTGGAAAAAGATTATTTCCCCATTCAACAGTGTGCTAAAATGTAAGGAAGAGCCATGTCAAATTCATAATCAGGGGACAGAAAGAACCTGGAGTAAAATGGATGTTCATAAAGCTTTCCTTCCCTAGATCGCAGCTAAAGCTGGGCAGCCGGTTTGCATCCTTATTGCTGCAAGGAAGCACAGGGTATGTGCCAGGATTAGTTTTCCTTAGTGTGCCACTCATGTTTTGGAAGAGGGTATTCATGTATGCAGCATAAAACAAAGTGTGCTATGCAAATACCTCCACAATAGATATTCAATATGCCTGTTAGCTTAGAGTTTCCTTACTACTTTTTCACTGCGAGCTACAAAAGGTTGTATTGAAACATTTTGTGGCACGCCTGAAGAGGCGAGTGTAACTGTTTGCTACCTCTAGAACAAGAGAGGAGGAAGCCAATGTTTGAGGGGAATGGAAAAAGAGGAAATGATTCAGGTTACTGTGGAAAAAATAGTAATATATAAGGATATAAAAATACTCAAAGGACTTATTTTTAAGATGACCTTAGAACATGACCTTTGGAAAAACCTTTTCAGATTACTACTTTCTCTTGAGGTCCACAGCTCCTGTGTGCAAGGTTACAACCTGTCCTGCCTTGCTCAGCCCACAGCTGATAGAGTAGTTTCATGGTGACATCAAAATAGTACATGAAGTTATGAAGTACAGAGCATGATCCAAGAACAAGAGGAAATTTAGGGCAATGAGATCCAGTTGCAGCACTACCTTTCTCCCCTATTGCTGTTGCAGTATTTGAGTTTGAACAGGTTAAAAGCAATGCTTTTCCCTTTGAAGACACAAGAACTGTCACAAACCCAGTATAATCACAGTGCGGGAGATGACCATGAATGTTCACAGGCTCTATGCTAGAATGAAGTGCTGTCCTTTTCTGTTTAGAGTTATAGTTCTTCAAAGGGGATAATGGATTAAATATATGAGTCCATGTTTGGAAGGCACATTGACCCCTATTTAGCAATAACTGTGAAGTCTCCCATAGGAAAGTAGAGGAAATTTCTGATGAGCATTTGTATCTGTACTATGATTACCTTAATTGAAAATTTTGCTATCCCGAATGATTTCCCAGTTACCTATAGCCACAAACCAGAGGGTGATAAGGGCACTGGACAACAGTCTTCAAAGTGCAGGATTAAAGAGTGCGTGTCGAGACAGAACACAGAGGGAAATCCTTGGCATACAAATGGTTTCTGCCCATTGCCTTTTACCTCCAAAAGTGTCATTCCAGGCAAAAGAGACAGGACAAATTACAGCTGTAATTCTGCCTGCCAGGGTATTTGCAGTAAAGGAGTCTTCCCCTCCTCCTGCATCTGGTCCTTCCAAACTAAGCCTGAAACAACTCCCCTGCCCCTCAGGGGTCTCGCTAGCGGCTGGAGTTGTGTGTGTGTGTGGGAGTAGAGGCTGCACATGGAGACGATGGGCTGTGCTCTGTACAGACTGAGGAGACAGGCTGGGGAGCTGCCTTCAGAAGGGCCTGTCGCCTGGGCGGCCCATGCGAGACAGGCATTGGCCTTGAATTTGACTATAGTGAAGTGAACTGACATGAAAGAGCCGCTAGCAAATTAAGGCCAGCAGTGTAAACGCAAGTCATCTCGCTTAAGATGAGCCCAAGCTCAGCTACAAAAAACACTACAGCTACCAAGACAGCTTGCCTGAAGGGCTTGTCAAGATCAGCTCTTCACAACTCCTACTGCTGTCTCAGTCTAATATAACTTCAAGTCAGACCTATTCAGTTTGATTGTATTAGTAGTCACTGTGTTCTCAGTCAAGTGATTTTTAATTATCCTGCAGCATGTTTACTCAAAGACACCGAAAAAGGGAGCTGAAAAAGAAATATATCAAATATTTGAACTCAACTAATTTTGGTTTCCTTCAGAATTTTAGAGGTGCATCTGCAGGGGGTTTAGCTCGCAGATAGGGGAAGGCAGAAGGCACCTTCTGGCAGTACTACACCTCATCTGTCACTCTTCTAGTAAGATCATTTCTTGTCATATGCTTATTGTTGCTTTGACCAGCCCAACAGATGAGATTTCCCTTATTTCTCATGAGAGATCATTCTACAGATAAAGTAATCACTATCTGAACATTTTTAGCAATTTTCTCTTAATCACAATTCATTATCTTATTCACTTTCTCCAAGCTCTTTATGCTTCAACACAAGTGCTAACAGTTTGCCTTGTAACGCTGTCTGTAGCGTTCCCTTAGCGTAGGATCACAGACCACTGGCTTCTTCCCCACATAATTTTCTGTTACCCTTCCTTAACTCCTTCAGTCTGCCCACTGCGGTACCATACAGTACACAGAAACTGAATTCGGTATTGGATCTGCAGTAAATCTCTTTTACTGCAGACACAGAACACCTTATAACACTGAAGTGCAGCACAGTTCACTACTTAACAAATTTTTTGCCTTCTCTTCCTCTAACTATGCACATCATGTTTAGAGTCCACAGTGAGATACAAGGATTTTATAAGAACTAGGCTGTTCTAAAACATTTTCCTTATATAATTACAGGTTTAAGATCACATTTCTATCAAAAAAGTTCTAAGGCAGTAATATTTTTCTTTTATTTTGTGCTGTTCTCAAAAATTGCTTTACAATAATCATTCTCATTCCAAATTATCATACTATACTATGCATACACATTAATTGACTAGTTCATTTCTTCTTCCATGAGAGAGCTTTTATTTTTGCTTAGGGGACTGATTACTCTGTTTGTTGTAAAATACTCACAGAAAATTTGTGAATTTCATATCCAAGGTAGGAGATTCAGGTGAGTAATACAAGTTGATTGTTATGATCAAATGAAAGCACAAATCACAGAAAGTTATATATTTGGTTAACAATGTATCTCTGTTTTAAGTACTATTCCAAATCATGTAAAGCTATAGTCGTTGATTAATGACTCCTGAAATGCCTTTAGCATCTATGCAGTCTGCCTGTGATAGAGCAAAGCAACGCCAAGGCTTTTCTTATGCTGAGTTGTTGGCATCTGGGCAATTAGAATCCCTGAGAGGCAGGAAGGGAAATAAACTAGGCTTGAAAATTAGGCTGCTCACTCACTGAGAAGTTTCCAGGATGGAAGATACATTAAATATATCTAATAAAAATATTCAGGAATATAAATATTTTTGGTAACATGATTATCAAAATTAATGAATGAATCAAAATAAATTACAGTGTAAGTTTCGATACCATGATCTTAATGAGTTTGATTCCCAGTTGGTACCAAGTTGAATAGCCACTTCAATCCGTTGTCTTAAATCCGTTAGGAGTTATGTCAAGCGCATTTAGGTGAAGCTGCTGCTCACTAATAGTGAAAATAATAATGAAGGTTTTAAAAATTGGTGTCATCATCCAAAGTCCCTGAAGCCTCTAGTTCACAGAGCAAGTCCATGGTAGCAGTGCTAAGCCAGCTCTTTCGGGTGAAGGCTCCTGCCAAGTGACAGCTCACGGCAGAACTGTACTGAAACACCTCAGTTCGAGCATAGGCAAAACGTGGAGACAGATTTAATGAGACCAATGAGGTTTAGTTAAGATACTCAGAGTAATTCTTTCGCTCCTCACTAACGTGCTTTTGTATCCTTGGACTCTGGCTTTATGTCCCAGCTGAAAACAGCTTCAGTGCCTATTGCAGGCTAGGATTTTAATACACTGCTCAGTTTGAAGAAAGAATGACCCTTACAGAATTTAATTGACCACAGCATTTCTTGAGAATGACTGGGGGTAGTCTCAGAGGTTCCCCATGTAAGTAGGAGCAATAATCATCTCTCACTGATGAAATTGAGTGTATCATTATAGGGTGCACTGATCCAAGTCCTAATGGGCTAAATAAAGGAGGGAGGGGGATTCTTAACTTGAAATTTTACTGTATATGTCAAAAGCAAAACAACATGCTAAAATATTAGTTGCTGCAATGCTAATTTGAAGATGAATTGGTTCTCTGCACCCTTTTCAGCTCAGCCCACCTATTCAGGTCCACAGCCCCTCTCTCGCTGCCGCAGATAACCCCAAGGTCACAGGAAACTGCTCCTTGTAAATCCTAAATGTAACCTCTGCTCAATCCCCTGCCCTGTACAAAACCCTCTGGCAGTGTATGCTGTCATGAGCCTGCAATTACCGAGTCATCCACATCTATTTATTGTATCTACCTCAGTGCGTATGTTTTTAGCCAGTAGATCTGACTTATGTACAGTGACCTTCACAGAAAAGTCATGCCCCCATTAATAGAATATTGCATCTACTTTTCTGTTCAATTTCTCCTGCTTAATTCCCTCACGGGAGCACGTTTGCCTTAATTCAATTGGAAGCATGATCTCCCTGTAGAAGGCCACAACCAGATGACTGAGGGCCTCACTGCAATTATAAGTAATCCAAAAAAGAAATGAATAAAAACTCAATTATGTAATATTTTAAATGCAAGCTGTATCACAACTCTGCTAATACAGCAGCCCCTATCAGCAGGATGCAATGCAGTTCAAAACTAGGTCTCTAATATGAATCAGATTTCAGCAAGATCACTTACAGGCCCATTTTTCCCCTTCCCACCAGTCCCAGTGACTATTATCTGTTCCTCTTCCCCACGCTCCTCTTAAATTCCTAAGTGTCTTAGACATTTTCAGTGGACTATGCTTTAGGAAGCTGAAGAGGGAGGAAAAATAAATAGTTTTTTTTTGTTTGTTTCTGCCAGACGTATTCATAAGATACAATTATTGGTGAAAACAGAATCCTGCCATTTTTATTAAATCATCATAGCACTAATTGATGCGAACAGTAATCATTTGTTTTGAACCAGATTGCAATTATCCCTTGAAACTATATAGAAGAGGGGGTTCAGATGCCATTTTTCTTCCTTTCTCCTCCCTGACCACATAGGGCATTCTGTTTCCCAGTTAAGATGTAGAATTAGGACTCAAGAGACGAGGTTATAGCTATAGCTCCCTTGCACGGCTTAGGTTGATGATTGCCTCTTTTGGGCGCATAAATCCATAAAATGAGAATAATTATTTGCTTTTCTTCATTTTTTCATCTTGCAATAGGACCTTGAGTTCCCACATGAAAAGGAAAACAGGTCTTGTTGTAGACTAGTACTTCTATCAAAATGCACAGAAAGAGAAAAACTTAAAAGACTATTTCTCTTTCCTTTCCCGCCCCACTCCAACCCCTTCCATTGGAAACATTCCTGTGTTTTTATTATTCCGGTAGGTATGTTATTAAAATAATGTCACATCTTTTTCTTTCTGTTCACAGAATATGTACCCCCCCATCATAAAAAAAAATCTAAGTGATTATGTAAGTGATTTCTGCCACACACTGACTGTTTCATATGTAACTACGAAGCTTTGGACTGTTTCAGATGGACCTAAGATTCTTATGTTCCTTTGTCATCGATTGGTCACATGTTTAAGTCCTTATATTGCCTATTTAATATTTTTTTCAAAATAATACTTGTGATTACAAACTGTAAATAATTTTATAATAAATTCCCTCACATCTTAACTTTGTAGCAGTCTGTTCCAGAATGCACTGTCTTGTTAACACAGACAGGATAGATTCAAAAAAAACCTGAAAAATAATTTTCCTGTTTTTGCTGCAGGCTTTTATATTTTACTTATGGGAAATTTGTTTTATTGCATTTATCATTCAACATATTCAGATTTGTCAAAAATCTCCATTTTAAGTACTAAAAAGAGTGCATTCTTTATAACTCAATCAAAAATAGTCTCATCGATGTCACCATCTAACTATCAAGCCCATTTCTGATCTTTTAACAACTACTCTATGCTTACTGAAGTTTGAGGTCAGGCTTTACTTGAAATTTTAATATTCTGTGTGAGATGCAATTACAGCTGACTTGCAAGTAATAATTCTGATTCAAAGCCTTTTTATTTCTTTTCTTTTTCTACTTCAAACACCATTGTTTCACGTACAAGAGGATAATTAATACTGTGTCAGCAGTATCTACTGGAAGAGCCCACGATTACTGCATTTTATCTTATTATCAAGCTGAAACTTGGGATACAAGTCCCCACAAGAAGTATTTCATTATTTTGTCTCAAGTGCTCCCAGGACTATTCTGCTAGTGCCTCCATGAACTAGTCTTCAACTCGGAAAAGAAACAAATACAATTAGCTCTTTAAAGAAGTAGGTCAGCTACTCATAAAAGATGCCATCGGTTTAGCAGGCCACAAAAGGAGCAGCAGACAATTTCTCAAGCTTCCCGTCTACACGTGGTGGAGTATTTACACCACTCTAGCTGTTGCACACTTGATTGTGCAGAAAGGGGTTCCTCAGGGTGTGTTTAGCTAGAGGGTTTTCTTATTTGTTTGATTTCAGTGCTCCTCTCCCTTGTGATGCACTGATTGAGAGATTTCTCCCACTGATTTCTTTAAATAATACTCTCATAACACTTTTCACACTTTTCCCCCCCTTTCACACTCTCCCACCCTCACTTCCCTTTACATATTATTTTATGTACCTAAGCTAAAAATACATCCTGAAGATACTCTGATGTCATTATCCTGACTGCTAATATACATTGATGTAGAGTTCAGATTATCTTCAGATCTCGCTACAAAAGATATACCCACCATTGAGAAGTTGGTCAGAGTTTTAAAGAGACAGAGACTAACAAGGCTAATGTAAACTGTTATAGTATGTTTAGCTCTGCGAGGAAAAACAAATAAGACAGGTCATGGTAAAGAAATGCTAAGTAGTGAGTGATTGAAATTGAGCAACAGTTTTTAATTTGTTCAAAATGAAGTTGATGTATAAGAAAGAAATAACTTTTTAGCAAAGTAAAAATATTGATTCTAACTCACAGAGAGTAACTTTGGAACTAGGATTTAAAAAGTTAAAGAAAACTCAGTATTTATATGGTCCATCAGACTATGTGTGCTTACATTGCACAGGAACACTATGTAATCAGAAAAATTACATAGCGCCACCATGACTTATGTCATGAACTGATCTCTAACTAAAAGATTGTCCTACAATTAAAAAAAAAGTTTTAAATAATCACCTTCCTGTGAAGCATCTGGTGTTAGAAGCAGTGGTGCAGACAGAGGTTTCTCAGGGTGCCATGAGGTACAAGGGAGACAAAGCAAGGAGATGGAAACCTGCCACTCCAGGAGAAGCTGAGAAGAGCCATGGGACACTACCAGGCCAAGGTGGCAACAGGAGACCTCCAGAGCCACCTCGTGGGCTCAGTTGCACTTTGGAAAGTCCCTGAGCTGTTTGAAAACACAGCTAAAAGCATTGTCACATTGGAAGGGACACAGTGGTCAAGGGAAATTCCTTTAAAATTCCTCCTTAGTATTCTTAGTTTTTCTATATTAAAAAAAAAAAAACTACTTTTAGTCTAATTAAAAAAGAAATCTCGGTTGTTAATGTTTAAGAGCTTTAGAGTATTGCAGAGGGAACTCACTGTAAGAAAAAGTCCTACATTCCCTTCGCAGCTGTGGCGGTCTAGAGGTCCCACCAGTCCTTTTCCTACCGTCAGCTCTCAAACCTGTAACTCTCCGTAAACAGAAATCTTTCATTTATCTTCTCTCAGGTCTTAGCTGGTACCACAGCCACAGGGGTATCAGACAGAACTATTTCAGCAGGTCCTGCCAGGTTGGATTCTGCAAAGATTTTCACTTGGGACATATGACAGATTAAAGTGAAGGCTAAGCAGGTGCAACACATTTAGACCAAAGCATTCAGGAGACTGCTGATACCTTGGTAATTTCCCTGTAGCCAAGCTGTCTTCTGCTTTGACACCATAAAGCAGCTTGATTTGTTTGCAGCTTTCATATTTCCAACTTCCCAATGGAATTCTCCTCCTGTCCATAGTTTCGGAAGCACAGAATTGCCCTTTGGTACTTACCTTATTCTCCAAGAAAGCAAAGCTAACCAAATCAAAGCAAAACAGGAAGACATCTCCTTTCAGTTAATAACTCAGTTATGGCTATGGTAATGCCTTCATGGCTAGCGCAGGAGGTTACATAATATGCCTTCTACGCTGGGATGACCGGCTGGATAGATGAGGGGAGAGCAGTCAATGTCATCTATCTTGACTTCGCCAATGCTTTTGACACCGTCCCTCACAACATCCTCCTGGACAAGCTCTGGAGGTGTGGGATGGATGAGTGGTCGGTGAGGTGGATTGGGAATTGGCTAGACGGCAGAGCTCAGAGGGTGGTGATCAGCGGTGCGGAGTCTAGTTGGAGGCCTGTGTTGAGCGGAGTCCCCCAGGGGTCAGTCCTCGGTCCAGTCCTGTTCAATTTATTCAT